>CM044436.1:98126111-98221262 GCA_024363595.1 Xenopus borealis
GGGGGGGGGGACATTACATTTGATTATTCCATGCCAAAAAAAACCAAATGCAATGATTGTAAAAATACTAGGCATGAGATTTAATGAACATACTGAGAAATTTACCATGACAGATTTAGGGGATATCCCATAGATCAAATTGAATCTAGCAGCAGGAAGCACGGTATAATTCAGTATGTTCATATTGTTATAATTACGCTGTACTTTGCCTAAGCAAGTGATATTAGTCTTGCATAAAGCAATACAGAGAGGTCAAGTCCAATGTAATTATATAGATATAATCATGCAACCGAGGCAGCCAACACATGGAAAAGAAAAAATTCCTAATAGCTACTAACTAACGCAAGACACAGACTATTATATTTGCTTATGCTCAGACACTTCCAAAGACCTACTAAGCAAACAAAGTTCACCAATACATATATGAGCAAAGCTTAGCTTTATTACACAAAAATGTTGGTCATAATACATACATATGACTAGTGAAGGCAATCCATTTTTTTGGTACAGGCAGCAGCAGTTTTAATGATTTTGTTGGATTTGAATGTGAGAATTGGGGGGTTCAGGATTCATATTTTTAAAGGCAGATCTTGTGACGAAAACAGAAAAATATATGTACATTGCAACTCTTTATGATAAATTTACTTTGGGCATGCTCACCCAGGAACTGTTTTTGCTTAATGAAAGAAATGACAGGTAGAAACCCTAGTTGCTTAGAATGACTAGTTTACACTAGGGCAGCCTGGTTTTCAAATAAACTGTCAGTGTGAAAAATGTCTGTCCAGATTTTGAAGTTAGAAAATCCATACAAGACTCTAAAATGAATGACATGGCCATTGCATGTCCCCTACCTGCCCTCACTGAATACAGCTTAACACACTTCCTAGCACCCACATTTCCCAGGGAGGGGACCTTTTTAGCAGGAACAGGCCTGCAACAGGTATTTTCCCATTGTCCTGCTGACCCAATCCAACTCTGTAATTAGATAAAAAAACACAGATTTCCCTTTTTAAGATACTTGGGGGCACTTCACCAGGAGAATTTATGCCAGCCTGCAGCAAATTCACTAAAATGTAAATTTGCGCTCAGGGAGGCGAACTTTAGTGAAGTTGCGCTACCGTTACTTCACCAGGCAAGGCGTATTTACACTAGCGATGCCTAATTTGCATACGGCGCGAAGTTAAGCGTATAATAGAATAGAACAGTATATGTTACAGCCAATACATTAAACTACACAAGCCCAGGCGAAATTTCACTTGCGTTTCGCTAATTTATTCACAAGCGGCTAATCACGGGAATTCGCCCCTGGTGAATTAGCATAGTTACGTCCCTTCGTCAGTACACAACTTCGCCTGGTGTAAGGGTGCTAGTCTATCTACTTCGCTAGCGAATTTTCACCAAGGATTCTGTTAGTAAATTGGCGAAGTTGCAAAATGACATCACGCTGGCGAATAAGCGCTAGCGTTAGACGCTTTGCACTTTAGATGCTTCACACTTTTGTGAATTTGCCCCTTGGGCTGCAAAGTTTATTATTAACATGAACATATAAGAATTAATCTTTTTTTTCCCTTGAAAGCAATCCACAACATTTGTATGCAGCTCAGGGAAATGAGATATCTGCTTTGTATTTCTTTCCATGTCCAAGGGAAATACATGGACGTAATTTTATTTGTTCTTTTACATAAATTCCTGGCAACAATACAGATCTTGGTCTATAGTACACTGATTAACATATTTATAAATGCGTCTCTCAGAAATGTAACCCCTTACTTCCATTCTTGAAAAATGATTGTTCATCGGTCAGAGTTGTATAGTCAAATTCAACCCCTCCAAATGAAAACCAGTGTCCAGACGTGCACACACTTACACTGACCCCTCCATATACTCAAATAAACTACATACAGTATAACAATCTATACTATCTATACTAATTGTAGATTTTAGTATCACAGTAGCATTGGATATTGTGCTTGCCCAAGAAATCATCCAAACCCCTCTTAAAGACAGAATCAGCCATCGCAACATCATCTGGCATCTGGCATCATCCTCACTGTGAAGAACCTCTTTTACTGCTTCAAATGATAGTTTTACAGGGGTGGCCTCTGGTGCAGTGATCCCCGTTATGGCAGAAAAGTTCCCCTGCTATTTATCTATAATGTCCTATTATGTAATAATGTCTCTTTACAAGCGTCTTTTTTCAGAGAAAAACAACCCCAACCGTGACAATCTACCCTCATAATTTAAGTCTTTACAATAAATACTTCTTATATCTCAGCTATTAAACAAGAGACATCTCCTAAGAGATGTGTAGTACATGCAGGGGCGCTCCGCCAATGAGGCGAGTTGAGGCACTCGCCTCAGGCTACAGCTCCCCCTGGTTACCAGGGTCGGCAAAAATGCCGCTCCTGGTAACTAATATTTTATCAGAAATGGGCTTGCACACTCAAAATAAATAAAGGATACAGTGGGATGCTAATAAATCTTTTTACTCAATCTCAAAAACATACATAACATGACAAAATTCAATATACTCCTTGAATTCCCCTTGACAAAGGCTTCACGCCGAAACGTTGGGGTGATTCTCATTTTGGCGAGTGTATCCGCTGCTTGTAGGTTTTCCCTTTTTTCATTCCTGATAGTATACAGAGTGGTATGTATATGCTATTTGCCAATGCCTATATATTTGTATATTGCATTTTGTCATGTTATGTATGTTTTTGAGATTGAGTAAAAAGATTTATTAGCATACCACTGTATCCTTTATTTATTTTGAGTGTGCAAGCCCATTTCTGATAAAATATTTGTTGTTAATGCTATATGGGTAGCATTTTAGGGCTTTTTTGCACCTTATATGAACGTATAAATTTAGTTAAAGAAACTTCAAGCCTTTGGTGTGCCCTCCACCTATTGATATTGCTCCTGGTAACTAAGACTGGAATTTCTGGTTTTCAACCTTGCGTGCTCTGCGCTGAAATAGTGAGCATCCCTGGATCACCCCTGAGTACTTGAGCGTGAGTCATACAGATAGTAGGTAATTGACCTTTGCCTTAAAAGACAGGGGCTCTGACCCAGAGACAATATCTGAAATCCTTGCTAAAAAACAATGCAGGAATGCTATGAGTACCAAGAAATGGATTGATTCAGACAAGTACAGAAAATAATTTTTTCAGCATACAAAAAGATTTTTCCTAAAACCATAAAAATGCAGTTATTTGCTTGAAAATAATGTGTCATATTAGAAAGACAATTTCATATTCATAAAGCTATATGCCTTTAAACAAGAATTACTCATTTGTACTCTAAGCACGCATTGGAACTGAGCACTCATACACCATACCAATTTAGAAAATGAACAAGGAAGAATGAGAAATGCACAGAGTAAAGAGGGTGGTAATTATTTTTAATTATAAATCTCAAGATTTAAATTGGTGTGATTACTACTTAATAGCAGATACATAAAGTACCTCCTTGCTTCCACTAGGGATTTTATTTTCATCTCTTAGATACTTTAGCAACAGGGGGTTCACCTGGAGACATATTTTAACTGAAAATTAGGAAAATGTATAAATTAAAATGAGCTTAAAATGAGACAGGAGGTCAGGGCCAAATGCAGCTCACCAAAGGCTCCCTCCCACTCACCTCTCCCCAATTTTACTGTGCAAAAGTTAATGGGGCCTATCTTCCTTCAAACATGACCAAATCTAATTTACATAATTAAATGAGGTGCATTTAAAAACTACCTTGGAATGGTAAATATTCTATATTGTGTCATATTTATAGAGAAGAGCTCTCCAGCCCATTTTTATATCATTTCATTTCAAGGGGGTTTAAGTTGTTTGTTGTTACTCACAAGCACGTATCTTAATGCAAAATGCATGAGGCTTGCTCTAGGAAAAGAACAAAAAAATATGTCTTCTTAGAAAATGATGTTCTGATGCCCACAATGAACATAGTTTCCATTTAAAAAAAACACGATCACTTAATTCCTATAAATGTTACCAAGACTATTGTTTTTACATGGAATTTAAAAATGCAGTTATTATTTTAAAGGTTGTGATATGTTCTATCAAGGTTCTTTTGGGATTCTTATCTCAGAGTTGGTAAAAGCTACATATATACTCTTGCGATTTCCAGCACATGTTTTCTAATACAAAGTAATAGAGATAAACTCCCTTAGAAAAAGCCAGAGTCTCAGAGAAGCAAATTATAAATAGACATGTTTTTTCAGAAACAGGACAGGGGTCATTTTTCACAGGGTGCATTGTTCAAAAAAATGCATGCAGTCCACAATTTCCTTATGTCTCTATGCTCTGAAACGGGCCACACTACAGTGGAGGTAATTTATAAACTCTGCAAATGTGTTCACATATGTTTTAAGCATGCTTTCTCCTAATTGTTTAAACATTGTGTTGCTGTGCCCCTCTTTCAATTTCCTTTTGCAGATGGTGGTTTTGGACCAAATATTTACAAATGGCTCACAAATGAAATGGGAGCCTGGCAACCGAGGGTAGACATAGTGCATGAATTTGCAGAAACAGTTTGCATGTATTTTTCTCCCCTGCAACATATAAATCGAATGCAGAGTGTGCGCAGGAATATTCACAATTTACGATTATGCTATATTTAAAAAACTTTTAAAGGACAGCCCAAGCACAAATTCTCAATTATGTTCATTATTGTCCAGCCTTATAAATATAGACACACGCCTGGCAAATATGGCCACTGTGCAAATCATTCTTTTAACAAAGATTTAAGTGCTGCCTGTATTTTGTTATGGCTGTATAAATGCCTTCTGCCCTATGGTGTTTTCTGACAAAGCAAAGCCAGGTCCCAGACTTTCACCCTATAGTGCTATAGTTGAATGAGCACTATAGGGTGCTATTTTGGAAATTGCAATTTTTTTCCACAAATCTCCAAAACTTTTGTGGCTTTCCTATAGTTCTAAAAAGCACTACAAATTTAAAATGTATTAGGTGGAAAAACCATGATAACATCTAATGCGGGAACTTTGGCAAGTAAAATTTCTATAGAAGTCAATGGGAGCTGTGCTGATCTGATTAATTAATCAATACGGACTTTTAGAGGTTTTCATATTTATTTTTGCAAGGAATTGTCAAAAAAACTCAAAGGTTTTCAAAGTACTTGTATTTTTTATTGCATCTTACAGCGATTTTTTATTTTGGTCTGTACTTTTTAAATTCGGATGTTTTTTTTAATAATAATTATTGAATTCAATAATTAATAAATTAAATGGCATTTGAGCGTTTAGAGAATGTGAGTTTAGTCATGGTTTCAAAAACCTCTAAATCACTTAAGTGGGAATGTTCATATATAAGCCTCCTAGGGTGTTTTGCAAACATATTAAAATTGCATTAGTTAGGCTGCCCTGAAAGTCTTCCAAATTGTTAAACCACTGAGTTGTTGCACGTTGCACTTGTCATGTGAATGTCATTTGGGAATATGTTTTTCAAGACTGATACTCTTCTTTAAGCAGGGAAAGTGCTAAACCGAACACCACTTCCAGGAAAGTTTAAAGGAGAACTAAAGTTTAACTAAAGAATTAGGGCATAAATGTTGCACATTATGTTTTGGGCTTCTGTAAGGCAACCACAGCCCTTTAGCAGTAAAGATCCCTGTCTCCAAAATGCTCCTGTAGCTCCCCATCTTCTTTTATGTTGATTCATTGAACATGCTCTATGTTACTCAGTTACTGCATTTAGGACTCAAAACTCAGACTCAAAATATACAGTACACAGAATAGAAATGTCACAATATAAGACTGATTAGTAATTAATACAGATAATTACTACATGGCAGCACAGAAATCAGCATAATTAGCATCAGCTTATGTTAAAGGCCAACCTCATTTTCTGCTTGTGATTTTGAAACAACCCCTAAGCTCAGCTTAAGCCATATTACAACTGAACTGCAGGTTATAATGGAGAAAAAAAGCAACATGTACATTTTGATTAATAACAGACACACACATTGTACTTTCATTCTAAGAACATAATGTACAGGCATACAGCATCCCATTAATAATGTCCAGCTGCCTTTATTGCTGACAGGTGAGAACATTACTAAGAACATGTGAAATTAAATATTTCTGAGTATTATTTTAGAGGACAATTTATAATTCGTGACTTTCTTTCTTTTTTATTAATTACAGGAATTATCGTAAAATATGTTACAGTTAAAAAAAAGGGATAAAGAAAATAAATAAAGAAGGCAAATACAAGCATGGAACCTGTTATTCTGAAACCCATTTTTATAAAGCTTAAAAAATCATAATTTACATTTTGCAACTAACGTCCCATAAATGCTTCCAGTACCAGAGCTGTGATGCTGTAAGGCAAAGCTTTTGCCAGAAGCTACTGCCAGCCACATATCCTGCTGTAGTCATTTATAATAGTGCTCCTGCTTGATTATGTTACATGTGGGCTCTGGTTTGTCTAAAAAGATAAAAGACAAGGGACACCTGTCGGGCATCATGTTTGGCAGTTGGTGTTGGGTATCCCCTTTAAACAAATTAATTCTTAATTTTTTTCAAAACTATAAGAAAAAGACTTGATTTTTATAAGCTAGTGGGGGGTGGGTAGCATCAGGAGAGAAGCACCTGGAAAGCAGGGTTTCATTTATCAACACTGGGCAAATTTGCCCATGGGCAGTTACCCATGCTAACCAATCAATGATTAGCTTTTTAAAGATGGCTGCAAGTAGAACAATAAATGCAACTAGCTGATTGGTTGCCATGAGTTACTGCCCATGGGTAAATTTGCCCAGTGTTGATAAATGACCCCATTGTCTTTATTCTGCAATACCAGAGCCTGGCCAATGCAGTTGGACAACCAAGACAAGCCCCTAGCTTCATCCATTCTCTCTTTTTTTTGCTCCCATTCTGTCTCTGTCTGTCTCCTTCCTCCTGCCCTGCTGCTACTTCCTACTTGGCACCTCTTCTCCTCTACTTGGTAACTCTTCTCTCCCCACCACCCTCAAAACTCGCTTCTGCTGATCCTGATATACAGGGGCAGAGTTAGAGAGGCAGCAAATGTTATGTGCCTAGGGTTCTAGCACCCCAGAAACATAAAACCCTAGGCAAATGCCTCTTTTGACTGCCAAGAGACCTGGCCAAGATATATACACATCTACACTTCATTGATTTTAACAAGGAGTTACTAAGCCTTGTGTAAATGATCTTTATAACACACTTTCCTATTAGTCATTTCCTGTAAACAGAATTCTTCTAAAAAAAGGTAATCAATAAATAACAGAAAGAGGCACGTTTTATCAAATACAAAAAAGGGGGGTTGTGGATGCACACCTAGGGCTAAGTAAAGTATATAAGTATAATGGAAGTGCTACTGACTTGGCCATTTAATGAGTGCACATTCCCTGATCCCCTGTCTGGGTAATTCAGTTTAAATACAAGTGCACATGTTTTGTCAAGCCAACTTTAAACATAATAGACAGACATTACTACTTCTACTACTACTTCTAGAACAGCCAGGCCTTTCATTTTATCCACTCCAGGATGGAAGCTCAAACATGAGTTCATCAGCACTTTTGTAGGCAAAATGTGTATGCAACTGGTATGGCAATCAATGTTTCCAATACAAAGATAATGATAATGCTTAAAATATTTGAGCCTCCATATCTGTCCGGTGGATGCTCACATTGACATAAAACAACCTACCAACCTAGAACTTCCGATAATTTTCCTATAAATTGTTAAAATTTTAGTAAAGTAACCTACTTGTAGGATTATTCTGTACCACAGTAACCAAAATAATCAATTTTCAACATCACTACCAAATTGCTGGGGCGATTAAAGTCAAAGGACTATGAAGATTCTCATTCTCATATTTAACAAAAGTAACTCAAAGCAACTGGACTTGCTGAGAAATTTTAATGAAGATGGTTCACTGCTCATCCAAGCAGCTTCTTCAGTTCAACTGACTGGTGTAGGGGAGTTCTCGGCATAAAGACTCTTCCAACAATCCAAAGACATTGTGTGTCAGTTGAACTGAAGAAGCTGCTCAGATGAGCAGTGAAACATCTCAGCAAGTCCAGTTGCTTTGAGTTAAGTAATTTTCCTTGGAATCAACAAATAAATGCAACTGGTCTTGGTTGACCCACCAAATATTTTTTGTCTCTGTCAACTGTTCTAATATTGACTACAGCTTGAGTCTGGTGGTCATGATAAGCACCAGTAATTCACACAGCAAATGAGAATAGTGTGTGCATGTATTTCATGGATGCCCTCCAACACCCCACTAAGCAGAATAATATTTGCTCAAACTGATATTATGGAGCATTCATAACTGAAAATATCAATTTATGTACACTTACTATTCCAGACATATCATTATCATTGTTTAAGAGAAATATACAAAAACATCTGCTTTAAAGGCCATGGGAAGTTAAGTAGAAATGATAATCTTAATAAAATAAATTAATATTTAGCAAGGTACAAACTGTTTCCAGCTACAGTATTGTATATTGAATTGAGCCTCTTCCGAGACTATAACCAGTTAGACTGTTTACAGTATCAAACTGAAAGGTTGACCCATTGTGTAATTTTACAACTGTGTAAAAAAGAAAAGGGATACAAAAACCTCAGATTCCCTTTAACAGTCATCGATTCATAACATTTTAGTGAATTGCTGAAGAAGATAAGAGCAATTTATCTAACCTTTCTGGGATGAGAAGAATAATGAAATTCTTGCTATTTCATGATGAAATCAATGTCATGGTTGTAAAGAAAGAGACTGCAAATGAATAGCCATTGTGTAACCTGATCGAAGATTGAATACAGTGTTAAACTCTTATATAATCTCTGAATATGTTCCCACCTGCTAAGCAGCAAACCTCAAACACAATGAGGAATAATTGCATGAGCCAAGGGAAATCAATTGGGTCTGTTTTATGGAACCTTGGGCTTATCCAGCTTCACTTACAGAACATTTTATTCAGCATGAAATGGACTTTGATTATAGGATGGAGCTTTTTCTTTTTTGAGTATTCTAGGAAGATTACATCATATTAATTGTCCATCTTTGATTATTATTATTATTATTATTATTATTATTATTATTATTATTATTATTATTAAAGGGGGACTCTGGATTCCAAGCCAAAATTTGATTAAGAGGCCCACTTAACACAGAAACCACTAATATGCCGATCACAGTTACTTGTTTCTTCAAAAAGTATGTATAAATGTCATTAACAGTTCTTCTCTTTCTGTTAAAAATTGTAACAATTTATCCACAGCTTACAGACAGCATGCAGGAACTACATAATCCATAAGGCATTGCACTGTGAAGTTCCAATCCTTATTGAAATCACATGTGCAGGGAATTGTGGGGTTTGGAGTTTGCAATCTGAGGACAGCTGGCTGCTGATACACTGTAACAGTAGTCAGCCAGCTCAGCAAACTAGTCAGACAGATCAGCAGAAGGGCAGAGAGCTTGGCATAAGGAATGGTCAGAAACCATTAAAACCATGAAAAGTCTGCATATTTTTTAAATGACGTATTGCAAAGATGCTTGAAATTATGTTTAGTTTTCAAAAAGTTATGTTTTTGTGGAGTTCCCCTTTAACATGTATTTATATAGCGCCAACATATTTTGCAGTGCTGTATGTGTATGTATGTATATGTATTAATGTGATGAAAAAGTAAAACCCATTCATACAAAATGTAGTAGAGCTGTAATGAAATATATTGCACAAATTACCCTTCTTGTGTTCACATATCTTTTTATTTTAATGTCTCACTGTGGGTTCCAATTGTGTCCCATTAGTAGTGATGGGCGAATCTCACGCGTTTCGCTTCCCCGAAAAATTCGCGAATTTCCAGAGAAATTCGCAAATTGGCGAAAAAATTTGTGAAACGAGTCGCTTCGCGTAGTTTTCGGCGCGCGTCGCGTCAAAAGCGATGCGCGACTCGTTTTTTTGGGCGAATTTTTTGGCGGCGAATTTTTTCTGGCGTATCCACCAGCGGCGAATAAATTCGCCCATCACTACCCATTAGTTGTGAATCTTAATTTTCATCCCACTACTTCCTTATGCTAAAAAAATGCATCAGCAATACTTGACTCTTTCATCCTAGATAGATAGTTTGTAAAAATAAAAGTATAATCGGGTACCTGTGGGTAAAATACCAGAGGAGGAGTAACTTGATAAAGAGCTACGCTAGAAACATGTAGTGAAATAAACAGCACGAATTTGCAGCAACCCACTGCGTTTGACTGACGTTCATCACTAATTTTGCTTGTGTAATAATTTGACCTAGTTGTGAAGCCGCTTCTATTTGTAAAAGTAGCTGGGCTTCATACTCATCACTTATACAAGGTGGTTTATAGCATAGACCAATGATAATTTTCTTTGTTATTTCTTTAGTGCATGGCTTTAATTCAGGCTTTACATACAAACACACTCCTCCCCCCTTTTTAATCCCTCTGTCCCTCCTAAAAAGGGTGTAACCATTTAAATTCACAGTCCAGTCACATGTTTCATCCCACCAGGTCTCAGTGATACCAATTATATCATAATTTTTATAGCATGCAATTAATTCTAGGTCTCCCATTTTACCTGACAAACTTTGTGCATTTTCCAGCATACAGTGGAGGTTACTAGCACTTGAGATAAATACACTGATGATATTGCCCTAGCAACATCTATGTATGAACAGTCACCTTCAAGTTACAAATCAAAAGGTACAGAGTTGAGCAACATAAATGAGCACCAAGGAACGTGGTCAGTGCCATTTGCTAAATCCCTTACCTCAATTGTGTGGCTGTATGTTCTGTATTTTGTTGAGAGCGCGTTTGTGATCATTTTTGAGCTCATGCAAAAGAGCATCAACTACTGAGAGCATTGAGGATTAGGCAGATAAGCTCCTGCCCTACCCTGAAACAATCAATGAATATAATTTTAAGCTTGAAAAACCACATTTTAAAAATTGTGGGATTTTGATGTATTATGGCCAATAAAGAAAACCCTGTAAATCTCTTTTTCTAGGCCAAATACAGTGCAATGTTTATTTACTGCATTCCAGATTTACCAACTTGGTTAGAAACCAATAAAAACTTATGGAAGACACATGCTGTTTATTTGAGTCATGTAATAAACACATATAAAGGGGAACACCCACAGTAAATATATCATAACAGCTAAATAAATCAATTACCTAGTTCTGTCTTTTAACAAGGAAAACATTTTTTATTTTTTTTTGTGACACGTCATATGCAGCTGATGTTTTCAGTTTATTCTTTCTTCAGTGTATAGTAAATTCTTAATCTACTTGCAAAAAACTTTTGGATATTTTGCCCGCCTCTTATTAAACAATGAGAGTGTTTTTAATCAATGAATACATTATGCAGTGTTAACCTGCACTGATAAAACTGGTGTGTTTGCTTCAGAAAAACTGCTATAGTTTATATAAACAAGCTGCATGTAGCCATGGGGGCAGCCATTCAAGCACAGGATACACAGTAGATAACAGATGTAAGCACTGCAGAATCTCGATGTATGCCACAGAGCTTATCTGTTGTTTGCTGTGTATAGGGTTACCACCAGGCAGGTATTTTACTGGTCTGGCCGGTATTTTTGATTGTTGATCCCAATGTTAATAACAGGAATAAAATATAAATCTATAGGAAGGCCGGTATTTTTTTTAAGAAAAGGTGGCAACCCTAGCTGTGTATCCTGTGCTATTTCTCCTTTTTTCAGCTTTGAATGGCTGCCCCCATGACTGCAGGGAAGAAAATATCCCCCTCTTTATTCAGTGGCCCAAACAAAGTCACCGAGGCTAACCTCATGCTGCCCTACCTTGTGCTGCTTGAATAGGGGAGGGGGCAGGAAATGATGCTGCCTCACCTTGCGCACGCTCAACTAGAAGAAAAAAGGTGGCGCCTGACAATGAAGTTAAAGATTTAAGAGGGCGTAATTTTCATATAGTGACCTGGTCAGCTTTAAATACTGTAGATTTTAGGGGTTCAAGCTTGCAGCACTAATCATATTGCTGCCCTGGTCCCTGGAGTCTGTAGCCTCTCCACAAGTCAGACCCTGGGTGGAACTAACTCAGTTCACTGTCCACCACTGTCACTACAGGTGTGAGTGAACTGTGCACACTTTTAAAAAAAAAAATAAGGAAATATGAGTGCCTTTATTCTTACTTATCATTGATTTATTTGCACCACAATAATCTTGCTCTGGGACACTCTGCAGTTTGATTCATGTTTTGGTTAATTGAGGCACCATTCCACAATGTTAAACCCATGATGCGTCATGTTAGAAAGTGCGTGATATGGTTAAAGCCAGATTATTCCCCACAGGAGGAGATTATCTTGCTGCTACATTTTTTTTTTTACCATTTGTTTAACACATTAAATTATTAGAGGCTAATAATATCAGAAACCCATAAAGCAATTCTAGATGCCATTGTGGGAATTGCCTTCTATTTAATTGCAAATAAAAAATAAGAAGAAAACTGGGACTGGTTGAAACTGTCAAGAGACAATTAAATTAGAAGGGTTGAATGCTACATTAAATCCTTCCAAATATTTGATTTTGCAGAGGCAATAGCAGCACAATATCACACTCGGGAGTCAAGGGTCAAATAGAAGTAGTACCCTTCCTCTGAGGAGTGCTAAAAAGTTCTAATTATGGTAGTTTATGTACACATTGCTCATATAAATTAATCACAGTTTTATCTTAGCAGCTCTTTTTTCATGAATGAAACTGCCATTATAATACAATGTAGCTTAAAGGACACCTGTTGCCCTAAAACAGGGCACCCAATATTTTTTTTACCTGTGAGCCACATTCAAATGTGAACCGAGTTGGGGAGCCTAACACGTATATAAATCTTTATGGGGTGCCAAATAAGGGCTATGATTCAGTATCTGGAAGTCCCCATGTGAACTGGCAGCCTTCAGGAGGCTCTGTTTGGCCCTGCAAACAAAACAAGCCTGGATTAAAAAAATAAGCACCTGCTTTGAGGCCACTGGGAGCAACATCTAAGGGGTTGACTATGAAGATTTTAATTCATCCAGGTCATGATATATTTATCAAAAGTAACTCAAAGTAACTGGACTTGCTGAGAAATTATAATGAAGACGTTTCACTGCTCATCCGAGCAGCTTTTTCTGTTCAACTGACTGGTGTAGGGGAGTTCTCGACATATAGACTCTTCCAACAATCCAATCACAATGGTACATTGTAACTCTTCAAAGAGGTGACATCTGAAATTTACAGTGTTGTTGATTCTGTGTAGTTACAGTGATAGGATTACCAATGTGTCATGCAACTCCTAGAAAACAGGTGTTACTTGTGAGCGTTTCACGAATGGATGTGTGAATAGCTCTGAAACCGCCAGGGAACAGATGTGAGAACAGCATTGTATGTAGCAGACAGGTGGTGTCGAAGGCCCCCACCTCTGTTCAGGGATGGTTTCTCCACCTTGACATGAATTGCCTCTTTCACACCTCTTTCAAACCAGTGGTCTTCTTTATCCAAAATTTGGACATTGCAATCTTCAAAAGAGTGTGCCTTGTCTTTTCGGTGTAGAAAGACAGGCGAGTCGACCTGTAGAGTTCCCCCCCCCCTATGCTGATCCATTCACTTATGGAGCAGTTGTTTAGTCAGTGCCCTCATCGCTACACTGGACTGCGTATACCACATTACTTTGTTTTCCCTAAGGGGTTGGTGAGCAACATGTTGCTCCCGAGCCACTGGTTGGGAACCACTTCCCTAAAATATTTTTCCCCACAAAAAATGCAGTCTGCATTCTGGTTAGGGGGAACAGTAATTATTTTTTAATTGGCCCCACCAGCGATAGGACTCTCGCACTGAAGGAAGCTCCTAGTTTGAGCAGCATAGCATTATAATGGCAGCTTCATTCATGAAAAAAGATCTGCTAAGATATAACTGTGATTCGTTTATATGAGCAGTGTGTACATAAACATAATAAGAACGTTTTAGTATTGCCCAGAGGAAGGTTTCTACTTCTACTGGACCCTTGACTCCCAAGTTTGATATTGTGCTGTCATTGCCTCTGCAAAATCAAATATACAGTATTTAGAAGACTTTAATGTAGCATTCAACCCTTCTACTTTAATTGTCTCTTGGAAGTTTAAAACTGATTGTCCATACGTATAATGATTTCTGACATCACCTATGTGCCACAGCATGGCTGCTCGAACTGGGTGATCCCTCCTGGTCTTTGTGCTGGTGGGGCCATTTTTCTTTTCTAAAAAAACTACTGTTATCCCCAACAGGAGTGTGGGCTCTATAAGCCTGCACCTTTGGTGGGAGAAAATTATTTGTTGTGAAAAGTGCCCGTCAACAATATATGTAGACACGATCCCTTTATGATGCAAAAGTTGCAATGTACAGTATGCATAGGTGAGTGACAAAAAGCCATTCTGTGAATTTACCCATAGATTGGCCTGGAGTCATGTAGGAAATGTGCAACCAGCTTCTTCTGGACTTTAGTTACCGTTCAAGATTGTTACTCTTCAATCAAAGGTTGATTATTATTTTAACTAATTTTAATAAATTTACATCGTTTTTATATAAACACACACACACAAAATTCCCACTGGCACTGCTCATTGTAGTGATGCAAATAATCTATTTTTTAAAGTTGTAACTTCTAAATCTCTCAGTAATTCAAGAGGTACAGATTCTTTAGCAATAACATTTGTTATTTCAGTATATATATGGTATGGGTGCAGGTTATATTTGTTCTAAGCCATTTAAATAGTTACTGCCAGATGCTTTCGGTTGCATCTCATGCTCTTAGTAGTTATATATGAATAACATTTCCAGGGTACACTGGTCTTGTGAATTAAATTAAAACCTGGGTTGGTGAATAAATGAGCCCTATCCCTGAACAGAGTCTTTTATTTTGTCAATATGTTATTTATGCTTTACTGCAACTAATGCAACCTGAATATTGGGCATCTTTAAGAAGTTGGACAGAAAAAGTTATAATAATTTAATTTATCAGCTCTGTTCTAAGTTGCCAGTTCGACATGTAGGGTCCAGCTTATAAAGATGTTAGTGACTTTACTAAAATAAACAAATATTGTTGCTGGTATAAAAAAAAAGTTTAATTTGACAAATACCTTTGGTTTAATGTAAAGTGCAATTGATTTCATGCCATAGTAACAGAAAAGTCACCATGTTTTTACACTTCCCTAAGCAATGCCGAACCAGTTTACTTCAATGAGAGATTTTTATTACTCAACAGTGTTTTATCTTAGAAGGTGTTTTTATTACTACTAACAGTATTACCCTTGCAGGCCCTATTTGCAATTAAAATCCATGCTAATTTTTGTTCTTATTGATGCGATTTTCTTTCTGGCAGTAACTTTTATTACATTTCCCGCTAATGCTAAATTTGATAGCAAGCTAGTTGGAAAGAAAGAGAAATAAGACATTTCACTCTATGTTGTACATGTATAACTATGCATGTGACAAATAATTAGTTTTATATTATCTTATCTTATCTTGTTGTGCTGTATATAAATTGCCAGCAGACTGGCAACACCTCTTGCTCACTGCATGGCTGAACCAGTAATTACAATATCCTAGATACCAATTAATTGTTTCAAACACAGCATTACCTCTGCTGCAGCTCCATAGGGCTTTGGCAATAAAATGGATTCTAAACTAAACTAAAAAGAGCTTAGAAAATGTTTAGGAAGTTTATAACTTGGCACATTCTACAGAATCACAAGTCTGAGAATAAGATTATTTGTTTGAAGCCTGTACTGTATTTCTGAAGGTAGGTTTGCCAATGGCAATGTAAAATGTGGAAGAAGTCAAAAACAATGTTTACAGGTATGGGAATTGTCATCCAGAATGTTGGGGTTTTCACAGATAAGGGATATTTCTGTAATTAGAATCTTCATGCTTTACGACTACTATAGAATCATTTAAATATTAAATAAACCCAATATAATTGTTCTGTATCCAATAAGGCTTAATTATACTGTATCTTAGTTTGTAATTATACTGTATCTTAGTTTGAGTCAGGTACAAAGATCTTTTTTAGGCAGCGGCAGCCCGTGGAATGCCCCTGAACATTTGAGATAAATATCTCTGGTGACATTGCCCATAACAGCCAATCAGAGTTTTACTTTTGTTTTCTAACTTGTAAGTAACTATTTAGATCAAATGACTGGTTGCCATGGACAACATCACTGGTGATAGTTATCTCCAGTATTAGCAAATATGTCCCCACTTGGCACCAAGCCCCAGGGTGTCTGAGCCTGACTAAAAAAAAAACATTACCTGGAGGGGAAGGAATGTATATGTTTCTGTTTACCCAAAATGCCTGTCCCTGTGATTTAATGGAACTTTGCCATCAGGCTCTGTGTTGGGCCCAGTCCATGACGTCTTTCTTTTTGGCTTCTATAGTGTGCTAATTCATACCTTCTAAAATGCCAGTACTGTATAAGTAAAGGATAACAAATCAAATTATGGGGCAAATTCACTAATCTGCTAGCGACGCCTTTGCTGCACTTCTCCATTCGAATTTTCGCAAGTCCACTACTAATCCACTAAAATGCAAATTTGTGCTCAGAGAAGAGAAAAGTAGCGAAGTTGCGCTACTGTTACTTTGTCGAAGTTACGCTAGCGATGCCTAATTTGCTTACTGTGCAAAGTTAAAAGTATAATACAAGTATATGTTGCAGACACTACATTACACTACACAAGCCCAGGAAACCTTTGATAAATTATATAAAGTTGTCCTATTGCCCTACATGTGCCCCCTGTATAGTTGTGTTGCCATATGTTAGGAAATGTAGGGGGGAAGGAGGGTAACCCCCCCAAAAAGTACGCTATTTTTCAGACTATCACCCTAAAAAAAGTAAACTCTGGTGAAGGAGGTACCGTTCAGAAAATAAAAAAACTAGCTAGCGTTAGGGTGCAAAGTTGCGCTAGTCTATCTACATCACTAGCAAATTTTCGCCAGGGTAAGCATTGGTAAATTCGCGAAGTTGTGAAATTGTCACACTGGCGAATTATTGTGTGAATTTAGTGAATTTGCCCCTATTGGTACCACTTTATATAAATATAAGGAGGCTTTAAAAAGGTCAGACTTCAGTTTGTGTTCAGTGCACCATGATGACAGCTGCTAAGATTTGCAAGACTACCCTTTATTAGGTAATATATATATATATATATATACAGTAGATATAACTGATAAATAATGTATTATATAAGAACAAAACATCACAATACATTTGTCAGGTCACTTGTGTCCTATACAAGACATAGTAATATTCTAAGCAACAGGCTCCCAGGCAATTTATACCAGGTAACATCAGTTCCCATTTCTAACCTTATTATATTTATTTGTTTCCTTGACTCCATGTCACCTAAACATTTGTAAAATATCTTTAACAAAATAAACAGATGTCACACATTCCAAATTGCAAAAGATAAGAATGCAAAATGAAGACATAGAAATATATTTTCTAATGTTCCATGCGGTGCTTCAATGGCTTGCTAGGAGGGATAAAGAGCAGTTCTTAGTTAAACAAAGTGAAGACATAAAACATTATGAACAGGGATGTTTTAGTGCCAGTCAATTGCATTGGATGGAAAATGACTGCAAGGATAGGCATTCTTAAGTATTGGAGCGCACAGTGTTGAATGGCAAATTATCAATCAACAAAGGATGCTTTATTACCTCTTATAAATCCCCCAGAGATGAAGGGTAATTCTGCATTTTCTTTTTAAGCTAAGGGCCAGATTTATCAAAAAACCAAGAAACCTTCCTATTTTTTCTCTCAAGTCAGAAAACTCAAATTCATTTTATCTCATCACAATTTTCTTTGGTGAAACCACAATAAAATTTTAATAAAAATTATGGATGGTGCTGTGCTGATTTTTGTTTTGCTTTATTTGTTTTGCTGTGTTTGTTTGCACCTGGTTTTTGAGTATAAAAAGTTTGGTGAGTGCTGACTACATCCAATTGCTACACATTTTCTTGCAAAAATGACCAAGAATATTGTTCTCAGCTTGCACAAGGTCTGTGTTGAAATAATTTACTAATTCAGCTCCGGAGGTTCTTGAGTGAGTCCTTGATTACAAAATGAATGCTGATGTTCATACTTTATTATTTTGAAAGTTCTAGTCATCTCTAAAGCACCCGAGATCTGAACATTTGGCAAGACTTTCTTCCTCCAGCTGCACTGGCTGCCTGGTGCATTTGCGGGAGAGGATGCCAAGGACATTACAGATCTGATTTCCCACATCAGTCTACAGTCTTTTCAGGGGGTAGATGGGTTTCTCTTTACTGTCAGGGCTGAGCACCAGGCAGATAAATCTGAGCTGTATGTTGCTTTTGGTTGTTTGGTTGTAATAATCTAGTGTTCAAGCTTCAGATCCGGTTTCTGCCATACAGAGTTTTGCTTAACTTGGGGGCAAATTTACTATTATTCCCCAAAAAATATTTGTTTTACCTCGAATTTCGAATGCTAATCGAATAGTTTTAGGCTACCCTTTTATTCGATCTTCGATCATTCAACATTCGAATAACGATCGTTCGATCATTTGTACGATTCAAACGATCGAAGACTTTGATCGTACGAATCCTATTCGATCAGGACTTAGCCTCAGAAGCCTATGGGAGGGCTCCCATAGGCTTCTATTACAATTTGGTAGGTTCAATCTGGCGAAGTAGGCAGTCGAATAAATTTAAAATTTTAAATCCGCTGATAGAATGATCGAAAGATCGAATATTCAATCATTCAAATCTATTTGATCATTTGATCGTTCGATATTCGATGATCGAATAAGCTGAATTTGCATATTCGACCAATCGAATTAATCCTACGATCGGAATTCAATCGAGTTCGATCGAACTTCAATCTATTCACGTGAATTTAGTAGATCGGCCCCATAGTGTTTCCAAAATACACTTGTTTCCCAGTGATACAGTACTTTCAAAATAGTTATTTAGTATCTCAGGTCATGCCACAGTCACAAAACAAAGCTTTATAACCTGTCATGGCTTCCTCCTTAAACAATAGAAGTGTCCCTTGTGGTTATACTGTAAAGCATATCAGCCAAAGGCTTAGCTCACTGTAGGAAATTATTTAAATGTTTCAGCATGAGGCTACAGAATTCTGCACAGGAAGGAAAATACTCCTATCTTATCTACATGGACATTGCGGAGGTGTAGGGAGCAAACAAAAATAGTGGTACATATTTTCAATAAATATGCAAACTTTATGCATCTATAAGAAAAGCAGAAAGCTTTACAGAATTACATGCTTATTGTTATCATGCATCCATTGGACACTAGGTACGTAAACTTAAAGCACTGTAAGGATAAAAGCATCTGCTGCTATATATAAAAAGAACTGCTCAAATTATTTCACACGTTTTTTATCATTACATTTTCTTAATGTAAAAGATTTTGAGAAGATTTTGGATTAATGAAAAAAGCTCTTTATTTTGTATCAAGTATCAAGAGTTTTAGCATTAACAGTGACAGGATAAAATAACTTCCCTGGAGCTTATTATGCTCACAGCAAGAATATTTATTCTCTACTTATTGGCAGGAAAAACTTAACTTTTTTACTGCAGGATTAACACTCTTTTGCACTTGTAATCTGTGTCATTACTAAAATATCAATAAACACATAAAAACAGAATAACAGTCTGCATCAACGTGGCCAAAAGTGCTTAATGCACACTAAACAAATCAATCAAACCAATAATCATATAGCAGTCACTAATATTTTGTTAATTATTACCCAACAAAGCAGAATAAAGTGGAGTCCCAGCATGTGTGTGTGTATGTGAGTGGGCATGACAAGGTGACTCCTCATTTGACCTCCTTTCTCCCTCTGACAAGGTCCTACCACTGCTGTGACAAATACAACTTAAAATACATGATCATATATCCACTGTTTTATCCAAAGAAAGGCAAAAAACCCAGCCTGAAGCCAGTGCCAATTATGCCTCAAGAAGGAAAAAAATCCTTTCTGACCCCAGTGGCGATTGGTAACATTCCCTGGATCAAGTTTGACATTCATAGAAAATTAATTAATACAATGCAGACTCTCACAATCATACTGTATAAAGACACAGAATCCACAATATAACTGTATATTCAGGAACATATCCACATCCAGTTATTAACAGATATTATGAGAGCATAAAGAAGAAAAAACTCCAGATATGGATGGAACTGTTTTCTGGCAGGCTGTTGATTCTTCTTTTCAATGTACATGAATGTGTTGCAGTGGGACCTGGATTTTTACTACTGAGTGCTGATCTTATATCTACCAGGCAGCTGTTCTCCTGCTTGTTCTGTTGTTAGGGAGTGGGGTGATATTACTCCAACTTGCAGTGCAGCAGTAAAGAGTCATTGAAGTTTACCAGAACACAAGCCACATGACTTGGGGCAGCTGGAAAACTGACAATATATCTAGCCCCATGTCAGATTTTGAAATTAAATATAAAAAAAATCAGTTTGCTCTTTTGAGAAATGGATTTCAGTGCAGAAGCCTGCTGGTGCAGCACTATTAACTGATGTGTTTTGGGGGAAAAAAAAAAAACATTTTCCCATGACAGTATCCCTTAAAACAATAGAAGTGTCCCTTGTGCTTATAATGTAAAGAATCCCAGTCAAAGGCTTAGCTCACTGTAGGAAAATGATCAAATGCCTCAGCATGACGCTACAGAATTCTGCACAGGAAGGAAAATACTCCTATATCTTATCTACATGGATTTTGTCCAAAAAGAATATTTAGCAGTGAACACAACTGGCCAAACAAACTTTGTAAGAGGTGTAGGGAGCAAACAAAAATAGTAGTACAGGCATGGGGCCTGCTATCCAAAATGCTCGGGACCTGGGGTTTTCAGGATAACAAATCTTTCCATTATTTGGATCTTCGTAGCTTAAATCTACTAGAAAATCTTATAAACATTAAATAAACCCAATAGGCAGGTTTTGCTTCCAATAAGGATTAATTATATCTTAGTTGGGATCAAGTACAAGCTACTGATTGATTATTACAGAGAAAAAGGAAATACTTTTTTAGAATTTGGATTATCTCGATAAAATGGAGTCTATTGGAGACAGGTGTTTTGGAGCTTTCTGAATAACAGGTTTCCAGATAACAGACCCCATACGTGTACATATTTTCAGTGAATATGCAGACTTTGTGCATATATAACAAAAGCAGAAAGCTTTACCGAATGACATGCTTATTGTTATCATGCATCCATGGTGGTTTACTTTTAAGCACTTTTTTAGTATGTCCTATTCCTAGTCATTTTCCAATTGGTGTTCATTATTTATATGTTATATTTTTAATATACAGGTATGGGACCTGTTGTCCAGAATGCTCAGGACCTGGGGTTTTCTGGTTAAAAGGATCTTTCCATAATTCGTATCTCCATATTTTGTCTTATAAGAAATAATTTAAACATTAATTAATCCTAGTAAGATTGCTTTGTCTCCATTAAGGGTTAATTAAAACCCTTGAATCAAGTACAAGGTACTGTTTCACTATTACAGAGAAAAAGGAAATAATTTTTTAAAAGTAGAAGAATTTCATTAAAATAGAGTATAAGTAAGTTGGTCCTTAATTCAGTGCTTTCTGGATAACAGGTTTCCAGATAAAGGATCATGTACTGTTAATTAGTGAAATATTGTATTATGAATTATAATTACTTTATTAGTGTTATTATTATTATTATTTAACAATTTTACTAATAATAATAAGTTGTTCTTGTTGTGGTATCCAAGTCTGTAACTTTACTCTAGGAGGGCTGATGCTTTAATAGTTCTGATCAATGGCACATCATCAAGATTCACTTCTTTACCAAAAATATTTAGATACATGCTTGTCCAATATATCATGCCCAAACCCAGGTTCCAGTTGATCCTCCCTTTGTTACTGAAACACCCTCTACACTTCTGGATAAGCTTAGCGTTTGGAACATTGGTCAGGGATTGTAGCATTAATTAAGTTGGGCACTGATGTTAGGGGGTCAGACCTTACTTCCAGAAGGCATTCCAATTCATCCGACAGGCGTTCTCTTAGGTTAAGAGCAATAATTCCTTTGCCAAGCCTTACCATTGGATTATTATTGGACTCATTCATATTCATTGACATCTGCTAAACCCAGATATTTTTGGACAGACTTCCAGATAGTGTTCACTGCTCCAGAGACCAATAACCTTTACACCAGTCGTCGCTTAGCATTACACATGAATATATTAGGTTTGATCACCCCTAAAAACGCATCCTCCCTACAAATAGTTCATGTGATTACATTGCTTCTACAGACAGGTTGGAAATCAGCAGTGAGTGTTTCATATGAAGTCATGTTATTTTAGATGAAGCATCTCAACACTTTTGACATATAGGGGCAGATTTATCATTGGTCAACTTTCAAATTGAAAATAATCAAAAATTCGACCATGGGAATAGTAGGTGAAGTAAAACGAACGATCAAATTGGAAAAATTTCGATCAATCGATCAATCGTTCGAATCGATTCGAACTATATTATTGATCGATCTTATTTTTTTTTTATTCGATCAAAAATAATGATTCTCAATTCGGTAGCTTTGATCTGGCGAACTAGGTGGACGAATAAAAATTTTAAGGGGAAGTACTTCGACCATCGAATAGTCTAATATTCAAATAAAATTCGAATTTGCCTAATTTGCATATTCGAAGATTCGAATTCCAATCTTTTTGAAATTCGATCAAACTTCGATTGATTCATGTGAATTTAGTAAATCTGCCCCACATGTGCCACATTCTTTGGTATAAAATGATTTTCTATTTGTCCTTGGATTTCCATTGCCTGGATTCAAGCATGCGGACTCACGTGGCTATATATTAACAGAACTGCTCAGATTATTTCAAACCTTTTTATTATTTTATTTTCTTAATGTATCAGATTTGGCTAAGGTCTTGCATTAAAGAAAATGTTTATATTGTATTAGGAGTTTTAGCATTAACAGTGACAAGAGAAAAAAAATTCTCTGAAGTTTATTATGCTCCCAGAAACAGTATTTTCTGCTATTTATTCTCTTGGCAGGAAAAACATCACTTTTTTACAGCAGGACTAACAATCTTTTGCACTTGTAATCTGTGTCATTACTAAATACAGAATAACAGTCTTCATTAATGTGGCTAAAAGTGATTAAAGCACATTAAAACAAAGAAATCAAACCAATGGGCATGAAGCAGTCACTAATATTTTGGTTGATCATTACCCAACAAAGCAGACTAAAGTGGGGTCCCAGCATGTGTGTGTGAGTGGGCATGACAAGGTGACTTCTCAGTTGACCTCCTTTTGCCCTCTTCTAAAATTTCCTGTGCAGTACTCTGGCAAGGTCCTACCACTGCTGTGTCATTATATCCACCACTGAGCATTAGGCTGCCTCTGCCTACAGAGAGGATGACCCCAACTCTGCTACCAGCAGGAGCTGCATCTCCCACCAAGAGACAAGTTCAGCAGCCCTGCTTTTCATAGGAATCCAAGCAGGTTGTCACCTTGCACAAGTAGTTGTAGCATTTGTATCAATCAATCCACTGTGTAGTCACAGGAGAGAACCTCTTTTCTCCATCTTGTACAATTTCCTGTGCAGTACTCTGGCATGCTCCAGGTCCTCAACAAGCCCAACTCAATAACTTCCGTTGGACTAGTCTCCACCATAACTTTATAACTATTGCTTTTTATTTAATAAAACATAGAAAATTAATGAAAAATTAAATACTATACAAAACATTTCCTTTGTATCAAACATCTTGTACCACAGGATGGAATCCAATTGGCCATTATCGTTATGATATAAATGATATAATATAAATAAATAAATTCCTTTATGGAAATACATTTAAAATATTCTCTGACCCTGTGCAATTACCGGCAAAGCCAGCTTCCCTGTACAGTATATTTTTTGGACAGGTTAAAGTTTTTCCAGTAAACTATGAACTAAAAACAATCTATCTAGGATTCCATAACCAGTGTAGTAGTAAACATAAGTTTAAAAGCATTTGTGCTAGTTAGATGGTAATTTTAACACGTTCCCAACTATTAATTAGCTGTTACTAAGATGAAGTCTCAAAATATATTACCTGCCATACTATGATACCTTATTCTATCCAGGGTAACAGTACATATGCAGCATTCATAATATGCAGGGCTTCCAAAAACAAATTGATAATATACCCATTTTTAAGCATACCTAGTAGTGATGGGCGAATTTATTCGCCTAGGTCGAATTCGCGGTGAATTCCCGCGATTCGCCGCTGGCGAATAAATTCGCGAATCACCAGTGAAATTTCACCGAAAAACGAGTCGCGCGTCAGTCGCGCGTCGTTTTTGACGCGACTAAAACGACGCGACACGCGCCGAAAACGACGTGACGCGTCAAAGTTGGCGCGACAAAGTTGACAAGACGCGCGACAAAATCGTCCCGCGACTCGTTTCGCGAATTTTTCGCCGATTCGCGAATTTCTCTAGAAATTCGCGAATCTCTAGGCGAAGCAAATCGCGGGAGATTCGCCCATCACTAATACCTAGCCAATATACTGTCATAAAATACATAAGTATATATCTTCCTAGCAATAAAGGTAAAGGCTGGCACACACAACGATTCAAAACCGGGGTTTTGCCCCTGGTGAGTCTATTGAATCACAACGTTTCGTCATCAGATTACAAAGGGGTAACACCCCCAAAATGTTGTGATGTAATAAATCAGCGCTACCCAACAAGTTGGCGCTATAGAAATACATGTTAATAATAAATGCACCGGGGCATATCCCCAGTTTTAAATCGCTTTGTGTGCCAGCCTTTACCCTTTTTCCATTAATGTTGGGGGAGGGCCGTCTCCCTTAGAGGCTTTGTGCGCAGAACAAAACCTGCACTGAAGGGCCTGAAAGTGCAAGTGAATTTTTGTATTTTTTTTGTATCTTCCTAGCAATGCCATGCGGTAATAACTGATTGCCAGACTAGCAGTATCTGCAGGAACGTCATATAAATAACTGAATTAAGCAATTCTAAGATAAATAAATGAACAGGTCAGAAAGGTGTTATCTTAAGGGGTTGCTAGAAGATCATCAAATGTTATATTGACAATGGGGAACTGCTTTATGCCCAGAAGATAACAAATTAAGCACTATGAAAATGAAGACTAGCTGTGCAGGGAAGCACAATGATAACTTAAATATATAAATTTAGTAAAGCTACATCTACCTCGGTGCACAAAGGAAAGCTACAATATGCAGGCCCTGTATGATGATCTTTGGGGCTACTGAATTCTATATACAGTAAATGCACAGATATGGTGAAATTGCATTCACCCCAACTGAATGCGTGAAAGCTGAATGCATAAAACTGAAAACTTCATTGTGCTAAGTTTATGGTATTTTTACTAGGGATGCACCAAATCCACTATTTGTCCTGAAAGATTCGTCCAAATACCGAACCAAATCCGAACCCTAATTTGCATGTGCAAATTATGAGTGGGAAGGGGAAACATTACTTCCTTGTTTTGTGCCAAAAAGTCACGTGATTTCCCTCCCTAGCCCTAATTTGCATATGCAAATTAGGATTCGGATTCGGTTCGGCCAGGCAGAAGGATTTGGCCAAATCCAAATCCTGCTGAAAAAGGCCGAATCCCGAACAGAATTCTGGATTCGGTGCATCCCTAATTTTTACAGATGCTGTAAATTTTATACATGCTTAAAACATGAAGGAAAACACCCTTTTTCCAATGAAAGCTTGCAAATATCAACCACAATCCACTTCCTGGGCTACCTGATACACCAACCACCAAACTACTAGGGGTTGGATGGGCAAGTGTAACCAGGCAACCAATTGTCACAACTCCTGCGGGACCCAAGAACTGGCCATAAGACCCCAAGGCAACCATTTAAAAATTTTACAGTATACAGTATTTTCACAGGTGCTGTGGATAACAACCCAAGTATATATAAACACAGTAAAATCCCAGGCACTGTGAGACCAACTCAAAAAAATCCAACATTGTGCTATTGTACTTGTCATCCATAGCTCAAAGACGACTTAAAATTAGTGATGAGCGAATCTGTCCACGAACAATTCGTGAAATGCATTGAACTCAATGGGCACTTTTACATGCAATAATTTTTACACGCGCAACAGTTTTTCTCGCTCCAAATATATTAAAGTCAATAGCTGTTTTTTTTCTAATGGTGACTTTTTTTTCCCTAGTGCATTAAAGTCAATTGGCATTTTTTCTAAGAAGGACTTTTTGTCCAAATGCATTAAAGTCAATGGATGTTTTTTCTTATAGGCATTTTTTCTCAGCTAATTTTTCTGCAGCTAATTTCTCACATGGCAAAATTCACCTCTTCAATAACCCTTACATCATGTCCAGGTATTACATCCACAGTGTCAGCAAAACATTTTTATATATTTACTTATTCTCCTTTCTCAGGTTGCTGTGTTTGGTAGCAGAGGGTGAGGAGAGTTTAACAATGCTTTATTAGCAGGTTCATAGAGCCATTACATAACAGCAGTAACTCTTACTTTCACTTTCATGCTGTACAGAAAGTGACACCCGCAGGCCATTTCTATAAACACCACATATTCCCACTATAGTAGGAAAGCATTTGGGCAAATATAATAAACAGTAACAATTAAACAGTATGTTTCTTATAGCAATATATACATTATTCACATGACATAGTCCTTGGTCCATGCAGGTAGTTTTCTGATTCTCTCAGTATGCAACATGTAAACTAGTGCGTATCTGTCTGCCATGTAATAATTCAGCTGGAGATGATTGGGTCATTGCAAGGCTCGTTGCTCTGTAGTTATGTAGTTTCTGTGAGACAGTCTCACTTATAGAGTAGGGCAATCACCTAAATTTCTGGAGTACTGTTTTTACATCTGGTCTCAACTTAACTTTGTGTACAAAGTTCTTTGCACAGCCAAGTGAAGTGTTGCTTTGTAGTGCCACACAAAGTATGTGGCAGGCACTGGTGTTATAGTAATGAGACCATCAATTAATTGTAGGTTTAATGCAGCAAAGAGATCCCTTCCAAGTATAGCAGTACCTTTGTGCACAATGTAAAAGTCACATTTTGCAGTATTTGATTCAAATTGTACAGTCACTGGCAAGCAACCAAGCATTGGGAATGGATCCTTTAAGTAACTGACCAGTCTCAGGGCAGGTGCCCCAAGCATATCGTTTGCAAAGTATTACAAGAAAATATCCTTTGGTAGTATAGAAACAGCTGAACCTGTATCAAGCATCAGGTTAATGGAATGTCCCTTGTCAGCAGAAGCAGTACTGGCATTGACAGTGCATATAAACTTGTCTGGAAGAAATGTACCAGCTTTATCCACACTTAAATGAAAACTATACCCGGAAAATGAATACTTGAGCAACAGATAGTTAATGTCAAATTAAGTGACATATTAAAGAATCTTAGCAAACTGGTCTATATATTCAAGTAAATATTGACCTTTTTCATCTCTTGCCTTGACCCACCATTTGGTGATGGTCTGTGTGCTGCCTCAGAGATCACCTGACCAGAAATATTTCAACTCTAACTGTAACAGGAAGAAGTGTGGGAACAAAAGACACAACTCTGTCTTTTAATTGTCTCGAGTGACCTAACTTAATAGTTTGTTTGATATGTTTGTGTGCACCTGTTGAATCCTAGGATCCCAGGAGGCTGTCCTTATTTTTTAAAATGGCTATTTTCTATTTATGATTACCCAATGGCACATGCTTCAAAAAAGTGTATTATTATGAAAATGGTTTATTTACATGAAGCAGGGTTTTACATATAATATATATATATATATATATATATATATATATATTAAAATACACAAAAGCCATGAATATCTTGTAAATTATATCCTTATAAACGGTGAGTTCTGATGTCATCAGTTATAAATGGTGAGTTCTGATGTCATTACCCCCAGTTGCAAAATATGGGCCTTCGGTCTCGTGTTTTTATATGGTCATGAAACTCCTCGGTAACTTATAATATCCTTATATTTTACAAGAGGAGGTACTTTATTCACTATATAATATATATATTATTCAGCACATGGGGCACATATTATATTTGTTGCTATGTTCACTAGGTACATTCCTGCACATACATCCCCATACTTCTCTAACACACATGCATTCACACCAATGTGGAACTGCACCTATCATTCTACTTTGCTTTTAATTACACCTCACATTTTTTCAATATGGGTGTTGGTTATGGCAGTCACTCCCTCTTAAAAGCTGCATAAGCAACAAAAACAAGTTAGGGACCACCATGTGGGGTTTACCGTGACGTGGTATGGTGGCTTATCAATTTTATGATCATAACTTTGTAACAAAAAACCCTGTTTTTTAAAATGTACTTGCATTTGCTTATTTACTTGAATTGGTTAGACAAGGTTTGAAATATTTAAGTATTTTAAAGTATTTTGAAATTTGCCTTCGGTGCGCACCCACAACATACTGTATGACTTGTTTATGCAATATCTTTTTATAGAGACCTACATTGTTCGGAGGGTATAGTTTTCCTTTAATACTGTAACATTTGTAGTAGTGAGTTCATGAACATCTTTAGAAGAACTACGGCAGACCGTAGCAAAGTGACTTTAAACATTTACAGCACTGTATAGCTTTTGCAGGACATTTAGCATAGTTTGCAAGGTGTTGTGTTGAACCACAGCGAAAGCAGTATTTTTTATTTGTATTTGTTGCACATTTTTGCAGTGAATCCCTATCCTTAGCACTGTATTTTTCCTGTGACTGTGCATTATTAGGCCACAGTTTTGAATTCACAATCTGTACATTCCCATCAGTTCCCTGACTAATAGTTTTAGCCTCTGCCGCAGCTGTTTCAATTTGGCTAGCAGCTATAATAGCCTTTGCAAGGGTTAAATCTTGCTCTAGGAGCAGTCTCTCTCTAATGCGTGGTGAGTTTGTTTTTTCCACTATTTGGTTTCTTAGCATTTCATCTGTTAGATTTCCAAACTCACAGGTAATAACTAGCTCTCTCAAAGCTGCTACACAATGTTCTGTGGATTCACCATTATGCTGTCCATGTTGGCGTAATTTATATCTTTCAGCAACCACATTTATTTTTGGCATGAAAAAGTTCTTTATAGCAGTAAGAGCAGTTTCAGAACTTTCATCCGATGATGGTAATGTATAGAATATACGCTGTCCCTCTGTCCCCAGGCAGTGAATAAGTAAAGCACGCTTTCTAGCAGCAGAAACCTTCCCTTGGTCAGCAGTAACATACGGATCCAAGCAGTAAAATGTATGGTAGCATCACCAAGGTTTGGTAGAAAAGGTGCAGGCTGCTGCAGAGGTAGAAAAGACATCCTTGTCACCATTTGTTGTCACTTTCAAGCTGTACAGAAAGTCTTGTGTATGCACAGTGACACATGCAGGCCTTTTGTATAAACACTACACAGATCATGCTGACTTCATTAAAAGGCAGGAGGTCATATGTGTCCATTAAAATCCTAAAGAAGAAACATGGGAGTATCAGCAGCATCCAGGCTGTGGCAAATACTGTATACTCAAGATCACAGGAGGAAGTCCATACTTGTGCCATGGATTTGCTACTTTTCAAACACAGGTACAAATCTGCCAAGGACTCTATATATTTATGTGTCTGTATCTGATATAATATATAGTTTAATAGTAGTATCATAATATACTAACTTACATTTAATAAGCAAAAAACACTGCCCTTACACACATTACATAAGCCCTGCTTGCCTTATACTACCCATACACACTTTCAAGCTGAATTTCTATAGGGAATAATACAACCCCTTTTCTTTTATCTGTGTACCCAGCGACATTCCTTCCTCATCATGGAATTTGCCAGTGGGGGAAGCCTGAATAATCAGCTGAAGAACCAGGGTGCATTGGACAAGATCAGAGTCAAGTAAGTGGCACTTAATGTGGTAGATATCATATTTTATATTTCAGAGGCAATGTTCCCTCTAAGCTGTGCACTTGTGTGTGTGCACACAAACTCTGAGGCCAGTGCACAAATAATTCTATGTGAAAACAAAGAATGTTGCATTTATTTTGACCTGAGTACACAGTTTTTAAAAAGATTCACCCACGTTTAAAATGTGCGCACAAACTAATATTTTTTTGCATACATAGCCAAGAAGGAATTTGAGGGAATACTGTTCAGAGGTTATATGGAGGAGAGGGTGTCACTTATCCCTGCATCCAGGCAGTGGTTTCATATACAGACTTTAAAGTGATAAATGAGGGGGACTGAATTAAAAGATAAGTAAATAAAAATATTTGTCCCTTGAAAAGGTTCCACTCCTCAGAAACAGTTTGTGGTCTCCGATTCCTTCATGACAATGGCATTGTTCATAGGTCAGTACATATACTTTTTCCACCCCCTTCTTGCTCAAAATTTTTGTGTTTTTTTCTAAATTTTAAGCATGTATAAAGATATAAAGTGAATAAAGTAAAATATAAGGATATTATAAGATACCGAGGAGTTTCATGACCATATAAAAACATGAGGCTGAAGGCCGAGTGTTTTTATACAGGTCATGGAACTCCGAGATAACTTCTAATATCCTCATATTTTTCAACTGGGGGTACTTTATTTATTATAATACACAAGTTTGAGTGAGTCATGTGACAGAAATGTCATCAGAACTCACCATTTATAACTGATGACATCAGAACTCACCGTTTATAAGGATATAATTTACAAGATATTCACGGCTTTTGCGTATTATATAAATATATATACAGAGACAACTCCTATGTAAGTGCAATGTGTCTTAAACATCATGTGACAAAGGAGGCACAACCCTCAAACTGGTAATAATATAGATCAATGGCAGCATTCACAAGTACTTTGTGCATATCATATTTATTGTTGCAAATCTGAGCGCATGTATTTACTTAGCACTGCTAATGGTTCATCAGCCTACTCTCTTTGTTATACTAATAGTACAGAAAAGAAGAAGCAGATATTTTAACTCTCCATTGAAAACTTAAATATGTTATATGTGCAAAATAATTTAGAATATTAAATGGTGGGGAGTCAATGCATGTGCTAAAGGTATTTCTCAGTTTATTTTCTTAACATTTTTTCTAACATAAACAAACGCCTCTTGTACAATTGAGGGGGCAGATGTGTACAATGTGCAAGTTAGAAAAAAAAATAGGTACAAAGTGCACCCTTAAATTTACTCTCCGAAATGCAAAATAAAAGTTTGAGAAGATGTTTAAGGGAACATTGTTCTTAACTACTCTTTGTTCTCTATCTGCATTGAAATCATAGGCCTTCTGGAGCATGAAAGAAAGTATTGCTTTATTTGGATAACTTTGCAAGATGGAGTCCATTATTTGTTATGTCAATATCGTGAGCCAATTTGGAAAGACCAGATGGCTTTGCCTTTTATGTGCCCCTGTAAAAACCTATGAATGTCGAGTGAAAGGTAGATTTGTAGATGTGATTGGAACACTTGGCTGTGTCATGTCAGCCTGTGACTAATATTGTACTCCTATAAAATTTATTTTACAACTGTGTATTTTCTGTCTGACTATGGGTAATATAATTGTAGCAAGTTACTTTACAGCTGAGAACAAAGGGTTTTTTTCTTGCTTGCTATAATAGAGAAAAGATGTCAACCTGGTTTAGATTCCCAGAAACACACTATCTATCTCTACACACTCTATCTTCTTTTATAAGAATGTCCTCATAATGAGCACGAGTTAAAAGAATCAACAATTGTCCATCATTCACGCCACTAAATAATGTTTCTTGTATCGTCATTAGACCTATCGAAGTTATATAGTAACATCTTTGCTTGCTGTTCAGTAAACGTAACTGACACTACCATTCCAAGCTGTCTCATATGTGAGTGCCAAAAATTACTATTATTTGGCTGCAAGTTCTGAAGATGTTTATACTTTGACAGCTTGAGAAAGGAACTAGATGGTCTGAAATGTTGCAGGATGTTCTGAAACATTGCTGGAGTTGCCATATGAAATAATACAGGTGGTTTTATCTTTACAAGATGGGAGTGCTGCTATCTTTTGACTTTGATGTATAGAGACGTGCTAGCCTGCTTAAATTCTTTGACAGAGGTCCATATTATGTGTAATCTTATGAAGCCATCAGGCCAATGTGACCCCTCTTGCAATATTACAACTTGAGCGTTAATACTTTGCAAAAATTCTATTTGATTGCTTTTTATGATATAAGGTAAGTAAGATGCTGGACAGTGGGGGGGCAGTAGATGTGATCTATTTGGATTTTGCCAAAGCGTTTGATACCGTGCCCCACAAACGACTGCTTTCTAAACTAAGGGAGATAACAATCTCGCTAAATCTTTATTCACCAGTAGTTTTTTCCAGTTGACACGACGTCACCCATTCCGATTAGAAGAAAAGAGGTTCCACCTAAATATTCGGAAGGGTTTTTTTTACAGTGAGAGCTGTGAAGATGTGGAATTCTCTCCCTGAATCAGTTGTACAGGCTGATACATTAGATAGCTTTAAGAAGGGGTTGGATGGCTTTTTAGTAAATGAGGGAATACAGGGTTATGGAAGATAGCTCATAGTACAAGTTGATCCAGGGACTAGTCCGATTACCATCTTGGAGTCAGGAAGACATTTTTTCCCCCTCTGAGGCAAATTGGAGAGACTTCAGATGGGTTTTTTTGCCTTCCTCTGACTAGCAGTTAGGCAGGTTAAAAAAAAGTTAAAAGGTTGAACTTGATGGATATTTGTCTTTTTTCAGCCTAACTTACTATGTTACTATGTATTAGGATAATGTAACACAGGGGCCATGGACCACTAGATACCCATAAGTGCAATTTGTTCTTTTTTCACTATTGCTTTTTGTCAATAGCCCTTTTTCATAGAAAAAGACAGGCAAACAAGTAGCTCATGTAGCAAGTCCAAGTAGTAGACTTGTTATCTCCCAGGGTGCATAGAAGCCCTAAATTTACATGTACCCAGTGTCTCACTCTCGGGTTGTTATGTTCTGATTTCTCCAGGCTGAACCAACCTAGCCTAGATACTGTATATATATATATATATATATATGAGACCTGTCAACCAGAATGCTTGGGACCTGTGGTGTTCTGGATAATGGATCTTTTAGTAATTTGGATCATCACATCTTTTTATAATGGTCAAAATCTGAATTTATCTCATTATTTTTTAAAATTTACTCCAACCAAATCCGCACTGATTATTTCCCTTTATTTATAAATACATTTTCCCGAAAAATTCCAGTGAGGGAAAAAATCATACCAAAATTCAAATTGTCCAGATTTTTTCACAAGAAAAATTGGATTTTATAGTAAAAAAACTAAAATTTTTGGAGTTTGTGGCATTTGGACTTTAATTAATAACCCCCCTTAAGTCTACTAGAAAATCATGAAGACATTAAATTAACCCAATAGGCTGGTTTTGCTTCCAATAAGGATACATTATATCTTAGTTTAGATCAAGTACAAGGCACTGTTTTATTATTACAGAGAAAAAGGAAATCATTTATAAAAGTATTGTGCCTTCCTGCTTCCTTTTTTTTAAACAGGGCTTCCAATCGAGAGAACATGGCTGGGCCAGTGGGGGGCCCATGAGGGCCCGGGGCCCACCATTGTTTTTCCCGGTATCCCAAAGGCCCAGTCCGACCCTGCCCAGCACTGTGGCCTTGGGGCGCCACCTACCAAAATCCAGCCCTGAGTGAGAGCAGGCAACCATAATATATCCTCCTGACACACCTTGCTCAAGGAGACCATACATCATTGGCCTTATTACACACAAATTCCCAACCAGTGTCAAGTCTTATTCAACATACTGTGAAAAATTAAGCAATCCAAACCATAGTGCTTTAACCTACCCCATGTTAACTTAAATTAGAAGGAAACTCTAAATATTAATAGGACTACAAATAGGGTTGCCACCTGGCCGGTATTTTACTGGCCTGGCGGGTATTTTTGATGGTTGGTCCCAATGTTATTAATAGGAAAAAAAGATAAATATATAGGAAGGCCGGTATTTTTTTTTTCTAGAAAAGGTGGCAACCCTTACTACAAATGTGATGTTTTATATACTGAACTTATTGCACCAGCCTAAAGTTTCAGCTTGTCAATAGCAGCAATGATCCAGGACTTCAAACGTGTCACAGGGGGTCACCATCTTGGAAAGTGTTTGAGCAGCTGTTGAGAAGCTAATATTAGGGATTATCACAAATTATCAAGCAGGAAATGAGGTTTGTGTGTAATATAAGATGATGCTACAGGGCTTATTATTAAATTCTGATGCTAGTTCCACTGGTTTCTGTTCTGCCATGTAGTAATTATCCATATTAATTACTAATCAGCCTTATATTGTGACATTTCTATGTGTACTGTATATTGTGAGTGGGTCCCTAAGCTCAGTATGTGACAGCAGCACAGAGCATGTGAATCAGCAGAAAAGAAGATGGGGCATCTACTGGGGAGACACAGATCTTTACTGCTAAACGGCTGTGGTTGCCTTGGGCTGGTACAGAAGCACAAAACATAATAAACAACATTTCTAGCTACTTCTTTTGTTTAACTTTCCTTGTCTTTCCATAAAGTGGGTGGGATGCAATCAACTCTCCCTGCTCTACAGACTGGTAAATTAGCATTCATCTCATTAACCTCTCCCTTGCCTGTTTTCCATTAAACAACCCATTTTACCTTCTATTTCGCTAACCATTTCCAAGCCCAGTCAAGGCTGATTACTCCATGCTGTGTTCCACAGCAGGAACCCCGTTTATGGCAGACACAGTCTTATACTTAGTGATGGGCGAAACGCGGCCGTTTCGCCCATCACTAAGTATAAGCCCGTCGTTTTCGGCGCACGTCGCGTCGTTTTCTGCGCGTCGCGTCAAAAACGACGCCCGACTCATTTTTGGCTGTGAATTTTTTGCGGCAAATTTTTCCTGACGTTTCGCGAATTTATTCGCCAGCGGCGAATCGCGGGAATTCGCCGCGAATTCGCCCATCACTACTTATACTGTACATTCACATAACCACCAATGAGAGCAACTACCATGATTAAATATCTGATTGGTTGTTATTTGTTTCTGTACTGGGGCAAATATCCCCCTTTTTATTGCCAGACAAATCCAAATCCATTGTGGGCTTGCTTAAACATAATGTAATATATATAATGTATAATTTTTTGTTCTGTTATCTCCTTCCATGATTTTCTCTCACATGTTCAAAAGTTTACCATTGAACTCATGCCTTTCAGATGAATGTTAACGTTGTTCTGAAAGTAAAGTGCTCTTTGCCTCTGAAATGACGCATGGAATATTTCCTTTGCGTTGATAACAATGAGCCAAACACTTATGTAATACTTTCTGGCTGTTCAAAACACACATTACAGAAAGTAATTAGTACACATAGATCATAACCTTCCCATTAGCCGTCAAGTATATTTGGGAACCAATCTGCATTTTTGAGCTGCTAAATGAGTCTAGAATAAAATGTGAGGGTTAATTTTCAGTGTATGATTTGCCTGATAGTGGTTCTATTTCCAGCATGCTTACGCAGGGAACGGGAAAGAAATGTCCCCATTACTACTTAATTGTGTTGCTTCCTAATGTTTGATAGTGAACATAAGTAATGTTCTCTGAACCTGAGTGTTTAAGTGCTGTGTGAAAGTTCAGCTGTAAAGTCCTTTCACCTCAGGTAACACAAAAGCACAGGGAAAGGGTTAAACAGAGTAAGTAAGACTAGGTATAAATCACACAGGGATTTGTATCAGAGAACCTGAATGCAAACATTAGCATGTTAGAGACATTAGTCTGCCTTATTTATACTTTATACTTAACATTAAATTAAATGAAAAGTATATACAGATATTAAAACCCTCATACAGGTATGGACTCTGTTATTCAGAAACCCATTATGTAAAAAGCTACAAATGAAGGTATGGCCATTAGGGATGGGCGAATTTATTCGCCTGCCACAAATTCACAGCAAATTCGCGAAACACCCGCAAAAATTTGCCTGCCGAAAATTTGCCTGACACTAATGGCCATCTACCATAGACCCCATTTTAATCAAATAATTAAAATTTTAAAAAATTGTTTCCTTTTTCTCTGTAAAAATAAAACAGTACTTTGTAGTTGATCGCAACTAATATATAATTAATCCTTATTGGAGGCAAAATAATCCTATTGGGTTTATTTATTGTTTAACAGATTTTTAGTACACTTGGAGGCCATTCCTTAGGTTGAATGTTGGTGGTTTTAGAAAGCACAATTAAAATATATTTCTCTAAAATGAAGAATACCATGAAAGCTATTAAAAAGATCCAAGTATAGAAAGTACGAACTAAAGGGGAAAAAAATGCTGAATGATGTGCTTAAAAATATGAAAAACTCAAAAAATTAACATTTTTCAGACAATTACTAGAGAAAACTTTAACTTGGCTTTAACTTGGAGCAGTTCACTACTAGAGTTTTTCATTGTTTTTACACTTAATAAAGCTTGAAATTTTAGAGTATTAAAGGAGAAGGAAAGGCTGGGTACACTTGGGGGTGCCAAACGTTAGGTACCCCCAAGTGATAAAAATCAATTCGAACAAGTTTTAACCATTCAATCAAATTTTTATAATTCAATCAAAATTCGGCAAAGCCACTTCGGCAGATTGAAACTGGCGACTAGGAAGTCAAATAAAAATTTAAAGGGGAAGTAATTCGATAGTTGAGTATTCGAATATATTTTTATTCAAATTATTCAAATCATTCGATTCATTCGTATTTACTGAATTCACTGGTCAAATTTGCATATTCGAAATTCGAATTTGAATCTTTTTGAAAATTCTATCGCATTTCGAATCATTCATGTGAATAGATGTGAATTTAGTAAATTTGCCCCTAACTGTAGGTCAATAAAAGGAGAGGTGCATAAAAGTCGTTTACACGTCTTTTTAGAGATGGTGGAAATGTTTGAAGTGACACTTTTTATTACAAATGTCCAAGGGAGCTTAATAAAGATATACTGTAAAAGCATTCTGGATAACAAATTCCATACCTGGAGAAAAGTTGCCAGCATTTTTTTACATTTTTTATGACTTTGTGGCATACAGGATATGATGTCACTGACATCAGATTGAGGAAGATGTAGCTTCCTGTCAGCCTGGTCTAAGGTGGAGAAGAAAACTCTGATGAAAAAGGTAACATTCAGTAAAATCCGCACTTTACTTTTGCAGAGCAACAATAAAAGTCGCCTGGCGATAGAGTATGAACGCTATCGATGGTCTCATTCATTAGCGAATTGATGTCTGATGTCACTGTTGATTGGATTTCTGGTGGATTTTCTCTAGTGATGGCCACTTTGCCCTTTAGTGAATCTGCCCCAAAGGATTTAACATACATTTACCCATGTTGTGTATCATTACTACAAATGATATGGCCAATTCTAGTCTACAAGATTTATACATTCTCTCATATTTGTAGCAAAGCACCCCCTTTTGAAACTTTCCTAATTTGAGAAACAATATTAACAAATTTGGAAGTTGACATGTTGATGGTAGCGCTCACCATTTGTGTCTCCTCCTTTGGATCAGGGACTGCAGCGTAAGCAGTAATCAAGTCATGAAGCGACACTCTTTGCCCAGCAAAACAGCAGCTTTTGTAAACCAGTACAGAAACTTTATTGTTTTGTATAAAAAAATCAGCTGAAACAAATCTGCTCTAACCAAACTGGTGGAAATATTCATGTTTAATAAGAATTCCTGATGGCCAGTATTAAACATTGCAGCATTACGCCCAATCAATATCTTGGCCCACCTCCTGGAGCATCTCTCCCCAGAATTAGTGACGCAACGAAAATGACGCGACTCGCATCAAAAACGAAACGACAAAAACAACGCGACACGCATCAAAAACGTGCCGCGACTCGTTTCGCGAATTTTTTCGCCAATTTTTCGGCGAAGGCAAACGGGGTAGATTCGCCCATCACTACCCAGAATGGATTGTCACTACCTGGGATAGTGGTTGATAAAACAGTGCTACTATTACAGATGCTGTTTTAATGCTTTGCTCATAAATAGCTTATGAGAACCCATAAGAGTAATGTTCTGATAGCTAAAGCAATTTTTCACTGCATGCATGCCCCTAAATAAATCTTCTGTCTTTTCTCCTTGCATAACAAATAGTATGCCTTTGGAAGTAAAATACTTATTCTTCATTGGATTTACCATACTAAATTTGTATAAAACAAGACAGGGAAAACCAGGACAGCGTATGCTGGCAGAGGGAACATGACAGGGGTAGGACAAAGCTGCCAGGCAGGGGTTGTTAGTTTTGGACTTAGTTACGTAGTAGGTAGAGTTTAATTGATTTGAAGCAGTGTCAGTTAAGGAGGATATCCATTTTGGATATAGAAAAGGAGCCCCACCCTCCCTTCCTTGGTTTAACCTTTTGTGCTAATTGTCACAATTGTGGCCTGGGTAAGTGGGATACAGGTTAAGTCGACGTGGTAGGGTAAGTATATGGGGTTGATGATTTAGATGACGTAGAAGAGTTGTACCCAGGGTCAAGATATGATAAATCTCAAAATCGAGTTCGAGTTTGGATTATTCCCAACTTTGTGAGTTTTGATGAACAATTTTAATTCAAATTGAATTTACAATTCTAAACTTAATAAATCTGCCTCCTAAATGTCATATAAGTCATTTCAAAGTAATTTTGAAAATTGTGAAGCACAATAAATGAACTAGGAGATGAATTAGTATTAGAGACACTCAGGGGGTATTTACTAAAACCCCAAATTTCCTCATTAAATTCCCATCCACAATTAATCAATAACAATTCAGTGCAGGAAAAGCCTATAAAATCATGAAAAAAATTAATTAGTACACATTCTTTGGCTTTGATACCTGAAAACTCAAATTCTTTCAGATTATCAAATTAATTACAAATTATTCTGATTATCATACAAAACCCAGACAGAAGATTACAAATCCTCAGATATCATGATATCTTCCAACTGTAAAAGGGACATCTGCCATTGACTTGTACAGATTTTCAGCAGCCTCGGGGTATAACAAATCTTGAACAATTTAAGTTGTTTTTTGCAATGAAGAATTCATGGTTTAACAACCAATGAACCCCAACCAGAAAAATGTGGGTTTTAATAAATAACCACTGATAAACGTGTCTAAAGCCAAAAAGGCAAAAAGTGAGTTATTCAAGAACCATCATGAAAGTAAAATTTTAATTGCATTTATTATAACACTGAATATCAGTTGAAATTAAAAGCTCCTGTGGAATCCATACAAGTTGGTTCAGTTATGCATATTAACCTTTTTTGCTAATGAAAATAATTTACTTCTGAAAAGGTGTACTTTGTGCTGGATATCCAGCAAAGTAAGTCATTCCAAGTCCCAGCTGAGGATTTGTAATCTTCTGTCTAACCATCTATTTTCAGTGTGAATTATTTCTTATGTGCATTACTCTATCCTCCACCATCCAACCATTAAGCCTTTCCAAAATCTCTTTAATCCATTTCCCGGGATGCCTCTGTCAAGTTCATTTTATCTATGAGTGGTTTCTTTTCAGCACTCAGCTTCTAACTTTCCACTAATAAATTCACAAGCTTCGCCAAAACGCATTGTTGCTGCTATTTTCTAGGTCACTTGAATTTCCATCAAATTGAGGTCAGCATTATGATTCCAAAAAATAAATAAAACAATTAGCAGAGGCATTTGGTATCCATATTTAATTGCATTTACTTTTGTTTATTTCTGTAGTTTTCTAAATTAAGTCTAAGTAGATGAGTTAAAATAAGGCATTTCCAAATATATTTAAATGGGCTCTGCTCTCACATTGGGGGGAAATTCACTAAAGTGCGAAGCGTCTAATGCTAATGCTAATTCCCCAGCGTGAAGTCAATTTGTAACTTCGCAAATTTACTAACGCCGACTCTGGCGAATTTTCACTAACGAAGTAGATAGACTAGCGCAACTTCGCACCCTTATGCCAGGCGAAGTTGAGCACTGACAAAGGATTGTAATTACTCAAATTCACTAAGATGAACATTTTCCTGAACATTACCATTTACGCTAGATGTTACTTTGCCAGTTCAATACAATAGGTAGGAGTTTGAAAAAAAAAAATTGGAAAATTTTTCTAAGTCCCAAAAAAATGCTGGCGTGTTTTACCTTTCTAGGGTGAAAAAGAGCAAAAAATTTTTTGGGGGGGTTATCCTTCTTCCCCCCACATTTCCTAACATATGACAACACAGCTATATAGGGGGCATATGTAGGGCAATAGGACAATTTTATTTTTTTTATTAAAAGGTTTCCTGGGCTTGTGTAGTGCAATGCAGTGGCTGTAACATACTTCTACATACATACTTCTATTATACTTTGGAATTTGCGCAGTATGCAAATTAGGCGTCGCTAGCGTAAATGTGCTTTGCCTGGCGAAGTATCACTAGCGCAACTATGCTACCATTCGCCGACCTTAGCATAACTTAGCACTTTAGTGAATTTGCGTATAGCGCTGGCGAAAATTTGCCTGGTGAATTGCGGCAAATGTTAGCGAAGGCAACGCTTGCAAATTTTCGCCGCTTAGTGAATTTCCCCCATAATTTCCCCATTTTATAAACCCCAACTTAAAATAAGAGATAGAATTTTCATAGTACACATATGTGTAATCAGTTTTCTGGAAATCCTTTATCCAAAAAGCATTGGGAAGGCATTATGGGAAGGCTGTCTCCCATTGACTCCCATTTTACTAAAACAATAAAAAAATTTAAAAATTATTTCTTTTTTCTCTGTAATATTTAACCTTGTACTTAAGCTCATCTAAAATATAATTAATCCTTTATAGAGCAGAATAATCTCACTGAGTTTATGTAATGTTTAAATATTTATTTAGTAGACTTGGGGCAGATCTATCAAGGGTCGAAGTGAAAAATTAAAAATGTTTTAATGTGAATTTTGAAATTTGCAATTTAGGGAATAGAACTAGGGAATCATTGAAATTCGATTTGAGTTTTTAAAAAAAATTCAAATTCAGGTTTTTGAAATTTGTCATGTAATGGCCCTTTTTTGGGCACCTGGGATGTAAAAATATTCAAGCCACTTATATCCTTAATGGGACTGCACTAGGCAAATCCATTATGGAAAAGGACCTTGGAGTCCTTATAGATGATAAACTTGGCTGTAGCAAGCAATGCCAGTCAGCAGCATCAAGGGCCAATAAGGTCTTGAGCTGTATTAAAAGGGGCATAGAGTCACGGGAGGAGGGATCATTCTTCCACTTTATAGAGCACTTGTAAGGCCACATCTAGAATATGCCGTACAGTTTTGGTCTCCCTCACTCAAACAGGACATTATTGTATTAGAGAGGGTACAGAGAAGGGCAACTAAGCTGGTAAAAGGTATGGAAAACCTTAGCTATGAGGAAAGACTGGCCAAATTGGGGATGTTCACGCCGGAGAAGAGGCGCTTAAGGGGTGATATGATAACTATGTATAAATATATAAGGGGGTCATATAATTATCTCTCTAATGCTTTATTCACCAGTAGGTCTTTCCAGATGACACAAGGTCACCCATTCTGTTTAGAAGAAAAGAGGTTCCACCTAAATATTCGGAAGGGGTTTTTTTACAGTGAGAGCTGTGAAGATGTGGAATTCTCTCCCTGAAACTGTTGTACAGGCTGATACATTAGATAGCTTTAAGAAGGGGTTGGATGGCTTTTTAGCAAGTGAGGGAATACAGGGTTATGGAAGATAGCTTATTATACAAGTTGATCCAGGGACTAGTCCGATTGCCTTTTTGGAGTCAGGAAGGAATTTTTCCCCCCTCTGAGGCAAATTGGAGAGGCTTAGGATGGCGTTTTTTGCCTTCCTCTGGATCAACTAGCAGGCAGTTAAAATTAAAAAAAAAAAAAGGTTGAACTTGATGGACGCAAGTGTTTTTTCAGCCTAACTTACTATGTTACTATGTTACTATGTATACTTATTTTTTGGCTTTTGGCATCAACCTGTTTATTTTTCGTTTGTTAGTTTTAGCCTGAATTAAACTACCTGTAAATAACGGTGACTCAATGGTGAACAGTGGTATTCATAGAATCTGAATATTTTTTTAGAATGATGGCTGCCCACATAAAACTTCTGTTCACTTCACTTATTGTTATTAGACCGAAGTATATATGAGAAAATCAAGGATACAGAGCACTTAAAATGGTACATGCAAACACATTATTTTTTGTTTATTTTTGTTAAAATGTATAGTAATTAGGAAGAGGAAACCTAAAAATAACAATACAAACTGTATATATTTGTAATTACTGCAGGTACAGAAGTATTGAAGTACAGGAAGGCCATCTCTGATAGAGTTTTTATTAAGAAAATAAATGTAACTAAATTTTAAAAATAATTTTGATGTTTTACTTTGTAATAGAAAACAGTACCTTGCACTTGATGATTATTAAGCAGCATACATATTGTTAGCAAAATAATTCTATTGAGTTTATTTATGACTTTATTTATCAAAATTTGGATTTGTGCAATTTTTTGTTTTTTCCAAACCTTGACTAAACTCATTTTTTTTATTCCTTTTTTTTTTTTATCAAAACCTGAATATAAAAAGCTCAAGTGAATAATAATATGGAACAGATACAAATACCAAAACCTCAAAATTCACATTTTCGGAAGACAAAAAAAGAAAACATCCCTAAAACAGCAAAGTAAATAAATATTTTACAATATGCCAGCTCTCTTTTACTTCTACATGACCATGCCTTTAGAATCCCATATTTTGTTTTAGAGATTTTTGTTATTTTTACACTTCGTAAATAACAAATTTGTTGTGGTTTTGAGAAATACACAATCTTTTCAGGAGTATTAATATTAATGTTAATTAATAAATCAGACGTATCAGGTTTAAATGTTTTTTTAGCAGATTTCTGGTAAGCTAAATTACAAACATTCCCTTATCCAGGAAACCCCACGTGTTGCCAAGAAACATAAAATGTAATCTCAGACCCCCAAAGTTTTTAATAGTTGGCAGTGCATATGTGGTAATCATTAAATACATTTAGATATCCATCAGAGATGGCACATTATAAAAAGGTATTTTGTTGTTGATTTTCTATCCACAATTTCTCTTGGCATAAAAAAGACAATGACTTGAGGGGCCTAATTTTTTTTATAATTATTTCAATTAAAACAGTCTGACCAAACTAGAATCCACAATTGTAGATTATTTCTTATTAAAAATGCACCATTTAATCAGATCAGGGACAAACACGGAAATTTGAATTGTATAATTTTTTCAGATATTTTTCCCAAATTTCTTTATTTTTTTTTAGGACTTTTTCCAGCAAAAGCCAGACTTTATTGGATTTTTGTCCGAAAAGTCCAAGATGGTCTGCTTTTCAGGCTAATCCCACCAAAGATAACAGAAAATTCCAAATAGGATAGTGACCCATTTCACTTGTGAACAACCTCAGAAGTAGTGATGGGCGAATTTATTCGCCAGGGGCGAATTCGCGGCGAATTCCCACGATTCGCCGCTGGCGAAAAAATTAGCGAAAATTGCCCAAAAAATTCGCCCAAAAAAATTCGCCGCTCAAAAACGACTCGTTTCGCGAATCGGCGAAAAATTCGCGAATTTCTCTGGAAATTCGCGAATTTTTCGGCGAAGCGAAACGCGCCCATTTCGCCCATCACTACTCAGAAGGTCTGAGATTCCGGATTTTCAGATTTAGACGTTTTACATGGGGCATAATGTATCTTGAAAAAAAATTTTTCCACTAAAAATTTGGATTTTATAGTAAAAAAAACTCAAATCTTTTTAGTATTTGATATTAAGACTTAAAGGTGTTGTTCACCTTTGAGTTAACTTTTAGTATAATGTAGAGAGTGATATTCTGAGACAATTTGCAATTGGTTTTCATTTTTTTATTGTTTGTGGTTTTATAGTTATTTAGATTTTTATTCAGCAGCTCTCTAGTTTGCAGTGTCAGCAATTTGGTTTCTAGGGTACAAATTACCCTAGCAACTCTGCATTGATTTAAATAAGAGACTGGAATATGAATAGGAGAGGGACTGAATAGAATGATAAGTAATAAAAAGTGGCAATAACAATACATTTGTAGACTTACAGAGCATTTGTTTTTAAATGGTCAGTGACCTCCATTTGAAAGCTGCAAAGAAACAGAAGAAAATTGCAAATCATTAAAAAAACTATGAAAAATAAATAATGAAGACCAATTGAAAAGTTTCTTAGAATTGGCCCTTCTACACTATACTAAAAGTTAACTTGAAGGTGAACCACCTCTTTAAATCCCCTAACTAATACTAATAGGCAAATTAGTATTAGGTTTAATGAAAACTAGATTGTCTGCATACACTATATATGCTAGTAGATTTTCACCAGGCAGGGTTGTGACTTGCCATGTGCACACATTCCCTGCATAGATTCTGCAGTCTTCGACATATAAAAGGTTAAAACTATTGTATGTTCAGGCCACCTTCTGCTGATGAGGTTAGCGAAGGTTTTTAGTTTAGCATGGTGATAAGGTGGTGGCAGAATAAGCATATATAAAATCAATACAATCCATCTCCCTTTTTAAGATATCAACTACTTAATTTTATCCAAAATATGCAATGCACATAATATTTTGAAAACAGCATACTCAAATAGTAATTTTTATTTGCATAAACAATGGTAAACACTTATCTGAGCCAACCATTTACATGTTGCTAGTGATGGGCGAATCTCCCGAGATTCGGTTCGCCGAAAAATTAGCGAATTTCCAGAGAAATTAGCGAATTGGCGAAAAATTAGCGAAACGAGTCGCGGGACGCTTTTGACGCGTCGAGTCGTTTCCGGCGCGCGTCACGTCATTTTCGGCGCTCGTTGCGTCGTTTTCGTTGCGTCACGTCAAAAACGACGCGCGACTCGTTTTCCCAGCGAATTTTCGCTAAGCAAAATTTTAGAAAAAATAGAGAAGGTAAAAGCAAGGAGATCCTGGAGTGAGAATGGCCAAGGAAAACAGTAAAAAAATAGACATAGGGGCTAGGGATGAATGAGTAGGGGAAACATATGCTCCTTCTGCGCAGGGGTGCTCCGCCCCCTTGGTTACCAGTGGTGGCAAAAATGCAGCTCCTGGTAACTAAGAGCTGAATTTCCAGTTTTCAACCTGGAAATTCAGCTCTTCTAGTGCAGAGAGTGTACCTGCGCACTCAGCACTAGCCCCATGGACCCCCCTACCCTTGTCCGGCGCTGAAAAAGTAAAAAATTGTGAGCTCCAATTTGCCAACATCCATCAAACCAGCAGCCACAGTAGTGCTTGTATGAATGGAAAGCTTTCTAAATTATTTAAAGGAACATATAATAAATATCTGAAAACAGAAAAAAGGAGAAACATTCTGCAATATTTGGCATCTTCAGATTCAGAGACAAAAATCACTGAATATTTCCAAGTCTCATAAAAGCATATGGCAAAATGAACACCAATGGTTCTCACTTCCTCAGCTTGTGGATCTCTCCATGGAATGATCAATCACTGATGCATGAGAGCTGAATCTGTTGTTTAACTCCTTCAACTTTTTGCAACATCAAAATGCCTTTTATTAAAAACAAAACAGCATCCTTTTTATCTAATGGATTATTTTTATTTCATTTAAGAAATAATCATAAAACGTAACAATACGTAATAACCAATAAATTGGTTTTATCCACGATTTACAGTACTACAGGGAATTTATGTGAGGAGTTGTCATGGTTGGGGGGGCAGAAATATATTTTTTGAGTGAGCCATATCTTCTCTAAATCGCATTTCTGCCTGTACTTTATATCCACGTGTTACACTGTGAGTGTTGACATGGTTAAACTGCATGTAATCTACAGACACATATTCTGCACATTAATTATGGTCATGTGATGTATATGGATTCATGAATATGAGGTATATATGAGATGAAAATGACAACACAGAGTAGGCAGCTCATTCATGTTTTGAGTTTAACGTTTCTCCAGATGTGCCAAAATAACTAATGGGTTCTCAAACTGGCATGTTACTATGGCCATCTGAAATTCCCTAATGTCAATGTCAAACTAAATATAACCTCACATTCTTTAGATTCCTCACTTTCATAGAAAGTTTAGAGTGAAAGTAAAGACCCAGATGTGGATGGCAAAAGTAGGCATAGCCAAGTTCAATAACACACCGTACTGGTAAACATCCAAAGAAAGTTCCTGGAAATAGTAAAGCATTCATTAGCATTTAAGGGCTCAATCACATTTGGCACACGGTAAATTGTAGCTAGAATAAAAGCAGCTGGAGGGCTGAAGGCTGCCCATTAATGGCTTTAATAAATTGTAGAAAATGTAATTTAATGGATGAGCAGATCTTGTATTTGCTCATGTTACATGGAATATTTGATTCACCTAGACATTTCCAATCTAAAAGAACTTTCTGTACTAGAACATACATTCTGAGCTGGTAGTAAGAGACCAGATAGTGTAACATAACATATCACAATGCCCCAAAATTCCACCTGCACTTTGTCCAACCCCCATCTAGGTGTCCTGCATATCAGTGTATGGCATGTGATTGTAATTGTTTTGCATGTGATGTTTTCCACACTGGCACATTTCAGACAGCTGATTAGAGGGTGCCCTGCTCCCAGCATTTTGTATTCATTAGTGTGTGTAATTACTTAAATGAATGATATTGTAAAGAATAAAAGTATTGGAAAACAAAAAAGTCCAGTGGTAAAACAATTGTTGTGGTATGCTGCAAAAAAAGCTTCAATGTGTTTCACACAGTTTTCAGCGAGGTGAACTGGGACAGATTCTCTCATCAGTATATGCACAAGGGATATCTTAGGGGCATATTTATTATGCAGTATAAAGCGAAATCTGCAAAAAAATGAGAATGCCAGATTTGACACCGTTACCGTACATTGCTTCCTGCAGAAGGCACATGAGAAAAAACGCATACAAATTTTACACTGTTTTTTACATAGCGAAATGTGGTGGTAGCATAAAAAACAGGCCTTTAGTATATGGATATAAAGGTTTTAAACCCTAAAACAGTCCAACTGTACCCTAGTGTAGTTACCATACAAACATATGCAAGAGAATTTATTGGTGAGAAAAATGCTTACCATGAATCTTACATGCGGAGATTATTGTGTTATTTTGAATTCACAAATATTATGCTGCAATCAAATATCAATAGTTAATGCAATTTAGTTGTTATCTGCCAGAAAATCTACAGGTGCAGGGACATAGATCCAGAGCCAAAATGAACAAAGATTTGGTGTGATTTTTAATGTGGCCGATAAAAGCTGCCAACAGAGTCAGCAGCTTATTGGTCCATGTGTGGGATCCTCCGACGGGTTTCCCTAATCAATACCTGGTCCAAAGTCGGGCAAATGGCGATTGGGGAAGGTTAAAAATACAGTTGGATCAGGACCATATCTGTTTATTGATGCGGTCCTTAGATCTGACCACCCGTATTCTTGACATGATGATCTGATCTTTGGGCCCTAGGGCCCACGATCAGATGAGCCCAATATCGCCCACCTCATTAATTAGGCTGCTGGCCCAGGAGGCCTGGGAAAAGTCTGTATAATGTTAATGTAGCTGGTGGTTTGCTAAACTGCATGCATATTCATGTATACTGTAGGTGAGCTATGATTGGACGGCACAGGGAGACAGGAAGAGTGGGATTTACAAATTAAATAAAGGAATAAATATCTAATTTCTTCTGGAAGTAGAGGACTGATTGAAGTAATGTAATGCAATCTGCAAACACTCAACAAAATATAAATGCTGATGATATTTATTTTTTTGAAAATGATATTCCTGAAATGATTTTTCATTATCATATACCATATATCAGAGGCCTTACATAAAACATATTGACACTGTACAGTTTATTTTACAGCTTATTTTTAATGAATGAATTAATTTACTTTATTATATATATGTATAGATATGTATATCTTTATATATATATATATATATATGTATATGTATATGTATATATATATATATATATAGCTTTGTCTTATAAAATTTACATATTCAGACTAAAATGTTTGGACTGTTCAGTGGCTCTAGTCTGATAATTAGTGGGTTGGGTTTAGAGACCATAGAGGAGAGAACTGGGGGTATAGGGTCCCAGAGTATATATTACAATGGTATTTTTAGTGAGGTTTAATGGGGGGGTTAAATATCAATCCTTCCAGCCCATCATATTTCCTCCCCCCACAATATTGTTTGTTACAACCAGGTCCCAAAGTGACCTCGTTTTGTTTTGTTTCATAATATTTGTTTCATTTTTGTCCCTATCTTGATTCTCAAATATTTACTCACTCTACTTGGAAATTTATTTTGATGGACAATTCAAATACAGATAGAAGATGAGAAATGTGGATGCATCAGAAAGGCAAAGTCTCCTTTGCATTATTTAGATAAAATTGATGGCTTGACTCAGCGTACGAGCCAATGAAATGACAGCTTCTCTTTTGGTTCCTTACTGTAAAGTGACTTATAAAAATCTACATTGATAGATACGGATGGAAGGAAACGGCATGTGCATTTTTCTGGGATGATAGAAGCTGAAGGACAGTGAAGATAAATTGAACTAATTTAACAGGCCATGTAACTCTTAACAAAAGAGATGTAAGCCATCTGTTATGAAAGCTTTGGTTGTCAGCATGAAAATGAAATAAACTTAAAATGGCATTTTCATCTATTTCCCAGTGGATTTTATAGGAATGTTTGAAATGAGTGTGCTGATATACTGGGAGAACCGAGAGATAAAAGAAAATGTACACAAGATGTCAGTTAACTTACATAAGACATTTGAGGGGTTTGATATGCTACTTTGAGCGATCGATAGATGGCATCATTTAGTAGGATGTACAATCTAAAGGCCCTTGATCTGGTTACAACATTTAGGGGCAAATTTATCAAATTCACATGAAGGATTTGAAATTTGATTGAATTTTCAAAAAGATTCGAATTCAAAATTTTCGAAAGTTTTTGAAGACCACTTCGATCATCGAATTTTGAAAACTCAATCAAATCAAATGATTCGAATAATTTGAATAAAAATCTATTCAAATATAATATCGAATGCTTATCGAATAGTTTTAGCCTATCTTTTTGTTCGATATTCGATTTCTCGATTAAATTGTACAATCGAATACCAATTGTTCCATTTCACAGAAAAATCTTACTTTTTCCTCGAGGCGTTCGATCATATGTATGGTATTCGAGCAGGACATCTCAGGTTCCCATAGGTATTCAGTAGGTTCAATCTGGTGAAGTAGGCATTCGAAGGATTTAAAAATTTTAAATCCTTCGATCATCGAATGATCGAATTATCGAATATCCGATCTTTCCATCTATTCGATAGTTCGGTATTCGATGATCGAAGAGGCCAAATTTGCATATTCGAATATCCGAAAAAATCGTACGATCATTATTCGATCACATTCGATCGAACTTTGAATCCTTCATGTGAATTTTGTAAATTTGCCCCTAAGACTATTTCAAGTGTCTAAAAGTTGTATTCCAACTGACTAGCAGATAACCTTAAATAACCTAAAATAATATTCCCCCAACCAGTAATACTGAGAAAAAAATTTCACCAGGTTTCACTGAGAAAGACACCCATAGACTGCAATGGGTGAAAAAAATTGTTGCACGTCAAAACATTGTTGTGCGTCAAAAGAAAGTGTGTTGCAATAGACTTCAATGCATTTGGTGAATTTGAGTACAAAGTGAAAAAGATCACTAACAACCAGTATTTCTTTCACATATAGAGGGTGAGTTAGGGACATTTTAAATGGATAATGGCTGGGTGAAGACATGAGACATGGAAGAAAGGAAATTAATGTTGTATGTTAATGGACTGGGGTTTAATATCTCCCTGCTTTCTCACTAGAGTCTCTAAGTTAAGGGTAAGTGCCCTGTGGTCTTACTAGTCAGTCACACTGTTTGCAGGGTGACTTGATTTGAAATGCACTACAAACTTAGAATGGTAATGGATAAAGTAGGACTCACGTACAATGAGGGGCCTTGATGTGGCACGTGAACTTACATATTTTGACCAAAGTGTAGTACTAACATCTCATTTTTTGTAATAATTATTTTTAAAGGCAAACCATGCACCGACAAATTTTCTTTTTCTCTTTGTGTACAAATATTTTTTATAGTTTATAGCAGCTGTTCAACTCCAGAATGGGGGTTAGACCTAGCTCTGGCACCAGGGTGCTTCTAGTAGCTGATCAATGCCCATACCAGTCAGTTGAACTGAAGAAGCTGCTCAGATGAGTAGTGAAACGTCTTCAATAATTGCTCAGCAAGTACAGTTGTTTTAGAATTACTTATACCTGATGTACCATGACCTGGATGAATGAAAATCTTCATAGTCATAATATATAATATGTTACTGATACCAATTCCTTTTATCAACAAGTATCACTTTAATAATTTGTGTATTTAAGACAGACTAACATTTATTTGGTCTCAGAGCTCATAAAAAGATCCAGTACAGTATATAAAAAATATATGTATGTGAGATATATGTAAGATTCTTTGCAGGGAAAGGGCAGATTGTATGTTAGAGATTTGTTGTAACATATAAATGTCTAAGTATTTGACATTTAGTGAGAAAAATCAGCTTTCAGTTCTAAGAAACATTCCTATATCGACAGGTGTTTGCCCTCCAGCCAGAAATCCTTTAATAGCACCATTAAAGGAGACATTAAATTTTAAAGTAATTATTAGTATGTTAAATATGTATTATTTCTAAACAACTTTTCAATCAGCCTTCGTTTGCCATTAACTTTTTCTTCTTTGCAGCCAGGAACTGAAAATGTTATACCATTTTAGTGTTAAATGTTATACCACTATTATTTATAGTATTTTTGTTTCTCTTTTAGCCCTCTCCTGTCATCCTGTATTTTAATTTGCTACATGGTTGTTGGGGGTATTTACGCCGTAGCAACCAGATAGCAGTCTAAACTCCAAACATTAGTGTTGCAGAAGGAAAAACAGAAATAATTTTAAAACCACAACAAAATAGTCAGAAACTGTCTTCTGTCTTCATGTTCAATCAACAAACTGCAACCTACAAGTTAAAGCAGATCTGTCACCCCCACATAAAAAGTTGTATAATGAAAGACCTTTATAAATTAAACATGGAACCTAAATTATGTTCTTCATTAAAGCATCCCTACTTGTTATAAAGGTGTTTAAATATCTGAGCTGTCAATCAAATATTACATGTCCCGCCTCTATGGCACTGGCATAGAGGCGGGGCAGTCAATTACTTTCACTTTCCATTCAGAAATTTCTAGATGTCACTGCTCTCCCCACATTCCCCCTCTCTCCTCATGCCCTATAATTGCCTAGGGCATTGCTCTTGGACATTAAGTCCCCCATTCTGGTGCGTACACAACATTTTTCGTGTGATACAAAATTTGTCAACAAAATGACATCTGCCTGCTTTGTCTGTGATTTTGTAATTCCAAGACTGAAAGAAACAAAATTTAAATAATAAATATAGTGCAAGTAAAGTTGATATTGCTCTACTAACTTGATTAAAATTAATTTGGAATTATTTATTAGGGTGACAGGTCCCCTTCTATACAAAAATGTGATAAATAAATGGAAATGTTTCCATCCAACACAACACAACTCAGATGGGAACACTGCATGTTGCATCTTCATTCAACGAGATAAAATCTGATGATGTCGGACTGACATTTTTCCCATTGAAATATATTGACTGTGAGCTATAGATGCATGAACAAACTACACCATCTGACTTTACCTAATCCAGTTTTACATTCTAGCTATAGGGGGATTAGATTTTGTAGTATCCTACAAATATTGTGCTGTTGTGTGATGTTGTATGGCAAGATAAGATAAAATCTCACCCATAAAATCTGATCAAAATCTCAGGTTAAGTTTTACCCTAAAGGTTATAGCGATACTCACACATTTTAAAAAGAATAGGCAGAAACGTTAAGCTGTTTAAAATCCCCCTCCCCCCAGTCAAGTGCTAACTATTGTAATGGGGAGACAGAGGAGCAGGAATCCTTCCTTTGCATTTGACTCTAGGAGGACTGGGGGGCAGCACTATCATTCCATAGGCTGGACGCTGGAGTACAGTACATATGAAATGTGTAATTGTCACTTTAACTTTCAGGCAAACAATCAATTTAATTTTAAAAATACACATTTAAAAAGTTTTTAAATGTTTTAAACTGCATTATATAGACATCTAATGAAAGCCAGGTGTATTTACCTTGCTCAAAATAGCAGCTTTAATCACTATCACAAATTATTCATTCCAGGCTTTGTTTTTAACTACTAAATACTTGAAAACATAAGCAGAAAAGGTCCAGTGAATCTGCAAGGTGCTTTGCCTCAGCCCTAATGATAAGTGTATTTATTTATTTCAAAACAACAGCCTAATTTGCAGGCTTTTAGGTGTAAAATCTGAACATTATTAACTTCTTAAACAAAACCAGACAGTGTAATCCCATGAATTAATTGTTGTCTCCCAAATCGTTCATTTGTAGCTCTGCTAAACCTCCAGATAAAATTTTGAGTAAAAAAAAAAGAGTAAAATGAGTGTGTTCTGTGTTCATGGCTGCAATTCTGTGATAACAGGAGTGCTGTGAGTTTTTTTAATGGCAATGATTACAAATAATTTATACAGCATAGGCTGAGGATTGGCCAACTCTTTTCTGGGTAATATTCATGATTTAATTATACATATTTTGTATCTTCGGTAAGCTGAGAAGGAGACTGGCGTATCGGCGCATGCGTAGTTGGAGCAATTTACCATTTTACAACACATTCACCTGTGCTGAAATGGACGGAAATTGCTGAAGTGCCAGAAGAAGACACAAAGACCCGGAAGATGGCTGAGTGGAACTCCAATGCCTGAATCTGCGCCAAGGGGTAAGTAAAAAGTTATGGGCATTTCCCCAGGGGGCCAGTTATGCTGGGTGGGGGGGGGTCTGAGTGCGGTGGGGGGGTATTGTTTTTTTGCTAAAGGGTTGAATTCTAGTTTAAGCCCTACACTTATCACTTACCTCACTGCCCTACACTTATCACTCTCACCGTTTCCCCCTTTAGGGGAGTCCTTCCGCTGCAACATTACTACTACTCCCCCCTTACCCAACTACCCCTTTATTCTGGGGAGGGAGGGAGCTGTTCAAGGTAAAAGAGCATGCTCCCTTCACTTCCTTCCTCTTTTAACCCCTCATGTCTCCACCCACCCCAATAGTAACCCAACCCCCATAATCCTTAATCTCCTCTTCTGGTTCCCTCATTCCTAGCCCTTTCATGGCCCTGTTGTTTCCAGTTCCTGGTTCATCTCCAGGCATTCTTTATTGGCTGTGCAGGTCTACTTAATTGACAGTGGCAAATGTTCATAAGCTCCTGATAAAAAAAGCAGCTGCAGTGATGGCTTTAATGCATTTTATATACTGTACATAGATTTATCTGCAGATATTCAGAGTCATTTTTTGTTTATAGTTAGTGATGGCGAATCTCCCGTGTTTCGCTTCTCTGGAAATTCGCGAATTGACGAAAAAATTTGCGAATTGATGAAAAAATTCGGTTTTGACGCGCGACTCGTTTTTTTGGCGAATTTTTGCGGGCGTTTCGTGAATTTATTCACCAGCGGCGAATCGCGGGAATTCTCCCCATGCGAATAAATTCGCCCATCACTATATATAGTAACTGGCAGAGCTACCAACAGTGGAAACAAAAATAGGAAAAAAGGGCACATACCTTCTCCAGAGTTAAAAGACAGTCTTAGACTATGATTAAGGATTCCATAGCCGAAATGTGTCAGATCTATAATTAAGGGTCGGGGCAGACAGGGAGATTTAGTCGCTTGTCGTTTAATCACCTCTTCTGTGATGCGACAATCTCCCCGAACTGCCTGCTCCCTTCCCGCAGCCTGTTTGAATGAAAAAAAAAAACGCCAGCGCCAATGCACTTGCGGCATTACGATTTCCGGAATTGCCCGAAGTTTCCTCACTAGGAACGCGAAGCGACTAAATCTCCCCATCTGCCCCAACCCTAGGGGTTCTATTTATTGAAACCCATCTTTTTTTTTTTTTTTGGACTACTGCAGTCATTAAAGTTTTTAATAATTAGATAGAGGACTGTCTTTTAATTCTGGAGGAGTGCGGTCTTTTTCACATTTTTATTTCCTCTATTTGTTTAAATGGCAATAAGTGGCATAGATCAAATCAAACCAAATTACCTTCCTTGGTGGTGTGAATGAATAAGTAAATAAGTGAAAGCATTGGAGCGGAATAATTCTTTTCTCACTCTGCAAAGATATCAAAGACAAATATTGAAAAGTTTAAATTCTCTTCAATTCTATTTTACTCTTCAGGAGGCTAATGGATGATACTGCAGGCATCAAATTCCGGTGTTCAGTGACTTATTGCTTATCGCTGTGCTGCACTGTCACATGTGAGGCTGCTGGAATTCCTTGTCCTGGGATATCTGAGTGCTTTTATTCCTCTCTCATTACCACTTTTCCTTTTCAGGCTTTCCCTGGCCTGCCTGCCAACTGCAACTCCTCCCGCTCACGCACACATGCAGAATTAAAAACGCTAAAGTCACTTAACTGGTTCATATCCAGTGACATGTTTGGAATCCTGTGCATTGCATGAGATGAGTCAGTTGTCACTTTAGTTAACTTTTCAATGCCAGACAAGCCTAAAGAACATACAGCATATACTGAAGTCTGCTACAGGAACACCATGTTCCAAACAGATTTGTTCTTGGCTCTGTTTCTTTTTTCATGTTTGGCTATTTGACTTCCATAGGAGATGCATAGGCAGCACCCTACAAGTGGGTTCTTTCTGGCACAGAAACTGAGAACAAAAAGCTTGGGCAGTGCTGTCCAAAACAAAAGTACTGTAGATTTTTTATTTCACAGGACCAAATAATAATCCTAATACATATAGTACATAGTAATTAGGCTGAAAAAGGACACACATCCATCAAGTTCAACCTTTAATCTTTTTTTTTATAAACTGCCTAACTGCTAGTTGATCCAGAGGAAGGCAAAAAAACCCCATCTGAAGCCTCCCCAATTTGCCTCAGAGGGGGAAAAAATGTCTTCCTGACTCCAAAATGGCAATCGGACTATGAGCTATCTCCCATAACCCTGTATTCCCTCACTTGCTAAACACCATCCAACCCCTTCTTAAAGCTATCTAATGTATCAGCCTGTACCACTGATTCAGGGAGAGAATTCCACATCTTCACAGCTCTCACTGTAAAAAATCCCTTCCGAATATTTAGGCGGAATATCTTTTCTTCTAATCGGAATGGGTGACCTTGTGTCAGCTGGAAAGACCTACTGGTGAATTTTAAAATGTAAAAAGTGATCTAATTTGATCCACAACCCTCCACAAACCAATGTAGTGTACCGTGTCCCATGGACCCAGTTTTTTTAGCAGCACCCATTCTTTGAAGCCTTATGTTCAGACTGTTACAGAAATGACCCTGGAACTTAGTAACTTAAATTACATGTATATATGTTTGTGTAACAGCTGGCTATAATTCAGCTCTGCACAAAACCCTTGGTAACTGCTGGAGCTGGATGAATATTTGCTTATAAAACTGAATATGAGTAAACTGGCTTGCAGCCTGGGGTTCAAATAAAGATGTGATCTGACTGTTTACAGACTGTTCCTTTCAGCACTTTTGACATTTTAAAATGTACTGAAAGCTTCCACTAAATGTATTAAAATTTTTGTATCATGTTCAAACACCTTTCATTGTTATTTTGGCATTGAAACAACTAAAATAATTTTCACATTGGGTACATATAATAAATATAAAAATGTCCTGTAATGTGTCATTGATGCAGGAGAACCCTGGAGTTACTGCCAACGCCAATTTACTGCAACTATTACCTGGAAACCAGTTATCCAGAGCAGGCCCGGACTGGCAATCTGTCGGTTCGATCAAATGCCCGATGGGCTGCTTGCTTTAAAATGTAAATGGGCTGCACACCTAAAAAATGCTAATTAGGTGTGTCTTTAAAATGTAAATGAGCCAATCACTTTAGAAATGTAAATGAGCTGTCCATAATAGCCAACCACAGCTAAGCCGATGCCTACCTTTGTCAGTACTGGCATATGGGAGTAACCAGGAATTCTGACCAACTTCAGTTAGTAATATTAGAGTTGCTTGCTATATACCCAATCCCTTATGCTTATGATAGGTATGTTGGCAACAGGAGGATCCATGCTCAGAACAATCACTTCAGTCTGTATATGGAACACTGTGATATGTAGCATTAATTGCATGAGACAGCCTAGTCTTCAAGTCTGCCAAACTTTGGCCCTGTGATACACATGGTAATTAAAGTCCTCTTATCTGCCAGGGTGCATGGTCTAGCTGGGGGCACACAAAGGAAAGTTTAGAATATAATGTAAGTATAGGGCCACTATTCCAACTAATAGAATAGTTGTGATAGAAACTAGGGTGAAATATTTGTTGCAAGGGCCAGTTCCAGCACATAAGGTGTATAATATTGCTGGGGATTATATGGTAATGGGTTGGAAATATATATCATACTTTGCATGCACGTGAATACATGGGCTGCTTTGACACTTTTGCCAGGGCTGCTTTTTCCTCCCAGTCCTGTCCTGATCCAGAGATCCCCTTCGTGTTGTATATAAACAAAAAATACAGGTATTTGCATAGATACATAGTAGTTGCATAGTTAAGTTAGGTTGAAAAAAAGACAAATGTCCATCAAGTTCAATCCCTCCAAATGAAACCCAGCCTATAGCTACACAAACCCACTGATCTATGTATACCAATATCTATATTAATTGTAGATTTTAGTATCACTGTAGCCTCGGACATTATGCTTGTCCAAGAAATCATCCAAGCCCCTCTTAAAGGTCTTAACAGAATGAGCCATCACAACATCATCCTGCAGTGCATTCCACAACCTCACTGTTTCCACCTACGTTGCTGCAAATACAAATTATTTTTTTCTAGACTAAAGGGGAAGTCTCTGGTCCAATAATCTATTTTATGAAAAAATAGATCTCCCACTAGCAGCATATAAGGCCCTCTAATGTATTTATAAAGAATAATCACGTTCCCTCACAAGTGTCTCCAGAGAAAACAACCCAACCTTTACAGTCTACCCTCATAATTTAAATGTAATCATCCATTCCTTTAACCAGTTTAGTTGCACATCTCTGCACTTTCTCCAGCTCAGTGATATCCCTCTTAAGGACTGAAGCCCAAAACTGCACTGCATACTCCAGGGGAGGCCTTACCAGGGACCTATAAAGAGGCAAAATTATATTTTATACCTTTTTATGCAAGACAGTGCCTTATTTGCTTTTTTAGCCACAGAATGAAACAGCTTGGAATTAGACAACTTATAGCACCGTGTTAGCAATTTCGCCAGTTGCTCAGCACCATGCCAGACCTTAATTAATCCTGAAAAATTAAGTAAAGAGGTTTGGTAATCACAGAGCTAAGGTTGTTTAGTACCCTGGGATAAGGGGCATAACTACAGAGGAAGCATATCCTGTGGCTGCAGGGGGACCCAGGAGGTATAGGGGCCCCAGGACGCCGTAATTAAAATACAATTTCAATAAATATTGCAAAAATGTAAACCTCTAGACATTTTGGGGGCTGAAATATAATTTTCTGTGGGACTCAATAATATCTAGTTACACCAATGCCTGGAATGAATACCATATGGTCCTGGACTCTTGTTTATCTTAATATGTTCTAGTCTCTTTTTCATTTCCCCTTACGTGAACTATGCATCATTTATTGTATTAGAATAGAATTTGGACTATTTAGAAGGAACCCTTAATTTCATGGTTGCTCATTTGTGTAGACGTAAAATAGTTCAGAATCGCTGCTTTATTTCTGTTCTCATCAACCAACTGACCCCCTTTGACAACAAAGGTCCCAACCAATCCTGCTTTATTTATTACTATGTAAAAATAAGATAGCACCACTTAGTTTATGGGAACTACTATAATATAATAATCTAGTAATTTAGTAATATTTTCTCAATATTTTGTTAGTGCCTTTTGAGCAAATTGTTTTGAAAATGAAGGGCAAGAGCTTGGTTTACTCATAAAACAATAGGGGTGCAGAAGGGAGTTTATGAGGAATTGAATATATAAACTATAGTAAGCAAAATTAGAGAGGAGCACACACATATCTCAAAGGGTCGTATTCATACAATATTTTTCTGTGCTACATGAGCCCTTTTCAAGAGAGCCCTTTTCAACATATTACTTTTGATTTGTGAAAGATTCAGTGACTTTAGTAGTCACCACATTGGATTTTTATGACATTAGGTTTGGGTTATAAAACAATTTGCTAAATGCTGAACATCCTCTAGAGCTCCATTAAATACAATATTAAAATATGGAAAGGTTCTGCCTAGAAAAGGTCATCCACCATTATTCAGAGACTGGGTAAAGAGGCAGAGAAGCAATTAATAGAGAACAATTAGGAGGCCAGCTCTAAAATCTCTGAAGGAATTAGAGAGATCAGCAATTGAAATTGGAGAAGCTGAGCTTTATGCAATAGTGAAAAAAAGTCATAGCTGAAAAACGCTTATCAACACCAGTTCAAAGTTTACCAAAAGGCAAGTGACAGATACAACAAATATGGAAAAAGGTTCTCCAAGAAAAAATGCATTTTAAACTCTGGGTGTGTGGCAAAAGCCAACATTGTCAGGGCTGGGAAACTGATCAGGCTTTAGGGAAAATACAGGTTAAATCTAAAAGAAAGTGTGCTTAATCTTTTATAGACCTGGAACTGGAGGTTCCTCTTCCAGCTGGACAATGACTCAAAACATAAAACAATTTGCCCATTATTTTAGAATGGAACTCAGTATATATACACTATATTCTTTATGAATTACCTGACAAAGCCAATAACCCATTCCATTCACTCTGACTGGGCAAGGTTATATTGTAATGCTATTATTTACCTAAAATTTCACACTACTCAGTATATATACACTATATTCTTTATGAATTACCTGGTCCCATAATGGCAGATTGTTCATGTAATTTGGCCAGGTTCCAAATAAACTGTAGGAACATCAGGGAAACTTAACAGGTAAATACTATTGCATAATCTGTAATTTGTAACATTAAAGGGGTTGTTCACCTTTGAGTCAACTTTTAGTATAATCTAGAGGGTGATATTCTGAGACAATTTGCAATTGGTTTTGATTTTTTATTATTTGTGGTTTTATAGTTATTTAGCTTTTTATTCAGCAGCTCTCCAGTTTGCAGTGTCAGCAATTTGGTTTCTAGGGTACAAATTACCCTAGCAACCCTGCATTGATTTGAATAAGAGACTGGAATATGAATAGGAGATGGACTGATTAGAATGATAAGTAATAAAAAGTGGCAATAACAATACATTTGTAGCCTTACAGAGCATTTGTTTTTAGATGGTGTCAGTGACCCCCATTTGAAAGCTGCAAAGAAACAAAAGAAAATTGCAAATCATTAAAAAACTATGAAAAATAAATAATGAAGACCAATTGAAAAGTTTCTTAGAATTGGCCCTTCTACAATATACTAAAAGTTAACTTGAAGGTGAACCACCCCTTTAAGTCATACCAAGTAAATGGTTGTGATGTGTAATCATCAGCCCTTCTGCCAATCTATTTGTCCAAATCAATTAGTAACTGTAATGTAACCAGCTCATCTACAAGGCTGTGTAAACCATATAAATCTACATCATAGTTTGCTACATGTATGGGTCTAAATATGTAAAATCAGAACAGTTTTGGCCATGCACTGTTGTGGACAAATGGTACAAAACAGCCAAGTAATTGTTCCATGAGTTCAATCTGAGCATCTATCTATCTATCTATCTATCTATCTATCTATCTATCTATCTATCTATCTATCTATCTATCTATCTATCTCTATCAATATGTTTCTCTTTTTTTATGCCTATCCCATTTCACTATTTGCCCTGTGGATTGAGACAGAAAAATGGTTGGAGAGTTGTATATTAAAATGTCATCTGGTACTGTCAATAATATTAAAATAATATTATAATCAAACAATCAGGAAGGAATGCAGAATCTAGTTTTTAAAAAGAAACTACATAACATATTTTCTTTTACAGTAATAAATCTTAAACACCACCTACAAAAACAATATTGTTTTATTAGGTGGCAGCTTGAGGTGTAGACACACCCAAGAAAACTACTCACATTATGAGGGCTGATCATTGATTTACAAAGCCACAATGTTTTGGGGCTGCTAAATATTGAGAATTGGCTTCTTGTGTGGTTACTGCCAGTCTACCTATACAACCTAAGTAAAACTAAAATGTATACAGTGTCCATGTAAACTTATACACTTAGGTAAATCCATTAGGATATTGACGGTTATGATAGGAAAACATAGGGGGCCCATAAATATATTCCTATAGAAGGTAGAGTATACTGTACACAGGTGAATAGCCTTTAGTAAGGACTCTTCTTTATGTTATAGTTACCTTCAGGATTATAAGACAACAATGGCTTACCCAAATGTTTCAGGACTACAACTTCAAGAAAACAAATGATGAAGCATGTTGGAAATTGAAGTCTAGTAACATCTACGTATATTCTTATTGTACAGAAAAAACATTTCACCAATTTTCCATGAGCAGCACCGCGGCTCATCCAAGAGAACAGACAGTCCAATAAGAATTTTGTGAAGTCTGTGTACACCAAATTCCATCTCTTTGCTTCTGTACTTGTAATGTGGCATTATAGTGTTATATAAGAAAACATTGGTTAGCTGTTAATGTGGAATTTACCTGCATTTGTAAATATGTCTGGACCACATCACTTGTGGCACCAGGAGATTTTAATTGCAATATTTATTTGTTTTTGGTGCTTTGTTTTATATTTGACATGTTATTGACACACATAGGAATAAAATACAAATAAAGCTATGCGGCCAAGGTTAGTGCAAAGAAATGTAATATTGGTAGATTCAGAGGGAAGGACAGAAGAACTTTTGTTGTAACAGGAGTTTAGTTCAAACACAGCAGAACAACACCAAATTCACAGGACTCAGTCTCCCAGCCTTTCACAGAACATTACCCTTAACAGCACACTGCCAGGGGGGGGCACACGCTCGCAGGCACCCCTCTTGGGCCCTGGCTGGCTCAATCTGGATCTAGCCGCTGGGAACACTATGCCCACTCACTCCTAGTTTGGGCCATAGCTGCCCATGCTAGCAACCTCTCTAATTACTCTTCCCTAGAGTATATTATTACATCACTCAGCCTCACACTACCTATGCTCTGCACCTCTTCCAGGAGATGATCCCTGTCTCACTTCCTGAAAACTTCCCTTTTATAACTTGCTATTCTCCACCCTCTGGGAACTTACCCTGAGCCCTCACAACTGTTACCCTCTAGTTCTTCCTAGTGGCCAACTTAAATATATGTATTAACCAATAATTAAACATTTCTATTAGACCATTAACATTTTACCCTATTACACTTCACTCTCCTAAAAACCAAACACATCATTGTGTTTGCTAATAATAATTCTTACCTCATTACAGAAATGCCAGAAACACTCTACACTGGTAACAGCTGCAAAATGTTTACCTAAAAATAACGGCATCAAAAGTACACTGTGCATTGTGGAGACTTTAAGCTTGCCCTACCTCCTAGGATTGTGCAAGTCTGTATTTTCCACTGACTGCCTTAATGACATTGCTACATTCCATTGAAGCAGCTTTCATGTTTGTATCTCTAGAGGCTTTTAATATTTCACTACTTAAAATGCTGACTATCATAATAAAGCAATGTTTTGTGAAACTTTAGGGCCTAAGCACAATCATTTTCTCAAAAACCTTCACTTTCAAAATACCAATACTAAACTTTTTACCCTCTCAGCCATGACAAGGGGACTCCTCAATTTGACCCTTTGCCTTGGGCTATCTCACTGCACCCCATTATTATATACCTTAATGAAACCAAGAGACAGAGATGGGTATAAAATGGCCACAGCATTTATTCACATTTTATCAAATAAATGAGACCTTGCCAGTTTAGCCCAAGGCGATATTCTAAAGCCAGAATTTAACAAGAGATCACTACTATGCTGTGCCGCCAGCATAAGAGAAGCTCAGCAGCCCTGCTAACAGACCTGCATCTGCAGTGTCTGGATTATAGTAAAATCCACCGTGCAGTCACAGGAGAGAACCTTCTTTCTCCATCTTCTGAACTTTTTTGTGCAGTACTCTAGCAAGGTCCTACCGCTGCTGTGACAAATAAAACTGAAAATATAATATCATTTGTGCACTGTTTTGATCCAGAGGAAGGCAAAAACCCAACCCAAGCCAGTGCTAATTATGCTTCAAGAGGGAAAAAATTCTTTCCTGACCCCAATAGTGATCAGAAACATTCCCTGGATCAAGTGTTTCACATTAATTTAACATAAATGAATACAAGAAAAACTCTCACAATTATAATGTGTAAAGATACTGAAACCACAAATAACAGTGCTTTCTGGAAAACATCCATATTCAGTTATTAAAAGATAATATAAGAACATAATTTAAAAAAAACTCCTGACATTTCACAAAATTTGCAAAATGGGGGATGTTTCTACCTGCTCAGAATATAAGGAAGTGAACTGCTTCTTCCCCTGACATCATGTCCCTCTCATTCTCCAGCTTTAACTCATTCCTTCTCACCTAAGCACGGTTACATATGATTCTGCCCATCTCTGACCTAGAACAGTATAATTTGTCTGCTGGATCCCTTCTGATGCAGCCCCTACACTTATAGCTCCAGGGCTTTCCTTGACAAGGGGATGCCTCAATTTGACCCTTAGCCTTGAGCTATCCCACTGCACAACATTATTACATATCTTAATGAAACCAGGTGTAAAATGGCCACAGCATTTATTCACATTTTATCAAATAAATAGGACCTTGTCAGCATAACCCAAAGCAATATTCTAAAGCCAGAATTGACAAGAGATCGCTACTATGCTGTGCCGCCAACATGAGAGTAGTTCAGCAGCCCTGCTGTCGGACCTGCATCTGCAGTGTCTTGATGATAGGAAATCCAAGCACACATCCCCTAGCACAAGCAGTAGTAGCGTCTGTATCAATCAATCCACCATGTAGTCACAGGAGAGAACCGCTTTTCTCCCTCTTCAAAACTTACCTGTGCAGTACTCTGGCAAGGTCCTACCACCACTTTCAGTTGGGCTGCCCCACCATACCTTAATATTACTTTTTTAATAAATAATATCATAGCAAATGCATTAAAAACACAAATAGTCATAAAACATACAAACAATGTTGATTTATCAAACAATCCGTACCACAAGATGGAATAAAATTGGTTAAAAGCCTTATGATATACATATTTTTAACATTCTATGTGTACAAAACATAAATAGATTCCTTTTTTAAATACTTTAAAATAATGAATGACTGTGCAACTGCCTGCAAAGCCAGACACCCCCCATTATCTATGAAAAGATAAAGCCACTAAATTGTTACACTAAAAGGGAGACTTGACGTAGGAAATTGTAGTATTGTCTTGCTACAAATTATGATTAACTCTGCCCATGCGTTAGACTACGATGTTTACACAGGCAATTTCATTTCATCCTGGATTACAAACATACTTTCTTATTAATAATGTGTGAGTGATGGTCAATCTGCCCCATTTGCTTCAGAGGCCCTAAGCTGCATGTGCCCAGCTCAGAGGGTAAAGTCCCCAAACCCCCTTGACATGTTGCTTCCCTGTAAGTTCTCCACTATGTAGTGGCCTCCCCCAGCCACAAGTGTCCAGCTCAGAGGGCCTAGCATAGAGGGTAAGGTCAACCAACCCTTTCCCATTCTACTTCCTTAGCAACTCCTTCCAAATACAGTTACCTCCCTCCTGGTGCTCATTTTAGAAGGCCCAGCTTAGAGGGTAAAATTTCCCAACCACGTTGCCTAAATTCTTGATATTATGGTCGCTGTTGTGACAATTAATCATAAAGAATACTGATAGATTTTGCCAGACTAACTTAATTTCTTTTTATGAGAAGGTAAGCAGGGACCTCGATTCTGGGATAGCAGTGGATGTGATTTACTTAGACTTTGCTAAAGCATTCGAGAAAGTGACACACAGAAGGTTACTGGTGAAATTAAGGAATGTTGGCCTGGAACATAGTATTTGTACCTGGATAGAGAACTGGCTAAAAGATAGACTACAAAGAGTGGTGGTAAATGGAACATTTTCTAATTGGACCAGTGTTATTAGTGGAGTACTACAGGGCTCTGTACTGGGTCCCTTGCTTTTCAACTTGTTTATTAATGACCTGGATGTGGGCAATGAAAGTACAATTTCTGCAGATGATACTAAATTGTGCAGAACTATAGGTTCCATGCAGGATGCTGCCACTTTGCATAGTGATTTTTCTTGTTGGGAAACTGGGCAGCAAACTGGAAAATGAGGTTCAATGTTGATAAATGCAAAAGTTATGTATCTATAAAATAAATATATAAATAAAAAGGTTTTGCAAAATAACATAAATGCAAGTTATACACTAAATGGCAGTGTGTTGGGAGTTTCCTTAATTGAGAAGGATCTTTGGGTTTTTTAGAGATAACAAGTTGTCTAATTCTGGGCAGTTTTGGACTCCAGTCCTAAGGCTAGGTCTACTACTCTTCTTTTGTGCGATTAATCTCCCCGAACTGCTTCCCCCTGTCTTTCGTCAGCTAAAATGAAAATTGCTGGCGGCAATTCACGCGCGGAGCTTCGTTTTCCAAAATCGCCTGAAATCTCCTCATGTAGACCTAGCCTTAAGAGGGATGTGAATGAGATGGAGAGAGTGAAGAGACGTGCAACTAAACTGGTTGTCGGGATGGAAGACTTAAATTATGAGGGTAGACTGTCTAGGTTGGGGTTGTTTTCTCTGGAAAAACAAATATCAGGGGACCTTTTTACCCATAAAGAGGATCACAGCACCAGAGGCCACCCCTTCAGACTAGAAGAAAAGCACTTTCGCCCCCCCCCCATATAACCCAAGCTTTCCCAGTACCCTATGAACTAAAACCTATCTAGGGGTTCCCATTCAGACTGGTAGTAATCCTAACTGCAAAATTTCTGGTAGTTAGATGCTCATTTTAACACATTTCCATACATAATTAATTTTACAATGGATGTGGCCTCTAAATGTGTTTGCTGTTGTAATATGTTACCTTATTCCACCAAGGGTAGCATAATATATGCAGGACCCATAGTACCAGGCCACCAGCCACCTGTGCCTTCCAGCATGGTGAGTAAGCCAGATTCAACCAAGCTATCTCAATGCCCCACTATAGCCTACTGTATGCATGAACCTGGTAACACTTGCAGGATCCATTTTACCAACAGTCAGCCTTTTGTGTCCTCCAGCATAGTGGGTATGGTCGATTGTATGCTTTGACCCAGGTATCTCTATGTAATATAACACCTCCCAGAGACCAAAGCTCTTAGAGAGGAAACATCCAACCATGGTCCCCTGTAACACATTAATGACCCATGCAACACTTGCATGATCCACAGTACCAGCCACCAGCCCCTTGTGACGACCCATGCACCAACTGCTTTCTGCCCAGACAATCAAAACCAAGCTCTTTGAAAATAAAGGCTAGCATTTTGCTGCGGAGTCAAGTGATCAGCTTAAAGATCAACTAAAGTCTAAAATAGAAGAATGTTAGAAATTCTGTATTTTGTATACTAAATATAAACATGAATTTACTGCACCAGAAGCTTAATAAGACAAATGATTTATGCTTTCAGAGTTGGTGCAGTGGGCTGTCATCTTGTAACTTTATTAGACGTCTCTGCAATACTAAGACTACGCACATCCTCAGTGTGGTCTGGGGTTCAATTGGGAGGGTAAGCTTCGGGATTGTCATAAATGATCAAAACAGCACAAGTCAAATAAGATCTCCCATTGAAGCCAGTACAACAAGACTGATTAATCATCAGAATATACAGAATGCACGGGGTCTGTGGATACGACGCGACGCGCGTCAAAAACGACGCGCGACTCGTTTCGCGAATCGGCGAAAAATTCGGCGAAGCGAAACGCGGCCGTTTCGCCCATCACTACTCTGCACTCAACCCATTATCAATATATTTAAGACATTGAGACATTCTGTGCATACAGCTACTAAAAAATGCCTTACCCTTTAAACAACAGGGATTGTTTGTCCATATATTGCAATATATTTAAGCTGGCCAACTACGTCAAAGTCATCCCATATCTGGCCTATATTTGTCTATATGTATTTTGTGGTCACAGCCTCATTGCACCCCCGCCTAATGGTTTTAAAAATTAGTGGTGAGCACAACTTTTTCTTGTTTGTTGAAGCTGCAATAGCAGGCCAACATGATATAATATTGGTGGCTGTTAATTCTATATACTTGCCCCAATACAGTGAAATTGCATCTAACCCCCAACTGTTATGCTAGCTGAGTGGAGTGAAATTATTATTTTTTTTTTGCAGGCACTATAGATTTTATGCAAACTTAATGCATCAAGAGAAATTACCGCTTTTCCCAGAGAGAATGCTTATCAATACTAAAACACCATCTGCCTTCCTGGACTACCAGTAGGGATGGCACGAACTGTTCGCCGGCGAACTTGTTCGCGCGAACATCGGCTGTTCGCGCTCGCCGGAAGTTCGCGAACGTCGCGCGATGTTCGCCAATTTGGGTTCGCCGGAGTTGGCGCTTTTTTTTTGCCATTTCTCCCCCAGACCAGCAGATACATGGCAGCCAATCAGTAAGCTCCTGGACCACCCCCACACCCCCTGGACCACTCCCCTTCCCTATAAAAACCGAAGCCCTGCAGTGTTTTTTCATTCTGCCTGTGTGTGCTTGGAAGAGATAGTGTAGGGAGAGAGCTGTTAGTGATTTCAGGGACAGTGGATAGTAAGTTTGCTGGCTAGTAATCTACTGTTCTTCAAACAACTGCCATCTAGCTGTGTGAGCTTGTTCACATTCTGTCTAAATATCCATAATATTACCCTCTCCAGAAAAAGCACCTGAGTGACTTTTTTCAAGCAGCCATAATATATTTTACGTAATCCGTATCCACCGCTGTAGTAGTGTATACGTTGACCTTGTAGCCATTATTTGCCCTGTAGGAATTTTTTCCCAGTGTGTTCTTCAAACAACTGCCATCTAGCTGTGTGAGCTTGTTCACATTCTGTCTAAATATCAATAATATTACAGTGTCCACAACCACCACCTGAGTGACTTTTTTCCCTTTACAGCACAAAACGCAGCGCTGTGTCAACAATGGATTTTTCAGATACATTTTTGCCCTTGATCCCCCTCTGGCATGCCACTGTCCAGGTCGTTGCACCCTTTAAACAACTTTAAAATCATTTTTCTGGCCAGAAATGTCTTTTTTAGCTGTTAAAGTTCGCCTTCCCATTGAAGTCTATGGGGTTCGCGAACCGTTCGCAATTTTCCGGAAGTTCGCGAACATGTTCGCGAACTTTTTTTCCGCGGTTCGCGCCATCCCTAACTACCAGACATGCTGGCCACCCAACCTCTAGGAGTCAGTTGGGCAATTATAACCAGGCATCCACTTGTCACTACTACTGTAGAACACCTGCCCATCAAGAGACTGTCTTGCTACCAGTTGGCTACTCAGCCTAATCAACTCTGGCCATAGCCCCCCGAGGCAAGCATTCAGAAATTGTTCTAGCTGCAAGCCACGGGCACTGCAAGACCTATTGTATGTTGGAGTTGTCTATTATATATGTATTTTTATTGTATATGAGCATGATCATGATCTGAAATCAGTAACTCAATAAAGCCCATTAAAATAGAGGTCAGAATCTTATAATAGGTTGCTGACTCAAGTAACTATATCTATAGAAGTACCATAGAATGCAGATTTCTGAAAGCAACGCCCAGAAAAATTAATGTATTCAGGCTTTGTCCTTTTCCTGGCTAAGCCCCACCACCATCACTGTATACTACAACTACAGCTCTTTGTATCCTCTAATTAATTGTGGTAGCAGCAGCTAAGTTTAGAGAGGGGGCCCTTTTTGGGGCAGAACATATACCGTTACCAAACAGCTGGGCATATTGTGGTTGTGAGACAGGATGCTTTGGTGCTTATGATTGAGTTTTTGACTTTGTATATCTATGACACACGAAGTATATTTTATTGCACTTGACTGGTCTATAGCAGCCATAAAACTCTATAAAACTCTATAAAAACATACATCTCATTAAACCAGATATTCTTGAAAAAAATAGCTGAAACGTCTTGCTAAAATGAGCAATTGCATTACTGAAAGTAGTAATTTTTGAAAATGTTTCTAAAATTACAGCCTAAAATCCCGCACAAGTTTAGAGAGATCCACTACAGAGCCCATTGCTCATGTTATTTCATACCTTCCTCAGACCTTTAACTGAGAATATAATAAAGTGATTCATCATGGTAACCTCTGAAGAACCTGGTGGTGTCCCATGCACAGTGTAAAGTTCTTCTTAGTACATGTGTGGGATTCTTTATCTGGAAACCTGTTAATCAGAAAGCTTCGAATTACGGGAAGGCCATCAAACGTAGACTACATTTCAATCAAATAATTAGAATTGATTTCCTCTTTCTATGTATCTTGTACTTTGTTGTAACTCAGCTGCTTGATTCCATATTGGTGGCAAAAACAATCCAATTGGGTTTATTTGATTTTTAAAAAAATATTTTTAGTAGACAAGTTACGGAGATCCAAATTACAGAAAGACCCCTTATCCGGAAAACCTTAGGTCTCGATCATCCTGGATAACAGAGCTCATACCAGTAATAGTAATTGACAGTATTTCATACTGACTTTGTGAAAACAAATGCAACTAGTAAAAAAAAAAATGATGACTGCATTTTGTGAAAATGTCAGTAAGATATTTACAAGCAATAGGTGTTTCATTTAGCTCTGCATACTTTGCCTCCTAGGGACGATTTGTCACACTAGTTTCTTTTCATCCTCGATTAAATGATAGTTTTAGAATAACCCATGTGATATTTGCCTTACGCTGCATTGCTGGGAACTAATTCACCTAATAGGGACGCTCTCAGGGTTCACGCAATCATCATATTATGACACATACACCATCTGTTTTAGCTGTAGAACGAGTATAATGACTGTCTTTCTGGACCCTGAGGGTTTCTCACATTGTGGGAGTGATACTGTATAGTAATTTTAATGGCTTACACACGCACACAATTTACTATCTATCTATCTTTCTGTCTTTCTATGCATGTCAAGTCTAATGAAATTAGTGAAATTCTATTAATCTAATATGTATTTTGAAACATTTGTGTACTTTTGTATATCCTGTTGGCCCTAACTTAGATCAAACAGGGTAGCATACAAGTTGTATAAATCAGTGGGTATGGTTCTCCATTGTGGGAAAAAAAAAAAAAATATATATATATATATATATATATACATTATATAGATAGATAGATAGATATTGCTCATGCTATTCTCCACAATTTTTAAATGAACACCTTACTTTGGTGCTTTTGCATGAGAATCATGCCTTAGGTCCCTAACCTTTTTTACCTGTGAGCCACTTCAAAAAGAGTTGGGGAGCAACACAGGCTTGCACAGGCATGCAAAAAGATCAGTGGGTGCCAATTAAGGGCTCTGGTTGGCTATTTGATAGCCCCCATGTGGACTGGCAGCCTATGGGAGGCTCTGTTTGGCAGTACACATGATTTTTATGCAACTAAATCTTGCCTCCAAGCCTGGAATTCAAAAAGAAGCTCCTGCTTTGAGGCCACCAAGAGCAACATCCAAGGGGTTGGTGAACAACATGTTGCTCGCGAGCTACTGGTTGAGGACCATTGCCTTAGATAGTACATGACCATTTTAGTGTGGTTTTTCTGCTAATTTTGGTGCAATTGTTTGTAACAATAAGCCCCCCCCCCCACAAATGCACCAGTCTGAACAAAGGAGTGGTATACAGGGTTTGTGATGGAGATGGAAAGTCAATCAGAAGTAACCCACCAAAACCTTTGTTCTGCTGCAGTGGAGTACAGTAATATTATCTGTCATAAAGCTAGTGCAAATTATAGGGGCTTTCTTTATTCTCTGTCCACCCTGACCATGAATTTAGCTGGAAATGTTGGATGGTCAGACTTTGAACCCAAAAAGCTCATTGTTATGTCCTCCAGCAATGCTCCAGTTACAGCTATTAATTCTGCTCCTTTCCTTAAAGGTTGAAAATGAGTGGAAGTAAGACAATTACAGATGCTCAATACAACAATAAGAGAGTGTCTAAGTGGCTAATACTGCTGTCTTGCAGTGCTGGGGGTCTTGACTTTCTGAATTTGGCACTGTCTGTATGTTCTCCATGTAAGTCCATGGACTTCCTCCCCAGAGATACATGCAAGTTGTTATCAGATGACATTGGCTGTAGTATGTTAAGTGACTGATGAAAAATCTCTGTAAATAAATAAATGTACTGGCCTGCAGTAAATAAATCAAATCAACAATATACTCACAAACTGCTCAGCCTTCTTAACTTTTAATTCATGTTTCTAATTCCGTAAAACAATGTAATTGACAACTGACACATTCCAGTGCAGTTTAACATTTAATTGACTGCTAGAAGCTTTGTGCTTGTTAACACAATACTTCCTTACTTTTTAGACCTAAAGACGTAATAGAAACACTATATCGTAGCCCAGTTCTGTTTCTGAAACAGTAGAAATAAATGATACAAAATAACAAAAAAGAACTAGATGCTGGGATCCCATGTAACGGAAACTGGAGTGCATGTGAAGAGGTGAAGCCAAAATGGAAAGGACTTCAGGGAAACACATGTTTCTCAAAACTCTTATCAAATCTAAAGTCTGGGAAAGCAAATATAAATATAGGCATGCTCCGAATTGGGATGCACATTGATCCTCTTGTGGCTGGAACACAGTCAAATAGGAAACAGTGATGATTTTTAATTTAGTCCAAAGAACACAGGGGCAGGACTTTTAATGTTCATCCCAAGGGACATTTGCTGCAGATGATTCCTCCACTTGAAAGTCAAAGGAGAAAAAAAAAAGAATCTAAAGGCATGGCATGAGCATTGATCCTCATCGTAGGAAGCAGTCATTTGTTCTTATGAATAAACATTGGTTCTTTTGGACTCCCCAAAGAGAATGTGAGCAGAACACTGTCATTAAAGGGACATCAAAAGATGTCTATGGCTGTTCCTTGCAAGATAAATATAGGTACTGCCTGAGTGATTATTGCTGCTTTTGAAGTTGGTCATGCATTTGTATTACAATTTGTCTGCTAAGGGCCTTGTTAACTTTATTACACTAGAGCAGTGTTGTACAAGATTTTCCAAGCTGCAGGCCAGTTATCCTCTCTTTCACATTGGTCAGCCAGATAATAACACAATAATTAAATCATACAGAGAGATCTGTGGAGACTGGAGATTCTTGGCCATGCTACATTCTCAAAAATCTCTTCAAGGACCACATCAGGCCCTTGGGTTTAGGACAGCTCCAAAGTACAGAAGCAGTATTATACATATTAATGAAAGAGAACTAGAAAAAAAATGTAAGTATTTTACTTTGTTTTGAGCCCCCTAATGATTGCATTCACCATGTTCAAAAAGATTGACAGTGGCAAAAGCAAAGTATCTGTGATGACATAATTACATTGTTTTTCATTGTTTCATACTTTTATACAACAGCTTTAGTAGTATCATTTAAAGGCAATAGTTCCTAAACGGTGGATTCGGGCCTGGAGCAGTGGCAGGAGGACTAGACCTGAAGGTCAGCTAGTGAGAGTTGGGGTGAATTCAAGGGAGCCTTAACCAAAGATTGAACCAACATGGAGGCTTAAAGTATAAAAGTCTTACAAACACTGCATTAAGGTATAGTAAATATATTTAGATACTTTAAGGCTAAGAACAGACATGGTGGATCCTCTTCCTGAGTTTTCCGACCAGTGGAGAATGTTAGAACTGCCAGGCATCACCTCAGGCTGTTCACTCAGTTATATCTGCATCTCCCTTTTTCATATGGGCCCATGAGTGCACACAAGCAATTTTGACCCAAAATCTGCCCTGTGTGCGCTGGCAAGATGAAGGACAATACTGTGAAATCTGGCATTGTTGCCACCTAAAAAGCCAATGCATATATGTGGTCTGTCTCATGTCTTCTTATTTTGTTGCTAAATCTGTCACAGACCTTTCCAGGCAGCAGTTTAGCAAAATGTAAATGAGCATAAATGAGGTCAATTGATCTTGTAATGCACCAGAATATCTGCATCAGTGGCTAATCACATGAGCACAATAAGGGGCTCATTTAAAAAGGGTCGAAGTGAAAATATGAATTTAAAAAATTGGAATTTTGAAGTAATTTTTTGCAAAAATTCAATTCAAACTGAAAAAAATTCGAATAGAATTTTAAATTTAGACAATTTGAAAATCAAAGTACTGTCTCTTTCAAAAATTCAAATTTGACACTTTGCCACCTTAAAGCTGCCCAATTGCTATTTTAGCCTATGGGGGATCTCCTGTAACCTTTTAGGATTTTTTTTGAAATTTTTTGAAAATCACTTTTTTTTTTTAACCAAAATTGTTCAAAGCATTAGAATTGAGCAATGAATGCAGTGATTTGAACAAATTTTATTCAATAAAAGATGGACCTATTTGAAAGAAAACGGTCCATTTTCGATCGAAAATGCACTTACAAAAATTTGATGGTCCAATTGTTCGATATGTTTTAATTTTTAGGACAGGTTCTAGAAGGTCCCCCATAGGCTACAATGGCAATTCACAGCTTTAAGATGGGGAATAATTGAATTCAAAGGCTTTTTAAAGGGGCAGTACTTCAAAATTTGAATTTTTTACATTGAAAAGGAATGTTAGACTTATCGATAGTCAAATTTTTAAAATTCAAATTGAATTAAAATTTTCACTTCGACCCTTAGTAAATGTGCCCCTCACTGTTGAAAACATTTTCATACTTTTTACTTTACTTGCACAAGAGCCTTACTTTTCTATTTGCATTTATATATATTTTTGGAAATGAAGTATATTTATTTCTGCATCTATAGGTCATGCTCAGTAAGCCCTTGCATCTACATGGACTCTTAAAACAAAAATGCAGTTTTGTGCTGTTTGCTTGTAAACAAATGTTTCATACAGGAATGTTGTCCACCATTCTGTGAAAGGGGAAGCATCAGGGGAATCTAAATCTGATGTACTGCAATTATCCTCATATGATGGGCATTCCCCAAGGAATGTCACAAGACTCATTTCCTGCACCTTATACGGTATCTATTCAAGGAGTTGCTGCTGAGCTGAATATGTCACCATTGCCATTCATCCGCAAGTCATCTTCTTGGCTTCCCAAGCTTCTTCCGTCTTTCAGCGTGTCCCTCTTATGTACCCTATGACTGTACATTCAATTCCACTTTGTGAATGACATCTTTACACTTGGTAATTAAAGCATTTACCAACTTAAGCGCTTGGCTGATACATGATACTCAAGTGTGTAAGAATATCATGAAGTATTATTGCATGCCAATATCCACTGCTAAAGAGGAGGCTCCCTTGTTAAAAAAATAACTCCATCCACCAATGACTCACTTACGTTCCCAGGTTTTCTGCAGTTACCCCCTCTCTAAAGCTTATTAATAGAAAGAACGGATATTATACTGGTCAGTTTAAAATATTTTTTAAGTGTCATCTCTTGCTTTTTCAATTAGTATCATCTAAGGAAATTTACAACGAAGGACCTATGCCCCAATGCCAAGCTTCCTTGTTTAACACAAATGTCTAGGCTGCAACTTATTAACATTCTGTACTCGCTTTAGTACATGACATTTTAACTGACTTTTATGGAAGCCAACACATTCTTTGCAATAATTCCCCTACTTGTTATAGCTTTGCCAGTTTCAGAAATGTTGATTCCAACAATGTTTACAAGCCCTGAAATGGACAGCAGAGCCTACGCACTTTCTAAGGTTATCGTATTGCTGCCAACACTTTGACTGGCATAACACAGATTCCTTGTTAGAACAAAGGGTGAAAAGGAAAAATAGAAAAACCAAAGCTATGTATTTAAATAGGAAGAAGTTACAATATACTGCCAGTAAGGTACAAGCATACCATCATGGATTAGTTCTGATCTGGAATATCCACATGCTTTAAATGACATTCTGTCGTATAAAGGCTCCTACTTTCCCTGTGCCTCTAGTTGCAGAATTATGTTTACATTTTGTAACACCATTAAAATACTAAAATTATTTTTATATTAAAACAGAGATGGTAATACCCAGAGAGTCAAAGGGGAAGACAAATGATTTATCAGGTTATTTTAGGAGGAATTAATTAACAGCACCATATCTTCTCTTCCATTACTAGTAGTTATTTCCCTGGACAATAAATTTGAACTTTAGTGTAAGAAAGTGCTAGAAATACAGTAACTAGTAACACTTGAAGCAATTTGTATCAGCTCTGGCTGAGGCAAAGTGGATCATTTCTAGGTGTAGGTATATTCATAAATAGGTTCTGTATAAACTGTATTGACTTTTTCTTTCGCCATTTGTGAAAAGAGTGTCTGTCTTTACCAAACTGCATATTATTATTGATAATCAAGGCCCTATAAGCCCCACACATGTGTAAATATAAAGCCCTAAGATTCAGTGAGGGGCCATTGAGAAGCTGTGCTCGGCTTTGCAAAGAGCTACAGAATTGTAAGGAATCACAAGGAGTGTGTGTGAGGAGTCACTGGGCATAAGTGAGATACAGGATTCTGGAAGTCAATTCAATAATGGCAGAATTTCTGCCGGAGTCAGCTTCACACCCCTTGCACAAACGCAAAATGAATACGCAAATTCACTAAAATGCGAAGTTTCATTCCAGGGGTCGAATGCTGGTGACTTTTCGCTAGCAGTACTTCGGCTGTGCGAGTATTTCATAGTGAAGATGCGCTAGCGTTCATTTGTGCCTAGTGATCTTGCTAGGGCGGGCAATTTAAAGTTGTATGGGCATCTTTATTATAAATGTTGGTACAAATGGTTTAAGTTAGCGGTTTTTATTACACGTGTCCAGGGCACCTTAATAAAGACAAGAGAGTTAATATAATGCCCTACACATGAGCCCACTGTAAAATTAATGACCATCTGTTATAAAATGTCTGGAGAAAATTGTCTAAACAGAAAACCCTAAGTTAAGACTTTTGCAAGCAATCCCCCTTAAAAAAATTTAAAGTTGCCAATGTTTTTTCAACTTTAAGGGTTGGGACAGACGGGCAGATTCAGGGAGATTTAGTCGCCTGGCGGTGCAACAATCTCACCGAACTAACTGCCTTCTGTCTTTCGCTAGCGTTAGTCACTTCACCTTTGTTGCTTTAATATCTTTATAATTATTAGTTCAATACACTGGAGATTTTCATCCACCACTGGAGGTGCCGGAAATGTAGGTATATTGCACCTGTATTGTTAAGTGAACACTCAAGCTTATTTCTTTCTCTATGTGTAATGACTTGGGAATGTGCACAACTGCATCTTTGCCCAATTACCATTGAAATCTGAGCTGTGGAACTGATGAAAGACGGTAACTGATAAATTGGTATGGTGGGTTGAACTGGGAGGAACTGTAACTGAGATGTAATTGGGATGAGATCTGTACTAAGTTCTTCTGAAATTAGCATTTCTTATATCTTAAGAAAGATCTGTGTTTTGTATAAATCTTTATACAGAGTTAAATAGGTTAGTGGCTACCTCCTTGACCATTGCATTGTAGGAGGTATAGCTTAGGTGGGAGATTACTTTCATTAAAAAATAAAATGTCTACAGCCCTCTGCTAATCAAAGTACCTGCAAATATACTTGGCAGGTCTAGACATACTTTTGAGGGTCAAACATGGAATAGCTTCAGCATCCCTGTCTGCCCTCTTTAGCTAAAGAAATAACACATACAGTACTCTATATTTTTGATGTTTAAAATAATAGTAAAAAGGTATCTTCTGCATAAGCTCTATTCATTGCACTCATGTTGAGGGTTTTACTGTCCCTTTAATTGTTTTCTTGGGCAGGGATCCCAGGAGTGCTGAAGGTAAGATTCCCTGTTTGTAGGGATTTGTTCACTCAAGCATTGTGAGCTGTACACATATAGAATGTTCTGAAGTTTGACAAATATTCCCAGTGTGAAGATATTTAAAAAAGCTGGAGCTTGAAACCTATAAGTTTTAAAAAAACATTCTTAAGGTCCTGTTGGAACCCTCTGAGAAAGCAAGATGAATGCCATTTTGTTATGTATTTGAGTAATATTGTTGCAGCAGCCGGATCACTCTTTTTGGGTTTAGTTTGTAAATAGCTCCCTTTTACATCATGGAACCTGATCTTATGCAAACAAGAAGCAGGAACTTCACGTCTTCATCATTGTACCCGTCAGGTGGTCAGGTTGAAATACGTATAAAAATTTTTTTAATTTAATATTAAATAATCTCTTTTTCATACAAAAGTAAATTTATGAAGTACTGTGTTTGTCCAGCTCCAGCTCTTCTACTTAATTATGTTTTATCTTGTCAGGGCTGCAGGGAATCAATTGTAATAAATACTGAAGTATACTGTAGGTGGCATATCAGTTTCACACTCTAAAGGAGAAGGTGAAATAATACAAATTTAGCTCAATCTAAATATTATATTGTGCCAGGTTATTGATATACTGTTCAGGAGGCAGAAGAAAAAGAAAGCAATAAGCAGCAGTAGCGTGAGAAAGAGCCCTGGATTATTTTCATGGAGATCTTTATATCAATACATGAAATTTAGTTAACAGACCAGACGTTCAGAGGTTTTTAAAATGTATCACAAAGTGTGGATCCTGGTCTTTTCCTCTACGATAAACCTGTTATAAGAAAACGAATGCATTTGTCATGCCCAACCAGAAAAAGCTTCAAAGCACAAATGTCCCTTCCTGGAAGGGATTTGACCCAGACGTGGGAGCTCAGATTTCAAACAAAATATGAAACCTGGTGAAACAGAAAAAAGTAGCTAAAGATATTTATGAAGAAGTTTATCTAACGTGAAGACTGCTTGTCTCCAAACAGTATAAATTGCTACAAGTATAGGGGTACTAAGGCCAAGCACCCTACCAACCAGAAAACAAATAACAAGGCTATGTTGGTATGATTTGTCATTCTTTTCTGGTATTCATATTTTATTCAGTTATATAAAACACTACAAATTATCAGGTGGACAACCATCCCAGTAGTTTCAGTGGATCACATCCATGTTCTACCATAGAGACTTGCCAAGAGTTCCACTGTTAACCTGAATACTTTACCATAGTGCTTTGCTAGGCTTATTTTCTCTGTCAAAATAATATTCCCACCGCTGGATTGCCATCTCTATATTCTTTGCCATAGTTAAATTCCAAGAGTTCTGTATGTTCTGTCTTAATTATATGCAGACTTGTTGCATGACAAACCTTAATGCTCCACTAATGAACCATTATTAACAGTATTTTTTATATCTGGAATTTAACTTTTTTATTGTCTTTAATTGTCTTCAATTTCACCTTTTTATATGTTCTTATCAACTTTTCAATTGGACTTTATTTTCTCTTTCTTATAGTTTTTGTATTATTTTCCTTCTTCCGCTGACTCTTTCACTGAACCCAGCAGCCAAAAAAACAATTGCTTTGTGAGGGTACAGTTTTATTATTATTTTTATTACTTCTCATTTTGTTCAGTGTCTACCCTAATCATATTCTGATCTCTAATACAAACCACTGACTTGTTTTTAGGGTAAATTGGACCCTAGCAACCAGATAACTGCAAAAATGACAAACTGGACCTGCTGAACACAGAGTTCAAAAGAAAAAGAGACCAAGACCAATTACAAATTGTCTCAGAATTTCAAGACCAAAGTTAATTTTTCATCATGAAGTGCATTATAAGTATCATTCATTGATAACCCAAGTTGAAGCCCTCCCTAAGGCTTTTCAATCGTAGAAGAAATCAGTTTACTAACAGAACATAACTTCATGAGTCTGCCATAACTTAGAGTCTTAGGGGCAGATTCCCTACTGTAACTTCAACAGTGCGAGCGTTTTAAAGCAAAATTACGGTATCGATCTCTTCTGCCTAGCAAAACTTTGTTAGTCCTTTTAATCTTAGGTCAATTTGAATAGGGCGGGTACATTAAAGTTATATGGATGTCTTTATTAGAGGTGTTGGGGCAAATTCTTGAAGAGGCCCCTTTTTATTAAAAATGTCCAAGGAACCTGAATAAAGACAAAAGAGATCCTCTAATGCCCTACACATGAGCCCACCCTAAAATGAATGTTCCATGGCCCTCAAATGTCTGGGGTATATGTTAACCCAATAAAGTTTAATAGTTAGGACGTTTGCAGGCAATCCCACGTAAAGAAAGGAAAAGACACCAGAGTTTTTACAGTTTTAATGCATTTCCGGCATACAAGATAAGATTTCACTGACATTAGATTGAGGAAGATCTAGCTTAATTTTATCAATTCGCCTGGTCTGAGATTGGCAAGGTCAACTCTGGGGAAAGCAGTAACGTCCAATAAAATTCACACTTTACTGAATTGGTGGAGTAACGGCTGTTCACCAAAGCGAAAGGTCTGGAAGTGCGAATGAATGCTAGCGACGGTCCCATTCACTAGCAAATTCTCATCTACACCTCTTGGTAAATTGGCGACAAGTGGATGGGATTTCTGGCGACAAGTTCCTAGCGTTAGTCACCTCGCCCTTTAGTAAATCTGCCCCTCTGTCTTAACAGTCTGAGAGCTAGTGAGAGCTGTAATTATATGTCTCGGGTAACATACTGGGGTCTAAATTCAGTTAAATTCTCAACTTTCTCATCTGATTTTTCGGAAAAATTGCAATCATTGAATTGAAATCATTCGATTTCTTGATAAAATCATACAATTTTTTCAAGAAATCGAATGATTTCAATTCAATCATGAAAACTTCAGAAAAAGCCTATGGGAACATCCCATAAGAAAGTATAGCAACTCAGTAGGTTTAATCTGGCAAACTAGGCATTCGGGAAAATTTTTAAGGGCAAGTACTTCGAACATCGAATGGTCAAATGATCAAACTATTTTCTTTTTAGAATCGTTTGATTCATTTGAATCATTCGGTTCGATCGAATTTTGCAAAAAAAATTTAAAATGTCGTCGTTTTTGCATTCAAATGAAATTCGAATCCTTCACACGAATTTAGTAAATCTGCCCCTTGGTGTCTCAGACTTGGGAGGTTTATTATTTTATTAAAATAACTTTCAAGCAAATTCCCCTCCACAATTTTACCTTATTTATCAATAAATGTTTAAAAAAAATCTGGTGTGGGAAAATAAAATCATGAAAAACTTTGATTACACTTTTTATTGAAGCCTGAAAACCAAAAATTATTCAGATTATTGTATGAAACTCAGCGCAGATCATGGTATCATAAGATTGTAAGAGGGAGATCTGTCATTGACATCTACTTGACCTTGGCAGGTTTGAGATGGAGTATTTTGTTTTCAGACTTTTACCATTCTTGGGGTGCAAATCTGAGGTTTTTCTTCCACCAAAAAACCTTTAATATTGACTATTCTATTTATTTTAGGCAATTTTGTTTTTCTAAATTGCTTATATGCTTTCTGCTTGCACTCAGTAGTTTTCTTGAGTTAATCTTGCATGCCTTATTCATTGTATTACTTAGCAGTACCTTTTAAGCTACAGAACTCATTTCACTAGTTTTCAATAGGTGACCACGCCATCTTGGCACTACACATAAAAACCCTCTCATTGGCCTACACAGCTTCTTACAAAGTTATACATTTCTCCCTGCCTATATAGCCTTATCTAAAATCATGATCTGCTTTAAAACTAAGGTGTATGCAGGTTGTGCCCAATACATCTCACTGGAACTGAGTAAGTGACTAAAGGGTAGGGTGGATACTGTGACAAGCAATCAGAAAGCATACCAGACAGGGATATTGACAGCTGCAATGCACCCAAACAACATCATTTTAGAGCACACCATGGGACAAGGAAGCCCTGGAGCTATAGACACAGAGGCTGCATGCAGGTCCGGACTGAGAATTAAAGTAGGCCCTGGCATTTCAGGTACATAGAGGCCCAAACAGCCCCCACAGTCCACTAAATACTGACTTTCTATGGGACATTATAGAAGCCCCTCTGGCATTTGCCAGAACCCACATATTGCCAGTCCAGGCCTGGCTGCATGACAAGGGATCCAAATAACCAGCAGGCAAATTATACTGGTCTAGGTCAGAGATGGGCAGAATCACATGTAGCTGTGTTTAGATGAGAAGGAATTATTTAAAGTGGGAGATGGCCAGGCCCAAGGGTGGAATAAGAGAGGGACGTGATGTTGGGGAAAGAAGCAGTTCATTTCCTTATCTTCCTAGCAAGTAGAAACATCTCACCCTCCCTCATTTTTCAAATTTTGTGAAATGTCAGGAGTTTTCTATTTTATGTTCTCATATTATCTATTAATAACTGAATATGGATGTTTTCCTGATAGATCTGTTATATTGTGGTTTCTGTATCTTTACACATTATAATTGTGAGAGTCTGTATTATAGTCATTTATGTTAAATTAATTGATCCAGGGAATGTTTCTGATCACCTTTGCAGTCAGGAAGGAATTTTTTCCCTCTTGAAACATAATTGGCACTGGCTTTGGGCTGGGTTTTTTGCCTTCTTCTGGATCAAAACAGTGCACCTATGATATTATATTTTACGTTTTATTTGTCACAGCAGTGGTAGGACCTTGCCAGAGTATTGCACAGGTAAATTTAGAAGAGGGAAAAAGTAGGTTCTCTCCTGTGACTGCATGGAGGATTGATACAGACGCCACTACTGATTGTGCTAGGGGGCAGCACTGACGAAGGATCGTAATTACGCAAATTCACTAAGATCAAAATTTTCCTGACGTTACCATTTATGTTAGACTTTACTTCACCTGGTCTGACCAGGCGAAGTAAAGTCTAACATAAATGGTAACATCAGGAAAATTTTACAATTTTATACAATTGATAGAAGTTTGAAAAAAAAAATTGGAATTTTTTTTTCTAAGTTCCAAAAAAACACTGGCATATTTTAACATTGTAGGGTGATAGTCTGATAGTCCTTTCCCCTTACATTTCCTAACATATGACAACTCAAATATACAGGGGGCACATGTAGGGCAATGCGAGCGAATTTTTGCATCTTAGTGAATTTGCCCCAAAGTGTCCAGGTCCAGCACCTCATTAAAGGGTAACCTTGTATTAATCTGCTGCATTCATTTACAAGTCTATGCTTTTGCTAATGATGAGCACTTGCTGTGAGGTATGCATTATTTATACATTTCCTTATATTCTTCAATATTCTGCAATGTAGTATTCCTTAATTAAATCACCCTTGTATTCATATCTGGAGGTTCAAGTGCATATCAGTACTTGTTACAAATAATTCCCCACTTACTGAGATTTCTGTTTATGGAAGAGGATTATGTGAGTCTTATAGGCTGACATAGGTTGAGGTTTCAATATTCAGTGCCCAACAACAGTCTCCAACCCAATCTCCATTTCGTGGGAACTTCATCTTTGCAACTGATTCTTGCAGTGACGGCTGCCGCTACATGATGTAAACGATGAATTCATAAACATATTATCTAAGTGAAAATTAAGCTATTTCGCACTGCTCATAAAATGCTTCAGATTTGCCTAATTGCATGCAATGCAGAGTGGTGTTTAATGATACAATTTTTGCTAATTAGCAGTAAGTGCAAATGATAACCCTCTGAGGCATCGTTGCCATTAATAGACCATTTATTTATCTCATGAACCTACATCTGTTTAAAAGGGAAAAAAAAACTAAAATAGCTTCAATATAGGTCTGGATTTAGTGAAATGAAGGGTGTTAACAGGTACTTAGAAGGTGCTGTACAGGGTTGTGTGATTACAGTAATCAGTGTAGATTCGCACAGAGAAGATTGAAAATGGTACACTTCCAACACTGTATAAATAGTGAGACATAATTACAGCTCTCTCTCAAATTGTATGATACAGAGGATGACTGCTTTTATTGTTTTTTCCTTTGTTAAATGGCAAGGGTTGAGTTGGTTTTTAGGGCCAACTGCCCCCCCCCCCACTCTGAGTTTTGCTGTACCTGCAACCTCAGTGTTCTATCTTAACTCATACCCCTGGACCTGGCATAACCCATTTTGTTACAAAAGGGAAAATCCAGGGAGCTTTCTGACATTTTTTTATTATTTTAATCTGAAATTTTACACTTAGATATACATTTGCATAAAACAGTTGCACAACTTGTTGCACAAATATATATATATATATATATATAAAGCTTTTTCGGTGTAAATAAATTTTTACTATTTTGCAAGACCTGAGAGTGCCGTCTTTCTACAAGATTATATATATATATATATATATATATATATATATATGTGTGTGTGTGATTTTTATATGTAAATTTACATTGTATGAAAGTGCTGTATTCTTTTTTTAAAAACATTATATGTATTATTGCAGAGAGGAGCAAAAATAATGAAACTCACTGAAACTCAAAGAAAAAAGTTTTATTCCAAAAACTATGGTTTATCCCATGAGGAAGAGCTTTGTTTTTGCTGGAAACGATTTTTTGTAATAAAAAAGGTAAGTCTCAGTGAGTGTTTCTTCTATATATATAAATAAATAGACAGGTACGGGCAGTGTTAATTTGGCCAAGTTTATGTCCATTCCCTATTTCTAGAGGCTAAATAGATGTAATAAGTGTAAGTGTAAGGTTTTTGGGTGGGCCCCTGATGTCCCAGTCTGACACTGGTTATGGGATTGATTATTTGGAAACCAGTTATCCAAGGATGAGTCCAGTGCCACCCTACTGCTCCTTCGAATGTACGTAACAACATCACGCGCACTGTACTCCTCATTCCCCCCAGCTCTGCTGCCATATTTAATCAGTAAGTGTCCTGTGTCAGCTGGGGGGGATTTTTTATTTTACTTTTTAAAAACATTTTCAGTTATATAGCCCCCAAAATCTGCCACCCTAACCACAGGCCCTTGGTGCGTATATATAAATATGTCCCTGCCCAGCTCAGAATTATAGGATGGGCATCTCCCATTTTAATCAAATAATTAAAATCTTTTAAAATGATTTCCTTTTTCTCTTTAATAATTAAACTAAGATTCCCAACTAAGATTCCTTATCGGAAGCAGGACAATCTTATTGGGTTTAATTAATGTTTATTTTTTTTTTAGTAGACTCAAGGCATGAAGATCCAAATTATGAAAATACCTCTTATCCATAAATCCCCAGATCCCAATAGACCTTATACTTGTATTCTATTATCTGTGTAAAATATGAGTGAACTGTTGTCATAAATAAATATTTCAATATTAAAAAGTGTTACTTTTCCTTTGCTGGGTAGACTACTATCTTGGTTGCCTAAATTTCAAAAAGTGTTAATTGCTTAACTGTTTTCGGCATCACAAGAATATCGGCCATTAAAGGAGAACAAGTTTCAGTCTGTCAATAGCAGCAATGATCCAGGACTTCAAACTTGTCACAGGGGGTCACCATCTTGGAAAGTGTCTGTGACACTCACATGCTCAGTGGGCTCTTAACAGCTGTTGAGAAGCTAAGCTTAGGGGTCGTTGCAGATCTTCAAGCAGAAAATGAGGTTGGCCTGTAAGTTAAGCTGATGCTACAAGGCTGATTATTAAATATTGATGGTAGTTGCCTGGTTTCTGTGCTGATATGTACTAATTACTGATTAGTCTTATAGTGTAACATTTTTATTCTATGTGTACTGTATATTGTGAGTGGGTCCCTAAGCTCAGTAAGTGACAGCAGCACAGAGCATGTGAATCAGTGAATCAGCAGAAAAGAAGATGGGGAGCTACTGGGGCATCTACTGGGGAGACACAGATCTTTACTGCTAAAGGGCTGTGGTTGCCTTGGGCTGGTACAAAAGCCCAAAATAAAATTTCTACCCTACTTCTTTAGTTAATATTTAGTTCCCCTTTAATCATGATCTTGCTGTTAACATAAACTCATACATTTGTCTATTTGCCATGGGTTTATGAATAGTTCCCAAAGAATTCCCAGACTGCATTGCTACAGACGTGAGCTCGGTGTGCAGTTTCGGATGCCCATCCTGTAGTCTTATTAACAGTAAATTGTGCTGTGTAGTAATTTGTTGGCAACCTCAATCGCTCAGGCTGTTAGGCACATTGGGAGCACACACCCTTGCCTAATTATGTAATACATTTAATGCTCATGCTATAAAAGGTCTGTTACTAAATGATTCGCGACTCATTTTGCGAATTTCGCTGAAAATTCGCATATTTTTCGGCGAAACGCCACAGATTCGCCCATCACTAGCTATAAAAAGTCAAATATAAGTTCTTTAAATAGTAATAACACAATTATGCAGAAAGTTGCCTGGGATAAAACCATTTATAGGAAAAGGGTGAAACACAGTGAGGGGAGAAGTTAATGAACAAAAAAAAAAGAGAGAGAGAGGGTTTTCTCCTTCTGCTCTGCTTTATTATCACTTGCAGAAATAGCAACTGGCATCACTACATGAAACAGTTATTTACCTGATAAACAGCAACACAACACATTTTTTTTATTTTAAGTTTAATTTCTAATGTTTCGACATATACATATAAAGAAAGAAATGAAAAAAAGTATCAGCATCAATTATGTTATACTCTGCTTATACAAAATTCCACCTTTTCTGTTTACTGGTACAGTAAAACAGGGGTATGTTTTTAAAGGTACCATGACAATCGGTGGAGAATCAAAGACTTTAGTATACACTTGGAGGTCCAAGGACAACATTAATATGGCAGAGGGGTATAACAAGACATTGGCTTACATTCAGGGCATATATGTAAAAATGTAGGTGCTAGAATTTAAAGTGTGGAGCTTTTTTTTAGTGCAGTGCCATGTACACTGAAATGGTTTGGAGTCAGTGATTGCAACGTTACACACAGAGCATTATCTAATCCTGCATCAGGGCTGCGCAATATGCTATCGATCTAAAAAAACATGTTAAGAATAATTAAAATGAAATGAAACTGATAAGCTGAATATTGTAGTTCTCTGATGTAGCTAATAGACCTTTTCTCAATGGAACTACTGGCTCACTGGAAAAGTAATGCTCTACTGCATTAATACAAATCTTTAGTCCTACAGGGACCCAATCCCATACTATATAATTAGACATGGGGTGTCACATTACCTTACTAATAACTGCCAGACGTGTAATTATTTAGTACACTGACTGGCCTTAAACTGTGAAATAGATATGACTGTCCTGTTTAACATATGCAAGGAAATAATTTTTTAATCTTGTTTTCTTCAATCTGGGAATTCATAATTATAGCAAACAGGCAGGAGCCATTTTGTGGACACTGTTATTAAGACAAGTCTTGTATCATCTCAGAATCTTGTTTGTGCACCAGAATGGGGGACTCGATGTCTATCCCCATGTCCTGGCTACACAATTAAATGGTTAAAAGAACAGGAGGAATGAGGGGAGAGCAGGGACATCTAGGAAGTGCTGAATGGAAAGTGAAAGTAATTATCTGCCCCGCCTCTATGCCTAAGGCATAGAGGAGTGGCAGACACTATTTGATTGACAGCTGAGATTTTTAAATGAGCTTAAAACAGCTATGAATGGTTTAATAAAAATTTGAAATTGGATTTCATGTTTAATTTGAAAAGGACTTTTATTATACAAATTTTTGTGTCTGGGTGACAGGTCCACTTTAAGACTAGAAGATGTTTAGTTAATCTGTTTCTTTTAGTTTTTGCAGATTGCCATATCAGATATATTATTTACAACATAGGACTATGGGGCAGATTCACTAAGATCCGAAAATTCGCCAGCGTAGTTACTTCACTAGGCAGGGCGCTGTTACGCTAGCGAAGCCTAATTTGCATACGGTGGGAACTTTAAGTTATAATAGAAGTATATGTTACAACCACTACATTACACTACACAAGCCCAGGAAACCTTTAATAAATTAAATAAAGTTGTCCTGTTGCCCTATATGTGCCCCCTGTATAGTTGTGTTGCCATTTGTTAGGAAATGTAGGGGGGAAGGTAACCCCCCAAAAAAATTATCAATCTTTTTCAGACTATCACCCTCCTATGCTAAAATACGCCAGCGTTTTTTTTTGGGACAGAAAAATTTGACATTTTTTTTTCAACCTCCTATCTATTGTCTGACCAGGTGAAGTACGTCTAGCGTAAGTGCTAACGTTTAGGAAAATGTTCATCTTAGTGAATTTGCGTAATTACGATCCTTCGTCAGTGCGCAACTTCATCTGACGTAAGGGTGCGAAGTTGCACAAGTCTATCTACTTCGCTAGCGAAAATTCGCCAAAGTCCGTGTTAGTGAATTTGCGAAGTTGCGAAATGACGTCACGCTGCCGAATTAGCACTAGCGTTAGACGCTTCGCGCTTTAGTGAATCTGCCCCTATGAGTCATTTCACCATTTAGCACAAAGCGCGTTAGGCTGTTATAATAAATTAATTTCTAATTTTTATACTATTTTCTCTACGGTTTCTATTTTGTGATGAACACCTTTTATATCAGATACATTCTCTACTAACACCCCAATGGATTAATGTAATAAAATTTGCATACCAGATCTGGTAATCCATAGCAACCGATCAGCAAGCAGCATTTAGTAGCGATGCACCAAATACAGTATGTACGTTTTGCATATGGGCATATGCCACCACAACAGATTTGGCCAGATACCAAGTTTGAAGCCAAGTTTGTATATTTAATATCATAATTAATCAAATTGAAAAATGTTTTAAAAATGTCGCCAGTTGTGAACAAAGATTGTCTTGTTCTGCTGTCCTGAGCTTTAAAGTTATGTGATGGCTTGGGTTTGGTTTGGAGTTACAGGGTCATTTATTGTGCAAAGTGCAATTTCAGATGCAATTCAACACCGAAAATGCAGTGTTTTTACTAAAATTCAGTTGTTCAGGGAGGTACAGGTGCATATGGTAGTAAACCTTTTGCAGCTAACATGTTTGAATGTCAGTATTGGGTCACTTTCAGCATTCAGTGTTAAAATTACATTAGTGTGCGATTCTTTTGGTGTAAGTCTGTTGTGCCTATTAATGCAAGCTGCTGTGGAAACACTTGAATTACAGCCTCTTCATGATGGCAACAGCTTGAAGGCTGGATGAAATATGTTGGCGCTATATAAATACATGTTTATAATACTAATGATAATAATAATGCAATGGCATTTCATGCAACTAGAATTGCAAGGCACATGTAAGCAGGCATGGACTGGTAATCTGTGGGTTCGGGCAAATGCCCGATGGGCCGCTTGCTTTAAAATGTAAATGGGCTGCTCATCTTAAAAATGCTAATTAGGTATGCATTTAATATGTAAATGAGCCAATCACTTTAGAAATGTAAATGAGATGTCCATAATAGCCAGCCACAGCTAAGCCAATGCCTACCTTTGTTAGTGCACATGCCAGTACTGGCATATGGGTGGAACCAGGAATTCTGACAAACTTCAGTTAGTAAGAGTAGAGTTGCTTGCTATATACCCAATCCCTTATTCTTATGATAGGTATGTTGGCAACAGGAGGATCCATGCTCAGAACAGTCACTTCAGTCTGTATATGGAACACTGTGATATGTAGCATTAATTGCATGAGACAGACTAGTCTCTTCAAGTATACCACACTTTGGCCCTGTGATAAACATGGTAATTAAAGTCCTCTTATCTGCCAGGGTGCATGGTATAGTTGGGGGGACACAAAGGAAAAATTTTAATATAATGTAAGTATAGAGCCACTAATCCATCAGATAGATCAGTTGTGATAGAAACTAGGTTGAGATTTGTTGCATGGGCCAGTTCCAGCACATAGGGTGTATAATATTGCTGGGGATTGTATGGTAATAGACTCTTAAAATATATATTAATAAACACTAGTTCTAATTAACATTGGGGTTGGAAATATATATCATGCTTTGCATGCACGGCTACATGGGCTGCTTCAATACTTTTGCCAGGGCTGCTTTTAACTCCCAGTCCGGCCCTGCATGTAAGAATAATGTCAATAAGTGTAACTGTTGCGTCCATTCCAGTATGATATACTTGTATGTAGTTTTTTCTGTTACATGTATTACTCTGCATTCATCTTCTCAACTCCTTGGTATTCTTAATTGCATATGTAGGGATCTATAGGTCTTACCAGCACCTATAGAGTTAAATGCCCACCCTGTTAGTTACTAGGCAGAAGCCTGTGTATCTATTTTGTGTTAATGCTGCAGTTATTGGCCAGGTGGCGCTGTGACCACATCCTGCCTTACGCTGTATAGTGCTGGGAAGGGAGTGGCAGCTTCCTCTTTGGCATCTGGATGCTGATCCAGCAGGGTGTGCCCAGGGGGGACCTGGGTAAAGAAAGGCCTTTGCTCTGGAAAGAAGTTGGGGACAAGGCAACCCTGTGAAGGAGGTATAGCTAGCCTAGGGGAGTTTGGTGATAGACTCTCTAGGAAGAGTGAGACAGAAAGTTGTAGCAGCATGAGCAGTTGTAGCTCCACCAAGGATTGATAGAAGGAAGTAGCTTCCCACGGGTAGAGTTATACATTGTAGCACTGGATTATTAAAGTACTAACATGTTCTTGCTCTGTATAAAGCAATGTACTACAAGGAGTACCCTGCTCCATCTTGCACCAAAACCACATTTAACTTTACAGCATGGGACTGCAATGGAGGAAACAAACACACATGGTAGAGAATGATGGGATCTGTATATGTCTTAATATTATGATCTGAATAAAACATTTTTTTATGTTTTTGGACTCCGGTATTGAGCAGGTTCAAGGTTTGTTCAAACATGCCATGCTCTTAAAAAAACTCCACATCTACATGTCTTTCCGTGGGAATATTCACCATGAGCATATACACCATTTTGACCCAAGGGTTAGATTCAATTCCTTGGGAAAAAACTTATATCATGGTTATCTCATAAAAAAGACTATGAGGAAATTTGGAATTGAATTAGGAGAAAAGTTCAAAGTATGCATGTGAATTCCTTTGACAGATACTGCTCATATCAGACAGAGATCGCCCAAGGGAGAGATTAAATCGCTGCATGTGTCACGAAACTGCAGCAGCTGAATCCATTTTTAAAAAAGAATTTCTATTGTATATATTTTGTGTCCTTCTCTTTCCCTCTAATCAGTCTTTTTACTCATCATAAGGGCACCACCTTTCATGACTCGCAATGGCTTTTATTACCATAAAATGAATAAACACAGAAATTTAAACAGATGTAAATGCTCCTCTGAGCATTTTTTCAGCTTTCTGTTTTTAATGATTTCTGAGATATTAGCAGTTTTAGACTACTCAAACCAGGTTCTTGGCTCAACAGCTCTCCTTCAGAGTTAGAGACTCAGCCACCCTATGGTTAGCTGGCAGTAGTGCATAGTTAGTTAGTAACTCCAGCACTCTGACCTTCAAAGACAGTTGCTGAGCCAAGAGCCTGGTAGGTGCAGTCTAAAACTGCTCATATCTCAGAAACCACAAAAAATAGAAAATGTATTTAAATTTCAAAAGAGGAACGCTTGGAGTACAATGTACAAAATAGGGGGTATGTGGAAGCACTCTAAAGGCAAAGTTATAGTGTATTTAAGTATAATGGAAGTGCTAGTTTTAATGCACATTCCCTGTGCCCCTGTCTCCAAAGTTTGCAAAACAGGGGTTTTTAGTTACAAAGTTATGATCATAAAGTTGAAAAGCCTTTAAAAATGGGCGTTGGTTTGGACAATTCCTCCCCCTTTATAAGCCGCATACTGGCGGGGGAGGATCGATCCTTTATACTGAAACCAAGGTTCTACTGACACTGATTACAAATAATGCTACTATGCAGAGAGACTCCTTATACTATGACAAAAAGGTAAATATGTTAGGGTCCGCCATGTGGGGTTTACCTTGACGTGGTATGGCGGCTTTTCAACTTTATGATCATAACTTTGTAACTAAAAACCCCTGTTTTGCAAACTTACTTTGGAGACAGGGGCACAGGGAATGTGCATTAAAACTAGCACTTCCATTATACTTAAATACACTATAACTTTGCCTTTAGAGTGCTTCCACATACCCCCTATTTTGAACACTTGGAGTACATTTACCTGAATTATGTTTTTATATTTTGATCTGCTTTAAAGTAGTAGAAACCTGTGTGCATCATGAGGGGTGGTGCCTTTATTTGAAACAAAAATAAGGACACAAATATATATATACAGTGTATATATATATAAAGATAAGAGAATGGATTCAGCTGCTGAAGTTTTGTGACACATGCAGCAGTTTAAAGGGATACTGTCATGGGAAAACATGTTTTTTTTCCAAAACACATCAGTTAATAGTGCTGCTCCAGCAGAATTCTGCACTGAAATCCATTTCTCAAAAGAGCAAACAGATTTTTTATATTCAGTTTTGAAATCTGACATGGGGCTAGCCATTTTGTTAATTTCCCAGCTGCCCCTGGTCACTGCTTTTCTCTCTCTCTGAGAAGACTGTTGTGGTGAAATCAGCCTGTGTGCCATGAGCCATAAAATTGTTTTTTTTAACCAAGTTCAGGGAGACATCACAATCTGTCAACTTGATTTGTGCTGGTAGCACAATGGCGGTGCAAGGACTGTCCGTATTGAACCCTGCAGAGCAGCAGCTACTGTATATGCAGAAATAAACTAAAGTTCCTGCAAGTTCCTGCAATAAATTCAGAAAAAAGTGAGTTTGCATCTGGCTAGAAAATAAAGCTAACTTTTAACCCAAATAAATAATGGATGCTTTATTAAATTGGCTGGCAAACATGATCACGCTGGAGAAACACTGACAGCTCTTGCAGTTCACGTCCTCCACTTCATCATTTTTACAAGCAATCTCCTATAAAATCTCCATGGTTCAGTCTGTTTCATGAATATGTTACTACAGTTCTAAAGTGATCAAGGTTTGTGGACCTTCACTCTTCTGCTGCAGCTAAAAGTGGTTATATAATAAAAAGTGCAAAGTTTGTCATAGGTCTAGGGGGCAAAGTCACTAAAGCGCAAAGCATCTAACGCTAGCACTAACAGTGTCCCTGGCGAAAATTCCCTAGTGAAGTAGATAGACTAGCGCAACCTCGCACCCTTATGCCAGGCAAAGTGGCGCGCTGATGAAGGGACGTAACTACGCTAATTCACTAAGATGCCCATTTTACTGAACGTTACCTCTTGCGCTAGACTTTACTTCGCCAGGTTAGACCTGGCGAAGTTCAATACAATAGATAGGAGTTTGAAAAAAAAAAAACTTGAATTTTTTTCTAATTCCCAAAAAATCACTGGCGTCTTTTACTTTTTTTTGGGTGATAGTCTGAAAAATAGTGTAATTTTTTGGGGGGTTACCCTCCTTCCCCCCCCTACATTTCCTAACATATGGCAACACAACTATACAGGGGGCACATGTTTAGGGCAATAGGACAACTTTATTTAATTAATTAAAGGTTTCCTGGGCTTGTGTAGTGTAATGTAGTGGCTGTAACATATACTTCTATTATAAGTTTAACTTTATGCCGTATGCAAATTGGGCATTGCTAGTGTAAATGCAATTTGCCTGGCGAAGTAACTGTAGCGCAACTTCACTACTTTTCATCTCCCTGAGTGGAAATTCACATTTTAGTGAAGTCGTCGCTAGCGCATTTTCGGCTCTTAGTGAATTTGCCCCTAGGCATCTCTAGCAACCAATCATCCTGCAACATTTGTTGGTTACCTTTAAGTTTTTATTGGTTGCTGTGTAGATCAATGCACCTGGGCCAAAGTTGTGCCTTTTATTACAAATGCAAAATCTACTTTTGTTTTCTTTGAGGAAATTGCAAATCAGAGGGGCCATACTGGGCAGCAACATACCCCTTTATTATATTGTACTGAGATAAAAACTACATAAACAAAAACTTAACAAAATCGGGTGCATCAGGCACACAAGCTTGGTGTCAGGGACCGAAGGCTCCAAGTAAGGTTGCGGACCAAGGAGGAAGCAAGTCCAAAAACGGTTCTGGGTATCCAAGAGGTTAAACGGAAGAGAGGTCAAAGTCCAGGCAAAGGTCAAACCAGGCAGAAAAGGTTCAGTTTTCAAGAAGGCAGGCTGAAGTCAAAAACAGGAATCCAAAAGATATAAGCGCACCCAGGAACTCACTTAATAAGACCTATATTTGGGCAAGGTCTGTAGCTTACAGATGACTTATATAGGTCCAATTGGCGCCAAAATGAGCCAACGTGATGACGTTTTGACACTGGCGTCCGATCTGACGCGGGCGTCTCGTTCTGACGCAGGCCTGACATCACTGACCTGCGTCCAGGAGGAAGGGAAGTGCTGCCATCACAGGACGCCTGGTAAGGTTTCCTTACACTTGTTTAGAATATAACTATAAGAGCTCAGGTCATTGTGAGACTGAAACACAGTACACAATACAAAAATGAGGTAGTGCTTTCCCTTTTATAAGAGTTAACTATAGGAGTAATGAAATCAAAGGTGCAACGTTTACTATAGGTCAGGTGGCTGCTATTGGTTAATTAACCTGGACAAACTTTGCATTTTTTAATTACATTCCAGCAAGGTTCTGAAAGAAAGCTTAACCAAACAGATAATTTACTGTATATCCTAATGAGACCTATCACAGACCATTATCAAATAGGCACATATAAATATCAATAAATATATATGTTTTTTTCTTGAGACATCATGGACAAAGTTTTTTTTATATAAAAGATTTTCATTTTGGAATAATACAGTAGCACATACAGTATAATTAGAGGACATGAAAAGCCAGTTGCATAACTAATGTTACAGGGCCCCATAGCAACTATAATTTAGGGAACCAAAACATTGTTATGTTGACCATTATTTAATGGCCCTTTCCATCTGTGGGGTCTGCTTGCTCTATAGTTATGCCCCTGCCTGCACCAGTCCATGTTTCCTTTCTCTCCTCCAGGCATCCCTTGTGAAGAATTAGGCCGCAAAATCTGAAATCTGAAAATATACCTCTATTATAAATGAGCAAGGAGATATATTCATTCACTTGTTCTTAGAAAAAAAAAACATACGGGTTATTCTACACAAAAATAATTTTTATTTTACTTTATTTTACTCATTTATACTTAATAACTAGGGATGCACCGAATCCACTATTTTGGATTCGGCCGAACCCCCGAATCCTTCCCGAAAGATTTGGCCGAATACCGAACCGAATCCGAACCCTAATTTGCATATGAAAATTATGGGTGGGAAGGGGAAAACATTTTTTACTTCCTTGTTTTTTTAGCCCTAATTTGCATATGCAAATTAGGATTCAGATTCGGTGCATCCCTATTAATAACATGAGCTGGAGTTGCTATATTATTATTCTACAGCAGTAAAATTAGATCAGCTACTGGCTGCAAAATAACAGTACTCTTTGTGCCAGTGATAAAAAGGTACTTTAAAAATCCGGCAATTCCCTCGCAGCAGTTGTCATGGGTGTAACCTTGTTTTACTCAAAATATTTCCAATCATTCAGTATAATGTCCTTAAGGGGACGTGCCTTAGCAGGGGAATGCACCCAAACTGTTGTGGATATTTATTGAAGTGAATCAGACATGCATTCCTTACACTGAAGGAGCACAAGCCAGAATATAATAGGCGACTAATGAACATTATCCGCATCATTTTTTCCTCTTGTATTTAAAACTTACAATTTACTCTGCTTCCTGACTTTAAAGGATAACCGTACCTTGAGAATGAATACTTAGCTGACAAATAATTTCTATCATAAATGCCCAACTGAACATTTCTGTAAATATGGCATTTGCATTCCTTACCCATGCTCACGTGCTGGCTCTGATCAGTAGTTATTGTAACCAAGGTTCACCAGTCATGGATAAATAACTGTGAGTGGAGAAACTGTTAAAGTCAAAATATATTGTATATTTTAATATTTAATATTTTAATATTGTATATTTTAATCTTCCATTCATGAGCAGAGATACCAGACTGCTATTATAGGAAAGTTTTGGCATAATGTCCTTTTGGATATTTGAAACCATCGTGACTGATTAGAACTAATGGTGGGATTTGGGGGCCCCATCAATAGTGAGGAACAGTATATCCATCCTTGTGTTCATCATGTGAACCCTGCTAGTGATGTTTTATTTAGGGCTGAACTCTATTTTGTGGATTTTGTGGGTCAGAGTTTATCTGATCTACCAGGCAACACCACGCAACAGCACAAGATTTTGTGTGCTGCTATAAAATCTGATGCTTGTAAAACCAGTAACAGAAGCTTATAACAAGCATAAACTCTCAGCGATATACATGTATAATATATATGTGTGTGATTAAATAAATTAACACTTTTTTTAATTTGCAAAGACCTGTGAGTGCAGTTACATATGATATCATATAGTTTTTTGTTTTTTTTTAATTCTGGCATCCAGGCAATTAGCTTTTACAGAGTGCAAACTACATGCTGGTATATACAGGGCGCCATCAGGGGGGCACAGGGGGTACTTCTGTACCAGGCCCAGGACTGAAGGGGGGGCTGGTTGTGCTGCATTTTTCAAAATAGCTGCCCCCCTTGATCGCGCTGAGCAGTGACACCTCTTCCGTCCAAAAAGCTGAGGTGCCAAACAGCTGAAGTCCTGAAATTGCGAAAAGACCCAAAGTCCTGAAGTGGTGGAAAAACACTGAAGTCACGAAAAGAGGCGAAGTTGAAGTCCTGAAGCCACAAGTTCAATTCTACTGAATACCAATGTAAATGTTTTTTTTTTTAATATATTTTTTAATCCACTGCCACCAATGTTGTTGTTTTAAAAAAAATATATATATTCTCTGGGGCCACAATTTTTTTTAACTTGTAAAAAGGGCCCTGGCACCAATGTTTTTTAAAAAAAATGTTCCCACGGTTTAAAAAAAAAAAAAAAAAAAAA
>CM044436.1:98222888-98272268 GCA_024363595.1 Xenopus borealis
GGGGGGGAAGTAAAAAATAAATAATGGAAAGTCATTGAAAAAAGTCTTTATTTCTGGGCAACAATTGAACTGAAAAAAGTGTTTGGAAGGTGAACAACCTTTTAAATCTTTTTTTTAACTCTGTGTCTGAGGAAGCATTTTGAAATATCTGTCTTACTTTATGCTCTCTATTAACATTGCAGTATAAAGTAGCCAAAAAAGGAAGTGAGAAGGGTACAGTAAAAAAGATCCCCTGGTACAGTAATATTTTGGTATTATTTACACTCGATATTACAGTATCACATGCAACTCTTTTGTTACACTTCAACAGTATGTATTGTGCTTCAACAGGTCTGGACTGAGAATTAAAATAGGCCCTGGCATTTCAGGTCCCAATCAGCCCACAAAGAGGCTCAAACTGCCCCCACCAGCCCACTAAATACTGACTTTCTATGGCACCTTATAGAAGCCCCTCTGGCTTTTTGTGCTGTTCTTAGCCCATTCCCCCACTTGATACCATCCTGGTAATTGCAGAAGAAATAAATAGGTCTAAGAGCTACCATTTCCCTTTGCTGTGAAGGCCTCTTCCAGCTAAGGTCATAAGATATCACTTATTACTATAGCTATCACTCTAGATATCATAACATATCACTCATTACTCTACTGTCAGGGGATCTTGGGAAATGCAGTTCACTTTAAAAACCAGTTGCAGGCATATTAGTTACGATGGTCTTCATTTAAATGCTTGTTCTCAGGACCATCTAGTGTTCACAATAGGCATTTTTTTATGTTCCAAATTTGATTTATGTTGGTTCATATTTATTAAAGGGGAAATTCATCATAAAATACTTGTCACAATGGTCAAGGCGATACCAGGTCCCAAAAAAAGGACAGCATTTTTAATAATGCTGTACTCCTCACTAGTTACACCTAAAGCTGTACAACCTGTATGCATATACTGCAGTCATTTTATATCCTGTGCTTCTCCATCACAGGCTGATTTGCTAATCCTAGGAATTTAAAGGATCCTGGGATTTGTAGTGAATGTAGGCTACAAAATTACTAGTCCCTTAGGGTGAAGATGTAGATATTATAAATACAGAATGGAATTCTTATTAGGTTTAGATATACACTAAATTGGGGGGTTCTAAGTAGTAATGGGCGAATTTTCTGGCTTTCGCTTCACCAGTAAATTTGCGAATTTCCAGCGAAATGTACAAAATGGCGAAAAATTTTTGAAACAGCTAATTTTAACACCAGCGTCAAAATATTTTCGACGCTGGCGAATATTTGTGGGTAATTTGCGAATGTATTCGCCGGTGGTGAAATGCAGAAATTCGCCATGAATTTTCCCCTGCCTAATACATTTGTCCATCACTAGTTCTAAACCTTCTTCTCAGGGGTCTGATTAAGACTGGCTTTGGTGTATTTTAATTATTACAGGTTTCAAATAAACAATGCATGTTTATATTCATTTATACTGGCTATTGAGGGAAGAAATACCAATCAACAGTGTAACCAGTGCCTTATGGGCTGAAGTTAAAGGAGAAGTAAACCCTACAAACGAATAGGGCTAGAAATGCCAAATGTTATATACTGAACTTATTGCACCAGCCTAAAGTTTCAACTGATGCTGGGCTGATAGTCTATTAGAGGACCTTTTTACTGTCTGACCCCTTGTCTCTCAAGCAGTTCTGCCACTGGTTAAAGAGGATCACGTGAACCCATTCTACACAACAGAAGAGATTACTTTATGTAGAATGATAATCGCTCACTGACAGTAAGACAGAAATTTGTATTTTTGAAAAGGTAAAATAAAACTGATATAATGGTGAGAGAGAAAACAGTGGAGGAAGAGAAGTTAGAGTTATTCACCCCTGCCATTCCCTTACTATTGCTTCTGGTTAACTACACACACATGCCTACATGTTGCTGCTGGGTGCGTCTCATTGTAATTGGCGGAGTTGTATTTACTGGATCTAAATAAGAGTGACTCCCCACAGCCGTCCAGGTTTTTTTGTCATACAGAGCAGGGTTTGGAATAGAGCAGTGATCCCCAACCAGTAGCTCATGAGACACATTTTGCTCTCCAACCCCTTGGATGTTGCTCTAAGGGTCCTCAAAGCAAAGCCTCTTGTATGCTGCCAGTCTACACAGGGGCTACCAAATAGCCAATCACAGACCTTATTCGGTACCCCAGGGGATTTGTTCATGCTTGTTTTGCTTCCCAACTCTTTTTACATTTGAATGTGGCTCTCGAGTAAAAAAAGGTTGGAGACCCCTGAAATAGAGGGAGAGTTGTGTATAGTAAGTAAAATACAGCAAGATGAGCTTCCTCAGTTGTTAATGAAGAACAACTCCCAGTGCTGAATACTGGGAGTAATTATTCTTTGAGGTTCTGGGAGGTGCAGATCAAAAACAGCTCACAGGACACAGACAGCACATAAAATCTGTAGATTGCGTCTAATGTCACATAAATAGCAGGGCCCTGACAAGTCATTTGTTGCCTTGGGCCACACCACCACTAAAGGCACTAAGGCAATGGGATGGCCCCTAGTAGTAAATGCTACTGTTTGCTTAAAAAATGCTTCAAAAATATTATAGTCCTCATAAGTCTTAGCCAAACGATGGCAAGTTATTTCAATATATAATTTTACCGTGCAATACAATAATTCTAAAAATAGATAATAAGAAGGGCAACTATTGTAAAATATTCATGAACAATTTATTACTTTTAGATAAAATGCACTTACAATATTTGCAGAAATCAATAGCATATAACAACACAACTGGAAGATTTGATTTCCAAAGATTGAAGTCCCAATACCAATGTGTTTCATCACTCAGGGAGGGTGACTTCTTCAGGGTTAAAAAATAAATATAAAACCTCTTGACGTATATATTTCTAGAGGCAGAAAAGATTCTCTGCTATCCAGCAGTGAAATAGAAAAGTTTACTTTGCATTCAAACAGAATTTGAAGACTACATACCTTTTCAGACAGCTTTAGATACAAGGGAAATGTGTAATCAGCAGGTTTATTGATGATTTATTTTTCCTCCTGTACATGTGGGATCTAGGCTGCAGTGCAACTATCGGGAGAAAGCAGCCCCCCATTGTGTCCCCCATTGCTCTCACTACTGCTTTGCCCTGAGGAATAAACTAGCCGGTTGCAATAAGACAGCATTGCTAAAACTCTGTACACAAATTTTGAAGCATTTAGGGTAGAACTACATAGGCGTTTTCGGCCTGAAGCAACAAAACGCAGGAATAAATTAGCTGGTTGCAAAAAGACAGCTTTGCTAAAACTCTGTAGATAAATTTTGAAGGATTTATGGCACAACTACATGAGTGTTTTCAATCCAATCCGACAGGAAGTGACAAAAGGCATAAATTAATTAGTTGGTTGCAATAAGACAGCATTGCTAAAACTCTGTAGATAAATTTTGAAGGATTTATGGCAGAACTACATGAGTGTTTTCAATCCAATCCGACAGGAAGTGACAAAACGCATAAATTAATTAGTTGGTTGCAATAAGACAGCATTGCTAAAACTCTGTAGACAAATTTTGAACGCTTTAGGGCAGAACTACATGGGTGTTTACGGTCCAATCCGACTCAACAAAACACAGGCGTGAAGTGATATGTGCTAAAATCGTGTTGCATTCTGCCCTAAATCTGTGCAAAGATGCAGGCGTCACGTTGGATACAACTGAAATAAGGTAAATAATAGAATTGTCGGATGGTGTCACAGCTTTGATCTGAAGCAACGCAACTGTCGGATGCAAATGCTGTAAGCTGCGTCTGCACCCGGAAGCCATGTCATCCAACTTTATATTACTTACCTTCTTTCCGTCACGTCCCACATGCCGCCTGCGTCCATGCGCAGCGCGCTGGATCGTGCACAAAACGCTTGTGGAGTTCTGCCCTAAATCGTTCAAAATTTGTCTACAGAGTTTCAGCAATGATGTTTTATTGCAACCAGCTAATTTATTCCTGCATTTTGTCGCGTCGGATCGGACGGAAAACACGCGTGTAGTTCTGCCCTTACATTGTACGTTTCTGTTCTTCACTAGCTGTCACATTGGCACTAGCAAGTAACAAAAAGCTAAGGAGCCCCAGTAGAACTTCATATCTCCCAACTGTCCCTTTTTCAGAGGGACAGTCCCTCTTTTGACAGCTCAACCTGCAGTCCCTCATTTGTACTGGAAAGTCCCTCTTTTCTCTGCACTGAACAGCCAGAAAAAGAAACTTAATTGGCTTTTGGCAGAGAGCCCAGAACAGCTAACAGGTGCAAATAAGATACTTTGTAACAATTTTGAGATAAGAAAATAAGTCATTGTAACAGTTTAGATTAGGAGAAATATTTTCAAACTTTCCAAACCTGCCAAATTTTGTAAACTGAACATGGTAATTGGTGGGGGTGTCCACAAAAATGGGCGTGGTTAGACATTTAGCCACACCTCGGCACTTGTACAGCTGCGGAGGAGGCACGGGCAGGCTCGATGAGAAGCAAATTAAAAGCGCTGGCAATTTGCAAAAGGGAAAGAGACAGAGCTAGCGCCGGCGTTACGCGGTATCGCGCTCTCACTCTCCGGGGATTGGCTGTAGTCAGCGGTGACGTAGCGGCGGGTGTTAATAAAAGAAGCAAAGGCGAGCGTACAGTTCACTAATAGAAGAGAGTTGCTTCTATGTCTAACGTCACCCGCACAGCGCTCGGGCACTAATGAACGACACCGGGCAACGCCGCCGCCTCCCTCATGGATAAAGTGAGCGGATACACGCGGGGCAGGACTCGGAGCAGCTGCCGGACTCACTCGAGCGACTTCTAACAAGTGGAAGCAAAGTGCAAAGACGGGAGCGAAGCGCTATGGAACGGTGGGTCGGCGGCAGCCCCAACCCCAATATTAGCAGCCCTAACCCCAATATTAGCAGCAGCCTACTGGAACAGCTGGAGTCCAACAACAGCAGCAGCGAGAAGCCCGGGGACGCGTGGATGGTGGGCATGGGCATCGTCATGTCGTGCATCGTGCTGGTGATCGTGTTCGGCAACGTTTTGGTTATCACCGCCATCGCCAAGTTCCAGCGGCTGCAGACGGTCACCAACTACTTCATCACGTCTCTAGCCTTCGCCGACCTGCTCATGGGGCTGATGGTGGTGCCCTTCGGAGCCACTTACATCACCCTGGACACCTGGGTCTTCAATAACTTCTGGTGCGAGTTCTGGACGTCAGTGGACATCCTTTGCGTCACTGCCAGCATAGAGACTCTTTGCGTCATCGCTGTGGATAGATACTTTGCCATCACCTCTCCATTCCGCTATCAGAGCCTGCTGACCAAGTGCAAGGCCAGGATTGTCATCCTGCTGGTGTGGCTGGTGTCCACCTTGACCTCTTTCTTGCCCATCTGCATGCACTGGTACAGGGTGGAGGAACAGGCTGCCATAGACTGCTATGAAGATCCCTCCTGCTGCTTCTTCTATACCAACCCTGCTTATGCCATCTCCTCTTCCATCATCTCCTTCTACCTGCCCCTGGTGGTCATGATCTTCGTCTACTCCAGGGTCTTCCAAGAGGCCAAGAAACAGCTCAAGAAAATCGACCAAAGCGAGGGCAGGTTCCACAACCAGAATCAGCAACAGGATGCCAATGGGAGGCAAGGAAACAGGAGGACCTCCAAGTTTTGGTTGAAGGAACACAAGGCACTGAAGACTCTGGGGATAATAATGGGCACGTTTACTTTGTGTTGGCTCCCGTTCTTCATTGTCAACATTGTCCAGGTGATGCACAAAGACATCATCCCTGGCAAGGTTTACACCTTCTTGAACTGGGTGGGCTACGTCAACTCTGCCTTCAACCCGCTCATCTACTGCAGGAGCCCGGATTTCAGATACACTTTTCAGGAGCTGCTGTGCTTACGGAAACCAGGTTCCAAAGCCTACGCCAATGGCTACCCCCAGAGCAACGGAAACAGCGCCTACAACGAAGACGCCGACCCTTGTCCGTATTCGAAAGACAGGGCATGTGAAGTTTTATTTAAAGAGGAGAAAACTCCCAACGCCTCCCTTTTGAACTGTGAAGGTACTCTGCTAGATTTTAGCTTGGACCCACTGGGCAAGAATCATAACACGCATGATTGCTTATTATAGGATTGTCTTTTATTTTATTTTTTTTTTAACATGAACTATTACGACAAAGTGGATTATTGCAATACAAGGGTCAAGCAGATGTATAATGAATGTATAATACAGAGGAAAACGTTTTATATATATATATATATGTATATTTTGCGGAAGGGCAGTGCCCGTGTCTTGCAGAATGTATAAATTTATTATGAGAAAATGTACATTTCTGTCTATTTTCAGTTCCTCTTAAATTAAGGTAAGAGATCTTTCGTTATAATGTAACCGCTTTTGTATATTTTTGTTTGCTGCCCCGTGTACTTCACTGAAGATGAATCTACCTCAATCCTTTGAAAACAAATCGAATTCTTAGTTCAAGACTTCTAAAACTTAATATAATCTTGTTCCCCCCACCACTTTTTTACCCCCCTTTATAATACAAAAATAACAACTGCTATTGGCAAAAGGGATGGGGGTTAATAATTCTGCAGTCTTTGAGACTGATCTCCACTGTAGTGATGGGGTTAATGTGCTGAATTTCATTTCAAGATGAACTTTTGAGACTGCAGAAATTGGGTTATGGGAGACCGGAAAACACAAATGCTTTAGAAGACTGCCGAAAACTGTTCAAGACCCTTGGGGCTCCTTTAAAATAGGTGCAAAATAAGTGCAATTGTTGTAACCTAGAGCAACCAAGCCAACAATAGCTTTGATTGGTCAGGTATTGCAAGCTGCTGTGAAACCATGTAAAATAATATCTGAATGGTTGCTGAAGTTACCACCATTGTGTACTTTTGCACCTGTAAATATGTGCTTTTTTTATTAGTTTCTCATGGAGGAAATGCAGAAAAATCACAGAGCTGGTACAAGTATGGGACCTGTTAGCCAGAATGCTCTGGACGTGGGGTCTTCTGGATAATGGATCTTTCCGTAATTTGGATATTCATACCTTAAGTCTACTAGAAAATCATGTAAACATTAAATAAACCCAATAGGCTGCTTTTGCTTCCAATAAGAATGAATGATTAGTTTGGATCAAGTACAAGCTACTGTTTTATTATTATTATTATTATTACAGGGAAAAGGGATATAATTTAAAGAAATGTGGATTATTTAGATAAAATGGAGCCTATGGGAGATGGCCATTCCGTAATTCAGAGCTGTATAATGGGTTTCTGGATAGCAGATCCCATACTGTACAATACATTACCAGTCACCCCTATGTGCGACTATTTGCATTCCGCCCTTAACCCCTCTGTTGCAGGTTTGAAGGTGGCACTTCCAAATTTGGAGCTTTCGGGATAATGGGTATATGACCTGTTATACAGAATGCTCAGGACCTGGGGTTTTCTGGATAACGTTTTTTTGTAATTTGGATCTTCATACATCAAGTCTATTAGAAAACCATTTAAATATTAAATAAACACCCAAATAGGCTTCCAATAAGGATTAATTATATCTTAGTTTAGATCAAGTACAAGGCACTGTTTTATCATTACAGAGAAAAAGGAAATCATTTTTAAAAAGTTTGGATTATTTAGATGAAATGGAGCCTATGGGAGATGGCCATTCCGTAATTCAGAGCTGTATAATGGGTTTCTGGATAACAGATCCCATACAATACATTACTAGTCACCCCTTTGTGCCTCTCTTTGCATTTCCCCTTTAACCCCTCTGTTGCAGGTTTGAAAGTGGCACTTCCTATAAGTGATGTGACATTTGCAGTGACTGTCACATATGCCAGAGCCTTTAACTAAACATGTATTTTAAGGACAGAAGGGTTAAAGGTCTAACTCCATTCATCTAATTTTAGCAGTGAAGTCCAAAGTTGATTTTCATGACCTGTCTGCTTTCATGATGGCAACAAATTTTTTGTGAGCCCAGTCTGCTAAATCCCCATTTGTGAGATAAATGAGTCCATGTCTCCTAGATGGGGATGAGCAGATGTTCCTACTGCTGTTGTGTAGTGTCTAATCTCTGGCTGAATCCAAGTGCTTTCAGGGAAGTTAATCAATTATCTCTGGGATATGAGCGAAACATGGCTTTCTCCTGATGTGACTGCGCTACACTGCTCCATGTCAGTGGCGGGATTTTGAGAGTTGTAGTTCTGCAGCACTTAAAAAGGAACCTCAGGTTGCAGTTGAGACTAGGTTGCGTTTAAAAGTCTTTTTTTCATGTCCGTATAGATTTATTGGAGTCTGTTTAGGCGGAATTGTCTAGGAAACCACAGACAAAGAAAACAAAGCAGTGAATATAAAAATAAAGTAGTTGATGGGCTGCAGCCTTGGGAGGTTACAACTAAATATCATGTATCACTTTAGGGCTCAGGCCAGACGGGAAAATTTGGGGAGACTAATCACCTGGTGACCAATCTCCCGAACTGCTTCCCACTGCCTTCCAGCGGCTTAAATGAATAATCGCCTGCGCCAATTCACACATGGCGCTGTGCTTTCCCGAAATCGCTCAAAATTGCCTAAGGAGGCAGCTTCGGAAAAGCCAGCGCCACGTATAAATAGACGTAGGCGATTATTCATTAAAGCTGCTGGAAGGCAGAAGGAAGCGATTCGGGGAGATTTGTCACCCCGAAGAAGAGGCGATTAGTCGCCAGGTGACAAATCTCCCAGAATCTTCCCGTCTGGCCTTACCCTAATACGAAGGAACTGAGAGATCTCCCTATCACACAAGGCATGTCTTTCCCCTGCAGGGTCATTAGCAGATCAGCTCTTTTGCACATTTCCATGCCTTACAGTATTGTATGTTGCTCTTATTAAAGGTCGTCGTGCTATTTATTAGTCTGGTGTGTGTTTGTGTCCCCCCCCCATCTTTTTTTTTAGAGATTTGTAGATAAGAATTGCCTTAAACATTTGCTTGTTTACAGTTCAGCGAACAGAAAACACTGTCGACCTTTCTTGTATTAAAGGTGGTTCTCCAAAAAGATCAATCAATGTTCAGCCATAGGGTTAACATCTGTCAGGGTCGGGGCTCCTTGACATCTTATCAATAGGGAAAGGCACGGCATTCCTTAATCGCTAGGTTGAGGTTGGTCACGGAATAGGAAAATACTACTGACTTATGAAAAGCTTTACTCTCTGCAGCCTGGAATTCCTATGGCGGTCACAGGGCTCCTACGGAAGCTGCTACATAGTGCAATTTATTTTTAGTGTTGTGGAGTAGTCTAATGAGTGCATATTAGGCTGGTAGTAAAAGAAAATAATCCATTCCCTGGCAGTCGGATTGGAATATCCTTGCACTGTCAAAACCTGACATGAACTAGAACAGGTGCAAGTATTCCTGACTCGTAGCGGGAAAGCTGGGAGAGTCAGCCCGTTCAGTACAATGCGCAGCTGGAATTGCTTGATTGGAATTGCTTGAATGTTCCAAATTTGGTCGATTATTGTGAGTTTGTTTGGTTATTGAAAGTTTTGCATAGGTGAAGATGGCCTCGGATGTATTCATTTTGTTACGCCAGTTACCTGCAGTCCTTTAGTTGTTGTTGGACTGCGACCCTCTGTCCCTTTAAGGGTAGAACTTTATGGATCACTAGGATGCGATTCAGGCAGATCCCACCTGCTGTGACAAAACGCAGGCATCAAATAGGATGCGATTAAAAATAAGGTCAAAAATACAAATGTCGGATCTTGTTGCAGCGTTTATACGACGCGACTGTCGCGATGGCTGAACACTCAACAGCATTCATACAACACGAATGTCAGATGCAGCGTCAGCATCAGACAGTGGTGTCAGCTAAAAGCTGCAAAAAGATCCAACCTGTGACCTTATTTTTCGTTGCATCCAAATTTGATGCCTGCATTTTGTCGCAGCGTGTCTGATCCGCCGGAATCGCATTAAAGTCGCCCATGGGGTTCTACCCTTAATTGCAGTAGAGAGCTGTAGACGTGCTTGGATAGTCATCATAGTTCCTCGTTTTACAGCTTAGTATTTAGATTTGATATTTCTAGCATGCAGCCCCGCAGCTACTTTCGAAAGACAACTTTCAGAACATTGTTTTCATTCTAAGAAAAGCTACTGATCCAGGATCCTGGGTTTCCCAGAAGACTTCAGCAAAGTTTACCCATATGTAATGCTGTCTTTTGTTTGTCAATGAATAGTTGGAGCCTTTTCTGTATTCAGTACAGACTTTTGCCTAAGCAATGACATTGGTGTGCTCCGTATTCTCAGTGAAATAATGATTCAGCTCAACCAGTTAGCAAGATTACTCACTGTTTCCTAGCAGGCAGGACAAGAGTTAATAAACCTTTCTGAAATTTGAACCAAAATGGCAAAATGTATTTAATGGGGTGGTTCACCTTTAAGATAATTTTTAGTATGTTCTAGAACTGCTACTTCTAAGCAACTTTTTAATTGCTTTTCATTATTTCTTTTTTTATAGTTTTTTTCTTTTGACTCTTTTTTTTAGACTCCTTTAAAAAAAGCAAATGACCTGTAAGGCTACAAATGTATTGTTATTGCTACTTGTTATTGCTCATCTTTCTATTCAGGCCTCTCCTATTCATATTCCAGTCTCTTATTCAAATCAATGCATGGTTGCTAGGGTTATTTGGACCCCAGTTATCAGATTGCTGAAATTGCAAACTGGAGAGCTGCTGAATAAAAAGTTAACTCAAAAACCAAAAAAAAAACCAGAATTGCAGAGTATATAAATAGTGATGGGCGAATTTATTTGCCAGGCTTAAATTGCCACAATTCGCCGCAGGCTAATAAATTCGTGAAACGCCAGCGAAAATTTGCCTGCCAAAAATCCTTTGGTGTAAAAAAAAGAGACGCACGTCAAAAAAACGCGCCTGAAAATTACGTGGCACACCGAAAATGACGCGCCGCGTGTTGAAAACAACATGCGTCAAAAACGTGGCGCGAATTTTTCGCCAATTGACGAATTTCGCACACCACTGAAAGCGTTTAAGTACAAATTTGATAAGAGCTTATCCAGTTGGGGCTTTTGGAGAGTGTGCATAAACTCTAACTAAACTTCCCCATGTGTTTGTTTATTTTTACATAAATAATACCTGATTGCACATATTGCAAGGAAGCCAGTATAGCTATTTACAATAAAGTTAGTTAGGCAAAAATTTAATGTTTAAAGGCTGGAGTGACTGGATGTCCAACATAATCAGTGCTTGGAGTGAAAAAAGTGGAGGGATGCTCTGTGTGGTGAGCATAGAGTGTTGCGCTAAAGCAACCATTAGCCACACCCATTGTTATAAAAAGCCTCACGCACCAATACTTTCTGGTTTCACCCACTTTAAAGCAAAACCATTTTACTATTTCCTTTTTGGTATTTCCTTCTAATGCACAGAACATTTGTGACCAAAGTTTCTGATGTTTCCCCTTGTTCTCCGACCCAACAGTCCTCGTTTCTCCTCGAATCAAAAAAATGCCAGAAATCCAAAATTCAAAAATAGGTCAGCGCTAATGAAGGCTTAGGGGAAGAATAAGATGGAAAGAGGGAAAACATAGAAATTATAGTGTAGTAATTACTGACAAAGTTGTAGTTTCACAACCTCATATGGTCTCAAAGACCTTTAGTGCATTTAACTTCTTACACTTCACCACGTGCAATTGGTTTAGGTGGGTACTCACAGACGTTCAGATTTATTTGTGCATATATAGATTTGTAGAGTATGAAGCCTATTAGGTAATCTCTCTTGCTAGAGGGAGTTGAAGATAAGCACATATAGTGTAAAAACTTCTTTATTTTACAACAATAAAATCCCAATTGGATAAACTCACATTTACATGGTTAAAACAGGCATAACATCTCCTTCCGTTTTAGTCCGGGTTGATTGCAAGTGTCCTTGGTGGTTTGTGGTTTCAGCTTCCAACCAGCATTGCCTTTAAGGGCTAGAGCAGACGGGGAGATTCGGGGGCATTTTGTCGCCTGGCGACTTGTAGCCGCGTTTTCAAGTAACGCCGGTGCGCCCCAGGACCTGTCTATTCGGGGAGGTTCGGGGGCTACAAGTCGCGGCTACAAGTCGCCAGGCGACAAAATGCCCCCGAATCTCCCCGTCTGCTCTAGCCCTAACACACCACTCGCTGCTCCCAGGCGCTCGGATTCAACGTCAGCAAGCTATGCCTTACGCCTTTTGTCGCAGAGCGATTTCATCAGAGGCTTCTGGTGTGGTGTATTAAAGGCAACGCTGGTCGGAAGCTGAAACCACATGCCACCAAGGACACTTGCAAACAACCCGGACGAAAACGGAAGGAGATGTTATGCCTGTTTTAACCACCAATTGGGTTTTTTACACTATATGTGCTTAGCTTCAACTCCCTCTAGCAACAGAGGTTACCTGATAGACTTCATATTCTATAAATCTATATATGCCCAAATAAATCTGAACGTCTGTGAGTAGCCACCTAAAGCAATTGCACGTGGTGAGGTGTAAGAGTTTAAATGCACTAAAGGTCATTTGTGGAACTACAAATTTTTCAGTAAATACTACACAATAATTTCTATTTTTTCCCATCTTATTCTTCCCCTGAGCTTTCATGAGCACTGACCTATTTTTGAATTTTGGCCCTTTAATGCACAGTTTGATGCCCAGTATTAGACTTGAAGGGACCTCAAAATGAAAATTTTCTTGTCTGCCAAGTCAGCTTCTACAAAACACAATACCTTTTCTGTGTATTATGTGCCATAACATAGGACAACCCCATTGTATTGTGATGACCCAAGATTATTTCATATACAGGTATTGGATCCCTTATCCGGAAACACATTAACCAGAAAGCTCCAAATTACGGAATGGCCGTCTCCCATAGACTCCATTATAATAAAATAATCCAAATTTTTAAAAAAATGTTTTCCTTTTTCTCTGTAATAATAAAACAGTAGCTTGTACTTGATCCAAACTTAGATATAATTAATCCTTACTGGAAGGAAAGCCAGCCTATTGGGTTTATTTAATGTTTATATGATTTTCTAGTAGACTTAAGGTATGAAGATTCAAATTACGGAAAGATCCCTTATCCGGCAAAGCCCAGGTCTCAGCATTCTGGATAATAGGTCCCACACCTGTGTGTGTGTATATATGTGTATATATATATGTATATATAATAAATCTATTTGAATATTCGACTATTCGACGGTCGAATTACTTTAAATTTTTATTCGACTGCCTAGTCCGCCAGATCAAAGCTACCGAACAGGGTTTCATTATTTTTGATCGAATAAAAAAATTCAATTGAATGGTTAAAATCTTTCAATTTGGAACGACTTTATCGATTGAATATTTTCTATTCGATCGTTCGACCAATCGAATTGCGGTAAAATCCTTCGATAGTCGAATTCGAAGGATTTTTATTCCCCAACTATTCCCATCTATTCCCATGGTCAAATTCAAGGTTTTTTTTTAACCCTTAGTAAATCTGTCCCCCTAGTGCGTTATTAGAAATACAATTCACATAAATGTAAAATATAATTACTCTACAGATCAAGTGCTCAGTGTCAAGGAGACAAAAGGCTGAAGGACCCTTCCCAGTAGGGTTATACATTCTCTCACTATTCCTTTATCTGCTGCTGTTTAATACCTTGATTTTCTCTTTTTATTTCCCCTGTTTTATTCTTCTCTCCTCTTCTCTATAACCCTCTCTGATGTGTCCACCTTCTGTTTTCTTTTCTATATTTCCTACTTCTCTCCCAGCAATCCTTTCTCTCCTTTTATTCTATATATATATTTAACTGTATTATATTTTATTTGCATGTTACACATCCAGTCACTCCAGCCGTTATACATGACATTTTTGGCTAACTATCTATATTAGAAACATTTTTACCCAGTTTTTATTTTACACCTAATTGTTCTTTTAAAAATCAAATGTGTTGTTACATTCTCACTACTCAAAGGCAAAGCCATAAAAGAGTTGATGTAAATAGAGTAAATCCCTGCTTATATATTTGTAGCTCTGCAGCTCAGCCCACAAGGGCTTTTTTTCCTCATGCTCACAGATGTAGAAATACAGTGGTGACAATACCATGGGTTTCTGTGGGATGTGAAGCAGAAGACATACCAGTGTGAATCTGCAGAGCAAAGGTGAGAAGCAGGTCACAGAGCGCTTGGCTGAGAGGGGGTTCTATTTATTTAGGCCGGGTGCCACAGACAAGCTGCATTCCTACAGATTAACTGCTTATCACAGATTCTGCTTTAGCTAAAAACAAGACCCAACAAAAAAAAACTATTGCTTCTCTGCACAAAGATGAATGCTGCAAACTACATTGGTTTCCAAGCAGCCACAAACTATCTATTCCAGTCGCTAGCAAACATGTTTCATATGGATAAGGTGGCAGCCTAAACCCAGGATTGGTTTTAGATCAAGTCCTGAACTTGCTGAACTATAATATCCTACACCCCACTTTACCTCAACATCTAGAGGGTTGGATGTTGTTCACCCCTGTTTTGGAAAATGTTCCTCTTTTGACTTTGAACTCTAAAAAACTTTATAACTTACTTTAACGTATCAATCCTTCAGAATCCACTTCTTTTCCCGCCCACGTGGAGCATCTGGCTTTGGAGCTGCCCAATTAGCTCTCTTACACTCGAGCAGTTTTTTCTACACTCCCCTACGTTGCGCACGCAGGAGCAGATGCACTCAGTTATTGTGAAGGGGCTGTACTCACAAAGACCCATGTATGTGCCAAACGCAGGTGAAATGCAACATGCTGCGTCCCACCTGCGTTTGGCGCTTACATGTGTCTGTGTGTGTGCAGCCCCCTTCACAACAACAGAGTGCGTCTACTCCTGCACTCCCCTGCGACTGAACGGAAGAAAGCGCAGTGCAGAGGAGCGGAGGAAAAAACGCTCTTGTCTTAGGGCGATTTTGCTGGGAATCTGACAGATCCGACGCTGGGAAACAAAACGCCTGCATCAAGTCGAACATGACAGAAATAAGGTAAGTAATATAAATCAGCAAGGGTAGTGCACTGGCATACGTTTATTGATAGGTTTTCCAATTTCCTAAAAGAAAAAAGCTCTATAGTGTATTACGCTTTTATGCTTATGGGTATGTCGATGGTAGTCCTACTCACATGTGCATTTCTTGATAGGAGGCGTAAAATTAACCTTTTATACAGGATATGCCAAAGCTGTAAGAAATAAAGCTTCAATGGTGTATTACCAACGGACAAAAAAGCAGGACCCTACGGGTTATTCGCACTCACCGGACACTGCACGATTGGAAAGCATCTATTAGTTAGATAGTCCAACAATCTCTGTGTTCCACGTGTTAATGGAGAATGGATTCCTGTAGGTACTGGCATGCGATCCCAGCGTCCTCAGTATATGCGGTGCCGAACAGGGTTAATCCGACTCTGCGATCTCCGCGTCCTCAGTGTGTACTGTGCCGGTGGGGGGGAAAATCTGCCAGTATATCGATCAATACTGGTGAATAGAATGAACCAACTACTGTGTGAGGTCGACAGCAGCTGAGGGAAGTAGCGCCCGGCTTCCTCTGCTCCACAATTTCCACGGCTTGTGTAGATAGCGGTATCCTCTGTTCTGAGGGTTCTGCGTATTGGTCCGCTGTTTTCTTAGAAAACTTTGAAATAAAGTAATGTGAACTATGTTCTGTCAGAATTTATAATTTATTTAAGCCCAACGCGTTTCGTATTAGCAATACTTCATCAGGGGCATCACACGTGTGCAATTGCATCATCATTTAAATAGCCACCTCGAGTGTATTATTAGCATAATTAACATTATTAATTTATAAAAGTATTAAAAATCGATACATTTCGTTAAAATACACATTAACTATAAGTACATCTTTATTTTAATGAATTAAATGAAGAAATAATTAATTAAGTTAAAAAACATTTTATATCATTGCCTATATTCAGACCATTGGGGGTCATTGTTTTTAATCTGTAGATCCAAAAGGTTTCTTCCCGAGATATTTCTTGTAAAATGTCACTTCCTCTCCAATGTGTTTTCTTTTGTATAATACCCATAAACTTTAATAGGGAAGGGTCTGCATTATGGTGGGTTTTAAAATGTGCGGATACACTATGTGTCATTAGACCTTTTTTAGGAAATTGGAAGACCTATCAATAAACGTATGCCAGCGCACTACCCTTGCTGATTTACTAAATTTTACAGTGGACTAGAGGGTCTACAATTTTATTGTGGTGCTGCACGGCTAAAGAAGGTTTTCTCTGCAGCGCTGAGCTTGATTCTTTTATTATTTTCAAGTAATATAAAGTCGAATGGTGCCGCAGCGTTGATCCAACTCAACACGGCTGTCGGATGCAGAAGCAGCTTGCAGCATTTGCATTAGACAGTCGTGTTGCGTTAGATCAATGCTGCGACAGCTTCCGACTTTTGTATTATGTACCTTGTTTCCTGTCACATCCAACTTGTGCTTTGTCGCCCAGCGTCGGATCTGACAGAATTGCGGCAAAATCACCCTGGTAGTTTTACCCTTAGAATTTAGCAGGGTGTGATTATAGATCCTGCAGGTGTTGTGACTGACTTTTTTGAGAAAGGCCTCGGAAAGGCTGATACGTTAGTCATTTTTGTTAATAAAATATTATTTCATTTTTAAGTCCTGAGAGTGCGGACCTTCTGTTCGAGATGTTTTCGGTCCAAACGTCGGATTGAGATGCAATCGTACTGAGAATAAAGAAAACACTTTTTTTCACCTAAAATACAGTGAGTGCTGATCCTTCTTCCAAATTATATGATACCTTGATCGTGCACCACTGGCTATACAACAGTCTAGAGTGCTGGTACTGTGGGACTAAAACTTGTGCCTTCGGCCTCATGTTTTTATATGGTCATAGAACTCCTTGTTAACTTATAATATCCTTATATTTTACTATTTTACAAGAGGGGGTACTTTATTCACTATATATATATATATATATATATATATAAACTGCATTCATTTTCATTCATATTTCATAAAAAGGATCATCACTGAGACTGTACATGCAAAATGTATACCCCCTACATTCTCTGAACTGTGACACATCCTATGAAATAAAATTCTGTCCAAGCCTGGGAACTGTAAAGGAGAAGTCCAACTTATAGGGGCAGAAATTAAATTTAAAATTTTTAATTCGAATTAGATTTTTTTGATTAATTTTTAAGAACTCGACTTTGAATATTCACCACCTAAAACACGCCAAATTGCTGTTTAAGGGCCCTTACACATGGGGTTTTGAGATGCGGTTCCGGTTTCATGCGTTCAGCCGCAAGGGAGCGCAGGAGTAGACGCACTGAATTATTGTCAATGTGGCTGTACTCACACAGACGCATGTAAGCGCCAAATGCAGGTGGGACGCGGCATGTTTTATTTTACCTGTGTTCGGCACTTACATGCGTGTGTGTGAGTACAGCCACATTGACAATAATTCAGTGCGTCTACTCCTGCGCTCCCTTGCAGCTAAACCCATGAAACCGTAACACAATTTCAGTTAGTCTTATTATTATTATTATTAATAATAATAATAATAATAATTTGGTATGTTTTTTTTAAATATATTACCCTTCTTTTTTCGCCTATTTCCATAATCCCACTGAGAATGCTTGCTGTTGTTGCAGGTCACTGACGTCCAAAGAACACATTGACTGTGCAACTTAAATGTTATTGTTAATAGCATTTGTGTTACTTATTTGTCTTTTCAGTCCTTCTTCTGATTATCTTCCATTTGGACTTATAAACTGCTCTGTGGTTGCTAGAGTGATTAACTCCTGAACACAGATAATACTTTGAAGTCCAAATTTTAGATCTTCAGAATGAAAAACCATAAAAATATGTGAACACCACAAATACTTACAAGTAATAAATAACAAGGAAATCCCATTTTTTCTTTCTTTACTGAAAAAGAAACCTACAGATGAAGCCACTTTGGATTGTGCATTTGACACAGAATAACCTAACTCATCTATCCCATTAATCCCATTTAGTACAGAATATTGTGTCACAGCATCCCATCCAATTAAAGAGTTCACCATTGAAAACAATGGTGCTTTGGTATGCTAATGAAAAGGTTAAATGCATTAAATGGGTTAATATGACTTTAGATAACACAGCTTCTTCAATTAACCCTGAGTCACGACGCATTTAACTCACAAATCCAAGTGACTGCATCTGTATCTCCAATATACATTAATTAAAAAATGTGTACCGTTTTTATAAGAACCCTGACTGTTTCCCTGCATTTACTGCTGTGGATAGGAATTGTCAGACGGTCCCAAATTGCTCTGCAGGGAAACAATCATAATTATGAACAGCGGGGGGAGCCCCCACATTACTTCCCAGCCTTGCAGAACTCAAGCAGCTTTGTTTGTTTCCCTGTAGAGCAGTCAGCGACTGTGTAGAGATTTGTATTGGATTTTATTTTTGCCTTTACATCCCCCCAACTCCAGCTGCAGGGATAAAGATCATGGAGCCAGATTTAAACAGATAAACTGGAGGATTATTCTACTGGAGCCAGTGGTTCTGCAGAGCAAGTTTGTTTTAAACAATACAAAAACTCTAAAATCCACTTTAGATGACAACACAGGACCTAGTGCAGTCTGTATATTCTGATCAACTTTGAAAGCATAAATCATTTGTTTGATTAGGGTTGTGGTGCAGTAAGTTCGTGTAAACTCTAGAAGCTCCCTCTGTTGGTTTAGGATAGCAGCTGCCATATTCGCTTGGTGTGACATCACTTCCTGTCTGAGTCTCTCCCTGCTCACTCATATCTCTGTGCACAGATTACTGAGCATGCTCAAGCCCTAGCTCTGGAGGTTTAAGCTGAAGGCAGGAAGTCTGATACAGAAGCCAATGTTTACACAATAGAAGGAAAGAAATTGTGTGTTTCTTTTGAAAGAGAACTCAGAGCAGCATTACTTTCGGGGGTTTACTGGTGTAAATATATATAGACCTTTCTGATAAAGATTACCTCAGTTTAGCCTTTCCTTCTCCTTTAATGTAAAAATGATATTGAGCAACACAGTTGCCCTCAGTGACTCTGCAGAACTAGCTAGCCCTTGTCAGGTTGCTGAGGGTTCGTTCCAGTGGCTATTTCTAGACGTGAAGTTGGCACACTGCATGGGTATTGGCACTGTTCACAAATGCCAGAAGGTATGGAAATATCGTGCATGCAGACAAGCCCCCATAATGTCACAAATAATGTCCTGGCAGGCTCCTTCTCATTGGTTGTTTGCTTAAAATGACAAACAGCTAGACCAAACTCATAGGCTGCAAGCCACATGTGAAGGTTATAGGTGGTACATGAGACTATCCAGGCAGCGGTGTTCAGAAGTGGAATGTCGTAGATGACACGTGTCTTGTTTGTTGTCACATAATCTTTAATCCCATATCAGGTTTTAATTTTGCACTGTGTTCCTGCAATTATGTTTGTATTTTTCTTTCTTTCTTCTGTTGCTGTAACATAGAACAAGAGAGAGGACCATGAGCACATTAACTGTGATTGCTTTTATTCCAAATAAATTATCATACCCTGAGCCTGGGACTCTCCACCTAATACTGAACTAGGATTTGTGAATTCTACTAGGGATGCTACTAGGAATCCCTAATTTGCATATGTAAATTAGGGGAGGGAAGGGGAAACATTTTTTACTTCCTTGTTTTTAGTGATGGGCGAATCTGGGGCGTTTCGCTTGCCAAATTTTTCGCTAATTTCCCAAGAAATTCGCGAAATGGGCAAAAATTCACAAAAATGTCAAAATCGGAAAATTCACGAAAAATTCGTGAAATTTACCAGTTGTCATAAAAAATGTGTGAAATTTGAACTACACTATAAATTCGTGAATTTCAAGCAATTTCACTATAAATTCGTGAATTTTGAACTATTTCACAAAATTTGGGAAATTCAAACGTTTTCACTATAAATTCATGAATTTCAAACATTTTCACTATAAATTTGCGAATTTCGAACGTTTTCACTATAAATTTGTGAATTTCGAATGTTTTCATGAAAAATTCGTGAATTTCAAACGTTTTCCTGAAAAATTCGTGAAAATCGCAAATTGATGCCGGCGAATTTTCACAGCCATTTCTCTAATTTATTCGTCGCCGGCGAATTGCAGGAATTTGCCGTGAATTCGAGTTAAATTCGCCCATCACTACTTGTTTTGTGACAAAAAGTCATGCAATTTCCCTCCCCGCCCCTAAATTACATATGCAAATTAGGGTTCGGATTCAGTTTGGCTGGGCAGAAGGATTTGGCCGAATCCTGCTGAAAAAGGCTGAATCCCGAACCAAATCTTGGATTCGGTGCATCCCTAAATTCTACAGCTGTTGCAGTTCAGCAGCTTCTGGATAAAGATCCCTGTTATATGTTTCTATATAGATTGCGGTGAAACTACAGATGCAAAATTAAGGGACAGTGTCAAACCTATGGGTTTCCAGCTCGTAGAATGCTTAGACAAGCTGGAGGCCTGCATGTTCTACTTCCACATTTTAAAGGCAGCTTAATGCCTCCATAAATATTGTGTTTAGTTGATACTTAAGTGCTGGAAATATACAGTATGCCAAACTGTTAAGAAGATGTATATAATACACGGGGGGGACAGCACCTTTAAAATACATTCCACTTATGAGAAAGAGTTTCTGTGCACTTTCATTCACATGGAAACCACTGCCAAATACAAATTACTCTGCTGTGAAAGAGGATTAAGCAACATAAATGTAGCAGTTTTATATTAAATGGAAAATTCACAGACAAATTAACTTTTTATATCCAATAGACTGGGGTAATCTAAGCACATTTTAAGGCTAGGATTTTATACATATTTGTATTTCTTACCATTTTTATCCTTTCCTCTCCGTTATCCTGCCTCCCATGTCAGTCCCTGCCTGGTGGTGGATAGTGTTGGTAGAGCCCTAGAAACAAGATTCCAAATAAAATATACAAGAAATAAAAGTAACTTAATGTTAAGGTGCATTTATCCTTTAATTTACAGGACTTCGATGCTGACTGATGGTTGCTGCAAGGGACAATGTGAACTATTTACAGTGGACATAACCCAACGGGTACAGCAGCAATTGATTTCGGAGTGTGTTGGTAACATCATAACAACAGTAGACAAGGTTGAAAAAGGACACATTAAGTTCAGTCATAAGTAGGGACGCACCGAATCCAGGATTCGGTCAGGAATTCTGCCTGGCAAAACCGAATCCTAATTTGCATATGCAAATTAGGGGCGTGGGGAGTGAAACCGCGTTTTCAGCCATCTCCAATAGACCCATCCCTGGCTCATATGTACCCTGCTAATTGTAGTAACTTTCTCCCTTGCTATAAAAGTATCCAGCCTTTTCTTGGATCTAATTTATATGCCTGTAAATCCAATTTAGGCACGGTAGCTTCTATTCTGAGGCAAGGCTACAAGTGCAAGACCTGTAGTTTCCATTGAGGCACAAAACAAAAAGCTCTGTTCCTCTTCACTGGATTGCTGACATCATATACCACATTCCGATGATGTCACACAAGTGAATGAAGGGTGGTGAGGTTGCTGATTTGGCTGCCCCTTAATACTCATATTTGTAGTGTTATCTTTCAAAAAAAATACATTTCTAATATTTTCTGCCACAGTTTTAGGGGGGGGGAAACAACTAAATGTTATTGTAAGATTGACCTATACTTGAGAATAAATTGGAAACAGGATAATTTGTTGTGAAATGTTTTGTCAGTGAATCACTTAGTAAAATGACTGGTTAATGTTGATGGTTAATAAATGATCACTGAGTCAATCTCTACCAATGATTGTAATTTGCAGCCAATAAATGCACCACTTTGATGCTTTCAAATGGGGGCAATGTATAAAGGAAAAGCAGACCTGCCCCTCAGCAGTTACAGTACTTCACTTCCGGATAGTACCTTGACCTTTGATTCTTGCACCCTGAAGTGCTCTCCTGATGTCAGTCAAACATTCCAGACTTTAAGATTGGCATCACTCAGTCTAGTAAATAAGTGGAAGAATTGCCTTTATACCCCACTGTTTGCTAGGTTTTAGACAAAACTTGAAGTAAGCAGTACCAGCAGAGATAGGGCATTTTCCTTGGCTCCAGCAACCATGGGCCCTACTGAGGAAAAAAAACTAAAAATAAGATCTACAGGTTGGACATCATCTTTAACATCACAAAAGGTAGCCCTAGGCTTCCTTTATTGTAAGGAACCATATTGTGTCCCTACCTTCAGCCCTAGACATTAAGGACTTCACAAGCCAGATATCTGTATGTATATATTATTTTCTGTTCTCAGTATTAATAAAATGGCTAAAGTTCATGTGACATTACACTGGAAGGACTTTGTCTTTACTGATTCTCTTACATATACCGTACAGGTATAGAATCCATTATCCGGAAACCTGTAATCCAGGAAGCTCAGAATTACCGAAAATGCCGTATTCCATAAACTCCATTTTATACAAATAATAATAATAATCCAAATTTTAAAAATGTTTCCTTTTTCTCTGTAGAAAAAAAAAACTATACCTTGTACTTGATCCAAATAATTAATCCTTATTGGAAACAAAACCAGCCTATTGGTTGTATTTCATGTTTACATGACTTTCTAGAAGACTTAAGGTGTGAAGATCCATATTACGGAAAGATCCGTTATCCAGAAAGCCCCAGGTCCCAAGTATTCTGGATAACAGTTCCCATACCTGTACTGTACATTATCTCAAGTGTAAAAAGATAAAACATTTATCAGGGTCACGGGAGCTAGCTGCTCTCCTGCCAAGTTTGCAGACTGATGGGCAGAGCAGTTAACAATACTGTCACGTTAAAATACTTCTCAGTCATCACAGCTCCATGTCATGATAGTGAAATGGGTAATTATTGGCCTTCTTCAAAGCACCGGTGTTTGTTTTTAATAGAATGGGCAACTCTTTCTATTTATGACATATTTAACTTGGTGAGCTCAAAGTAGTGGTGGTTGAGGGGTGTCAGCTTGAAGGCCAGACAAGCTGTGATCTTGGGTGAACAATTATTTGATTTGCTTGATTGGAGATATATGCAAAATAACTTCTTGGTGGCATAAATTAGGCTGATATGGTTTCCTGAACACAGTCTTAAAGGCCAGCTAAGATGTGATATTGGGTGAATCTGTGCCATATATATCATATTTATATGAGAGGTAACTTCTTGGTGGAATGATTGAGGCTGTTATGGTTTCCTAAACCCAGTCTTAAAACTACTGCCAAACCTTTGTCCAAAACTGAAAGTATCTCAGTTTTGCACAAAGGGGTCTCCAGCCTTAATGCAAATAAGGTTACAAAACAGATTGCCTATTTTTGGAAGAGCAATGATACAAGCTACATTGGAGCAATGCAGTTCAGAGCAGTATTATGGAGCTGGTTCCAGAGTGGGGGACTAGTATCAAAATGCTAAGCTTCAGGTGGACTATGACTGGTTTAACTCACCGTTAGTGATGGGCGAATATATTCGCCTAGCTCGAATTCGCTGCAAATTCCTGCAATTCGCCGCCGGCGAATAAATTCGCAAAATGGCCGTGAAAATTCACTTGCATCAATTTCTGAAATTCACGAATTTATAGTGAAAATGTTCGAAATTCACAAATTTATAGTGAAATAGTTTGAATTTCACAAATTTTGTGAAATAGTTAAAAATTCACGAATTTATAGTGAAATTGCTTGAAATTCACGAATTTATAGTGTAGTTCAAATTTCACAAATTTTTCAGGAAAACGGGTAAATTTCAAAAATTTTTTGTGAATTTTCAGATTTTGAAATTTTCGTGAATTTTTTGCCATTTCGCAAATTTCTTGGGAAATGGCGAAGCGAAACGCCCCAGATTCGCCCATCACTACTCACCGTCTGTGGTTCATATGCAGTGCTAATGCTTAACCAGCAATCCAGACAGGAAGGTCAGCATTTCCAGAACCACAGGATGTTAAAGGGGAAGTACTTACTAGTTGGTGCCTAGGGATGGCGCGAACTGTTCGCCGGCGAACTTGTTCGCGCGAACATCGGCTGTCCGCGCTTGCCGGAAGTTCGCGAACGTCGCGCGACGTTCGCCATTTTGGGTTCGCGTTAGTTGGCGCTTTTTTTTTGCCCTCTCACCTCTCAGACCAGCAGATACATGGCAGCCAATCAGGAAGCTCTCCCTCCTGGACCACCCCCACACCCCCTGGACCACTCCCCTTCCAATGGACAGTTCCCTGATTTCAGCACAGGGAAAAAGAAAAAGGAAGGAGCTGCTATAACACAAATACTGCAGCCTGCAGTCTGCTCACCACCCTCCCACCCACATGGTCAGTGGCTCTGCTTTTGTATTTTAGTTGTGCCTGGATGATGTGTTGGCTACTGGTCCACTTTCCAGTCAAAGCCAGGGAGCTGTGAATGTAGTAAATCATGGAAAATAACTGTGCCATTCTGCTATGAGTTCTAGGGGTATTTATACCTGAACTGGCCACTTTAACATCTTTGTGTGAACTCTGAGGTATTTATACATGAACTGGCCATCTTTTGTGAACGCTAGGGGTATTTATACATGAACTGGCCAAGTCTGCAGGGATTTGAGGGACATTTTAGGTTAGGTAGCTTTGCTGGCTAGTAATCTACCTTCTACTGCAGTGCTCTGTATGTAGCTGCTGTGGGCACTGATCTCTTCTGATCTCATTCTCATCTGTGTGCTGACTGCTGTAATAACCATTTATAATACATTTTTGCCCTTGATCCCCCTCTGGCATGCCACTGTCCAGGTCGTTGCACCCTTTAAACAACTTTAAAATCATTTTTCTGGCCAGAAATGTCTTTTTTAGCTGTTAAAGTTCGCCTTCCCATTGAAGTCTATGGGGTTCGCGACGTTCGCGAACCGTTCGCATTTTTGACGCAAGTTCGCGAATATGTTCGCGAACTTTTTTTCCGACGTTCGCGCCATCCCTATTGGTGCCTAGAGTTAATCACTCACACCTCAGGTTGAGGTCAAGGAGCAGATTTTTTCAATCCTTTCTCTTGGTGATTAAATGCAATTATAAATTATCCATCAAGCCTAGACCTAAATTTAAAGAATCACTTAATGCGTTTACATTTATGATCTCTCTTGTTCAGCATTCAACATTATCATAAACAACATTATTGTGCCAGTTTCATATTATGATCTAGCCTTGCTGGTGTTCTTTATCTTGTGTGTGTACTGCCCTAGTAATAAAAACCATGGAGCAATGTTAATGTCACCTTTATTTAAAGTGAAACGTGTTGTTTCATATATAACCATATAAGGGTTACATATAAGAGCCGTTTGAGTTCTGCCTGCCTACTTTTCTGCAGTGCTGTAAACAATCAGATGTGTTGTTCTCACAGACAGACAATTATTGCCCTTGCCTTGTCTGTTGCTGTGCAATGCCATAAAACATGACCAGGCTTCTCTTTAGCTTTTCTATATACACTGATATATCACCAGCGAGACAACAAAAACACTTGTTCATGTAAACACCATTCATGAGCTGGCCATTGTTGCCCTCTATTTGCTGATCTTCATCTAGAGCTGTCTGCATCTGGACTGGTGCCACAAAGAAAGAAAAGTGTATTAATATAAATGATCTTATCTGGTGAATCCCAAAATTACAGTGGACCAATCAACCTGATAGGAACAAAGCCATATATTTGGACCAGTGGGTTTAAGCCATAGATTATTGATGTGCGGGCTGATGGCCACGGGAAGTGCGGATCACACTGGGGCACTGCATTACTAAATTGTGGTTGTGTTTTCTATGTTTTTTGAGACTCACACCACTGAAATTTGGGTGTGGGTCCTACCATGGAAAGCAAAAGAAATTACCCAAACACTCAAGGCCAGTGAAGCGGGGCGAACCCCTGCGTGTTTATTCCAAAGTCAGTGATGTAACTTTTCGGGGGCGTGCCCCTTCGTCATACATGTCTGACGAAGCAGCATGCCCCCAAAACGTTACATCACTGACTTTGGAATAAACACGCAGGGGTTCCCCCCGCTTGTCTGACGAAGGGGCACGCCCCCGAAACGTTACATCACTGACTTTGGAATAAACACGCAGGGGTTCGCCACGCTTCACTGGCCTTGAGTGTTTGGGTAATTTCTTTGCTTTGCAGTCACAGGAGTGGTGCTGACCTCTCTTCCAAACACCAGGCCCCATTGACTGGAGAGGCTGGGGAAAATAGGAAATCACTGGTTTGCTGTCCTACCATGGAAACATTTTGCTTGGTTATGATCAAGTTTGAGTCTTGCATAAAAACTGGCATAAACTCTATGGATGAAAACATAATTATGCCTCTTTATAGATCCCTGGTAAGGCCTCACCTGGAGTATGCAGTGCAGTTTTGGACTCCAGCCCTTAAAGGGGATATAAATGAGCTGGAGAGAGTGCAGAGACCAAGTGCAACTAAGCTAGTTAGAGGGATGGAAGACTTAAAGGGAAACTGTCATGGGAAAACATGTTTTTTTTTAAAAAAACGTATCAGTTAATAGTGCTGCTCCAGAAGACTTCTGCACTGAAATCCATTTCTCAAAACAGATTTTTTTATATTCAGTTTTGAAATCTGACAGGGGGCTAGCCATTTTGTCAATTTTCCAGCTGCCCCTGGTCATGTGACTTGTGCCAGCACATTAGGAGGGAACTGCTTTCTGGCAGGCTGTTGTTTTTCCTTCTCAATGTAACTGAATAGTACACAGTGGGACATGGGTTTTTACTACTGAGTGCTGTTCTTAGATCTACCAGGCAGCTGTTATCTTGTGTTAGGGAGCTGTTAACTGGTTACCTACCCATTGTTCTGTTGTTAGGCTGCTGGGTGGGGGAAAGGGAGGGTGTGATATCACTCCAACTTGCAGTACAGCAGTAAAGAGTGACTGAAGTTTATCAGAGCACAAGTCACATGTCTTGGGGCAGCTGGGAAATTGACAAAATGTCTAGCCCCATGTCAGATTTCAAAATGAAACATAAAAAAATCTGTTTGCCCTTTTGAGAAATCGATTACAGTGCAGAATTCTTCTGGAACAGCACTATTAACTGACGCATTTAGGAAAAAAAACTTTTGCCATGACAGGATCCCTTTAAATTATGAGGGTAGATGGTCCAGGTTGGGGTTGTTTACTCTGCCAAAAAGGCACCTGCGAGAGGACATGATTACACTTCACAAATACATTAGAGGACATTATAGACAAATATCAGGGGACCTTTTTACCCATAAAGAGGATCACCGCACCAGAGGCCACCCCTTCAGACTAGAAGAAAAGGACTTTCATTTGAAGCAGTGTAGGTGGTTCTTCAGTGAGGTTGTGGAATGCACTGCCGGGTGATGTTGTGATGCTGATTCTGTTGATGCTTTTAAGAGGGGCTTGGATGATTTCTTGGATAGACATAATATCAAAGGCTATTGTGATACTAAACTCTATAGTTAGTATAGATACAGGAATATATAATTTATGTGAAGGTATGGAGGTGTGTGTGTGTAGGGATGCTGGGTTTTTATTTGGAAAGGTTGAACTTGATGGACTTTGTCTTTTTTCAACTCGATTTAACTAATTTAACTAATTATAGTTTTGTGGGTTATGGGGTGGGTGCATGCTGAGTTTTTTTCTGACCTGCACATCTACCCTGTTTCGCTTTGCCGAAAAATTCGTGAATTGGCTAAAAAGTTAGCAAAACGAGTCGCGACACGTTTTTGACGTGCGTCGCGTCAACTCTGTCGCGCTGCGTAATTTTCGTTGCATCAAAAACTACGCGCGACTCGGATTTTTTAGCAAATTTTCGCCAGGCGATTTTTCGCTGGCATTTCACGAATTTATTTGCCAGCGGCGAATCGCGGGAATCTGCCTTGGATAACCTTGTTGCAGATGCTAGACTATGGATCTACAATTGCCTTGGGTGATATTGACCTTAGGAAAGGGAATCTCAGCCAATGTTTGCTAAGGTGACTGGCCCTGCATGGAGCAGCTAAGCATGAAGTACTCGCCATGATTTATCTCTTTGAGAAAGTTGCCCATCTCACTTTTTTCTATTTTTTAATAACTATACCTGTCACTAATTGCACCTTGATAATTCAATAAAGGCTGTTTGTAATGTAAATTCTGCATCAATCCACCTCTCCTCCCTGATCCACACCCCCACTCCATGAAATGTCTTCTGCCTAAAGTTGCCTCAAGAGAACACTTTTAGGGGAATGTAATATAAGTCGGTAAGGCAAAAAGTATTCGCAATGCGAAAATTTATGCCTCTGTGCGAACAATTTTTGCTTTGCGTGAATTTAATATAGCTTTTGCGAAACCGGAAACTGTTTTACCAACCACTTCCTACAGTGGAAGAGATTTTGCGAATTTTGCGCAGTCAATGTAATAAAACTTCTTAAAAAGTCGTTATGTTTGCTCCTAAAGATTACGACACCTTCAAGCACTTCTTAAGAGTGCGCAATTAAAATTCGCAATGCAATAACAGTTTAAGGAACAATATTACATTGCGAGATGTGGATTTTTAATCTTATTGATGCGCATTCTTTTGCTCTTTGCCAATTTAATTACATTCCCCCTTTGTATGACTTCGGGAAAACAAAGCGCTCAGAGTGCCATCTTACTGGCTACTTTCATTCTACCCATCAGGGGAGGCAGTTCAGGGAGATTAGTCGTCCCAAAGAAGAGGAGATTTGTTGTGGGGTGACTAATCTCCCTGAATCGCAGTGTATGTCTCAGCCCTTATAGTTTTTTGTTGTGTATTTATGTGTAACCAAGTTCAAGATAAAACTGGACTTCAGCTAAAACTAGAGAGTGTTCTTATACTTACAACATAAAGGAAAACATAACTTACTGCCAACTGCAGTGGAAGAGCATGGAACTGTGTGTCAAGCACTTGCCTCTATAACTTGTTGATTTTGTACAGTCAAGGCCAACATTTACCAATAGACATTGCACTAATATTAGATTTGCTGGAAAGCAATCCAAGCTGGGTCCTTTTCAGAAATGTGTGAATATGGATTTCACTTAAGAAATCTCCAGTAACAAGGGCACAAGGCCAGGGTGCCAATTTGGATACAGAAAGAAAACACATTACTGTATATAAATTTAGCAGAAGGGATTGGAATTTTGTTTATCCTTAGCTGACCTTTGCTATTGATGCAACAATTATGCTGGTCAGTAGAAAGGGACTAGTTTGTGCTGGTAAACTAACCATTAATGCACTAGCTGGCACAGGGTTGAAAATAAGCAGGCTTAAAAACTTTAAGGGTCACATTTTCTGACCTATTTTAAGATATGCTCTTTTGTCTTATTACCTTTCAGATCTGGACGTAAACCAAGGTTTCCAACAATGCCCACAGTACAATGCAAGGAATGTTGTTGTATTCGCATTGCATAGAAACACAATTGTTCTGCCGTATAAAGTGTCAGCAAATGATTTTAATACAATGACCTTTTTCATCCGTGTAATCTCTTCCCCATTGAATGTGACAGTGTGAGCTGTAATTTGACATCCTCTTAAATGGAAACCAAAACCTGTTTATAGGTATGGCTAGTATCTCATGTAGCAACATATGGTTGTTTGTTTTAAGGGAAGTTCACTATGTAAAAGTGAATGATATTTTTTAAAACAACCCTTAATACTCAATAACATTTTATCTGCATTAAGAGGTCACATTAACTGGGCTAGGGGGGATATGTATACACTATATAAATACAGGATGAAAATAATAATAATAAAATGCCACTTCCCATGGATAGCATCTCTATTGCCCCCTTGCACCTTGCAAGTCTTTCCATTACAACCTGTTGCAAGGAACAAATGCAACTAAACAAATGAAGCTGGAGGACACTTTTGCTCCAACTGTGCCATCCCAGACCTGGCATTATCTCTAGGATTCCCACAGTGAGTTTTGCCAGTGGTTGCACTAGACCTACACCCAGTGATTTGAATGCAAAAGGCCATATTGGAATTAACTCGCTGGAAGTGTCGCAACCCCACACTCAAAATCCTAGACACAACTTTTTTTTTTTGTGTGTCAATTATGATGCATCAGGCGTAACTGTAGATGAGAGATAAAACGGATAGTGGAAAGATATGGCTTAATGAGTCAAATCTGTATTAAAAGAGTCCCTGAGCACATTGCCCCAGAGCATATTACTATGTTATTTGACTCACATAATGGAAACAGGGAAGTGATTGCCGCTTATAGTATGTAGAGAGCATTGAGATTTCAAGGAATGTCTAGGCAATATTTCCCTCTATAAAACTATGCACTTGTGTTTGAAAAAAATGTTAAGTACATTGCACAGGAAGGGAGCCCATTGTACAAATATTTGCAATACATCCATAAAATATTTCTGTTGTGAAGAACTGCCCTTTACAGCATTCACACATACAGACATGGGATAATTAAAGTATTATTAGGGGCCACAGATGCCTACAAGCATTGGCTGGAAGATATTTTCTATAACATATAACAAACAGACAAAGTAGGCTTGTCTTTTTTTTTTTTTTACTCTGCCAAGCTTTTGTATGTGTGTGAGTAACATACAATTATCTAGCCAAATCCAGTTCAACACAAACAAGGCCACTTATGTCCAAACGCCATCGATCAGTGACACAAACATTTGTAAGTTTTGTTATATTCTTAAAATATATATATTTAAAAACGATTAATAAGTTGCACATTGTAAAATAGGTTAGCGGCTTTAGTTGGTTGACTATAAGACAGGATAGATACTGTATTGTGAGAAACAGTATTTAAAAACTGGTCAGCAAGGAAAAAAAAGTATTTATTTGAATTGGCCTATTGTATCTGCTAGGGTTGCCACCTTTTGGGACAGTGCTGTTCAGGCAGGTAGACTGCTGGCGTTGTTGCGGACAACATTATAACCTGGGGGATTGACATGGTGATTGGCCACTGTGTCAATCTAGGCACATTCTGCCTGGTTTCCCTAATTTGGAAAACCTTGCAGGCAATTTTGACCCAGGCATCCCTTCCAAAAACTAGACTGAATGGGTCAAAACCAGACATGTGGAAACCTTATATTCTGTGCATTAAAAATCTTAATTTTTTAAGCAAAAGTCCTGGTTTTCATTGTGACATGGTTGTTATCAGCCAGTGTTGCTGTGCTCAGTCATCTTTGATATGTTCCCCAGCTCTGCTGTGTATAGTGGAGCCTTAAGGTGGCAGATTTATGCTGCAAATTTGCCTCCTTCAATGGACAAAATGTCTAGCCCCATGTCAGATTTCAAAAATGAAATATTAAAAAATCTGTTTGCTCTTTTGAGAAATGGATTTCAGTGCAGAAGTCTACTGGAGCAGCACTATTACCTGATGCTTTAAAAAAAAAAAAAAAAATGTTTTCCCAATACCGTTTCCCTTTAAAAGCTTGACCAAACACTTTGCAGGTAGATGAGACCAGTCTTTCTGGGTTACACATCTCACCCATTAAACCTACTTTCTCTGAATAACGAGAACTTCCAACATAGTGTTGGAAGTTAAATGAACAGTTTTTAATAAGAAATTACTTACCGATTCTCTGCATGCGCTCCTCTTCTGAGATGGCAATATGGCGACGATCCATCGTGCACCACTCGGTTTCTCCTCCCTGCCTATCTCCTATAGAAGGCAGGGAGGAGAAATAGAGCGCTGCACGTTGGATCATCACCATATCGCCATCTCAGAAGAGGAGCGCATGCAGAGAATCGGTAAGTAATTCCTTATTAAAAACTTAGCGATTTCAAAGATTTATCTCTCTTTTCTTTATTTTCGTTAAAAAAAAAATTTTCTTAAATGATGTTACTGTTCCTTTAAAGGATGGTTAGGCAACTACGAAATAGGCTAAATATTTTTTTTTCTGCTGTAAGCATTCTCCATATCATTGTGACACATAGATAATTATATTTAAGCAGGGGTTAGTCAAGTGATTAAAACTAGAACAAAAAACATAATCTGTAGTTTTTTTTTCCTTTGCTCCAAAGACTAACAGCTTATTGTAATATATACCTCCCTTATTTACTCGGAAGCCAGCCAGGGACTGTAAATCATTAGCAACAGGAGATACATGATTAAACCACATGCGTCTTCATGTTTAGTGTTTACTTTTTTGTATATTAAAACTATATTGAAATGTATCTCAGAAGATATTTTATTGTGGTCAGCAGAATCAGGTCTTCATGAGAACAATGTTAGTTGCACTATAACTTTGAAGATTAAAGAGGAATCAAGAGGAATCAAGAGGAATCTAGTTTATTTGGAGCAGCAGTTCAGCTGCCGATTGGACAGGTTTCCTTCCTTCCTGTGCATCTCTGTTCTTGTTATGTCTCTGTTCTTGTTTAAAAATTACCCATTTTTTGGTTCAGGTTTATATAAAAGTATTTAGAGTAAAGCAGAAATAAGTATAAATGGTTCATACATCTGACATAGTTACACCTTTTTCTGCACTATAATAGAAGGTGTGCAAGTCTACTCCAATAATATAAATATAACATTCAAAGGCAAAGCTTCATGTTTTACTTTTTGCAATATCCCCCGCAACCTTCACTATTAGATAAGCCATATGTATCTTAGTGATTTACCGCTGATATTTGTTGTGTAATCTGAGTCCTTCCAGGAAACTTCTACATACAAAAGAGGATATTTCAGTATTTCAAATGTCCTTTGGATCAATTTCCCCACATTATTTAATCTACTTGAAAAGGATTCCAAAACTGGTTGTTGGGCCCCTTGTAGGCGACCATAGACCTAGCTATTAGAAATGGATGCTGGTAACTCAGATGTGGACTGGAAGGAAATCAAGAACAATATTCTATATGTTTAGGTCCTAGAACTAGTTTTTTTGACCAAGTCTACTACTACCTACAGCAAGGGGTTATCCTGAGCCATAAATGCATTTTTTAAGGTTAAATCACAAAATAAATCATTTTAAAATAGAAACTTCTGTTTCATGGGTCTTATGTTTTTTATGTATACAAAAAAACAGCCAGAGCTATGATAGTTTACAAAAGTTGTCTGCTTGAAGAGCAAATACAGTTGTGTACAACCACATGTGCATTATTTCAGTGTATGTTCTATCTACCTGGAAATTCGGCTCTTAAAGTTACAAGAGGCGGCTTTTTGCCACCCCTTGTAACTGGCTGCTCTGTGCCACCTGAGGCAAGGGTCTCACCTTCATGGCAAGAGTGGCCCTGGTTTGGAAGTACAACTGGTTTGCATGCACCTAAAGCTTGATGTCAAGCCAGGAAATAAAAAATAAGCCTCTACTTCAAGGCCACTGGGAGTACTGGCTGGTGATCACTGATTTAAAGTAGAACTAAACCCTATACATGAATATGGCTAAAAATGTCACAATTTATTTACTTAACTATTTGCACCAGCCTAAAGTTTCTGCTTGTCAATAGCAGCAATGATCCAGAACTTTAAACTTGTCACAAGGGGCCACCATCTTGGAAAGTGTCTGTGACACTCACATGCTCAGTGGGTTCTGAGCAGCTGTTCTGAAGCTAATCTTAGGGATTGTCATAAACTACCAAGAAGAAAATGAGATTAACCTGTAATATAAAATGATGCTACAAGACTGATTAATCAATGCTGATGCTAGTTGCACTGGTTTCTGTGCTGCCATGTCATAATTATCGTATTAATGACTAATCAGCCTTATATTGTGACTATATTTCTATTCTATGTGTACTGTATATTGTGAGTGGGTCCCTAAGCTCAGTAAGTGACAGCAGCACAGAGCATGTGAATCAGTGAATCAGCAGAAAAGAAGATGAGGAGCTACTGGGGCATCTACTGGGGAGACACAGGTCTTTACTGCTAAAGGGTTGTGGTCACCTTGGACTGGTACAGAAGCACAAAACATCATGTACAACATTTCTAGCTTATTTATTTAGTTAAGCTTTAGTTCTACTTTAGTGATGGGCGAATTTATTCGCCAGGGGCGAATTCGCGAAACGCCAGCGAAAATTCGGCAAAAAAAAAAACCGAAGTTTTTGAAGCAATGCAACGGAAACGACGCGCATCGGAAACGACGTGATTGACGTGCGACTCGTTTCGCGAATTTCGCTGGAAATTCGCTAATTCTTCGGCGAAGCGAAACGGGTGAGATTCGCCCATCACTATTCTACTTTAAAGCTAAATGTTTTGGGTTCAAAAAACACATCTTAGCAAATGCTTGAGTGGCATCCCCAAAAGTAACTGTACAACGGATTGAAAGTTTTTCCTTTTCTGATGTTATTGATTGCCTGCAACACCATAAACCTATACTAGTGTATAGGCTGTGTATGGTTACCCACCTTGGGCATTTTAGTAATTTTCTCAACCTCTTTAATGTTCTGGTTTTTCCATTGTATTCCACCTTTACAGCTTGTACCAGGAGTACAACTTTATCTTTGATTACATGTCAACCACCTACCAAACAATGTGGGCAAACTCTCAGGAACCAACTAATAACTCCTATGTGAGAGTTATGTGCCATAATAAATAATATTTTATATAATTTATTAATAAATTAATTTCGCATAAATAAAATAAACTTTTTTCAGAACTTCTTTGGTCCTGTGGATCCGTATCAAGTGCCTCCTGGCCCTGCTTCTTTTCTCTTGCCATAATAAGGAAGAACTCATATTTTATCCCTTTCTTCTTTGCCAGCGTGTTTGTAAGCTGGTGTCAGCTTATCTCTTGCAATTAGTATTTTATGACAACATATATAGGCTCAATTTTAAAGGGCAAGGAAAGGCAAAGAAATAAAATCCCATTTTTACTTTCTTTAATGAAAAAGAAATCTATCTCCAATATACTCTAATTAAAAAACGTGTACTGTTTTTATAAGAAACCTGATTGTATGCAGTGAAATTCTCCCTTCATTTACTGCTGTGGATAGGAATTGTCAGACAGGCCCTAACTTCTGTCAGGGAAACAATCATACTTATGAACAGCAGGGGGAGCCCCTGCCTTACTTACCAGCCATGCAGAACTCAGCAGCTTTGTTTTTTGATCATTTATGACGACCCCTAAGAAGCCCAGACCACACTGAGCATGTGTATGTAGTCTAGTCTTGCAAAGATGTATAACAAATTTACAAGATGACAGCCCCCTGTGGCCAACTTTGAAAGCATAAATCATTTGTTTGATTAGGCTTGTGGTGCAGTAAGTTCATGTTTATGTTTAGTATACAAAATACAGCATTTCTAGCCTTATTCTATTTTACACTTTCCTTGCCCTTTAAATCTTTATTCTTCCTCTAAGTTTCCACTTGTTTCCAGCTCTTTAATTTCATTGTTTTTGTTTCCTAGGAGACCTGTAAGACTGGGTATTTGGGTCTGTTCCACATTTGACCCTGAGCTCCATACACCAGCTGAGAGAATCTGGGAATATTAAACTTCTGGCACTCAAGCTGTACATTGAACATGTTTCAAACCACCACTGGATTCATTCATGCTCATAGGCCAAAAGTGATGATGGGGGTAATTGGCTGAATCAGGGGGGGGGGGGGGGGGGGGGTTTGAAGAAACAAGGATTTGCTCACTCTTGAACTGATACCTCCTTTTTGTCTCTAGCTCTAAAATAAAACTCAAAAGGGAATAGGTCTTGCCAAAAAGTGATTAAATCAGGAATGTTAAGAGTTATGCTTGTATCTAGCTAAATTAACATGTTATCCGTGGCTTGGTGACAGAAGCCAAAGTTTCACTGCAAAAAATCACAGAATTTCAACAAGCCACAATATTGAGATGTAGTACCGTGTTAGCCATTTTAAAAAATGTAAAGTTTGGTGATACTGTACCTTTTATTGGCTAACTGAATAAGTATTTGTATATATATAATGTGTGTTTTTTCCCCGGTGTCCCGCCAGTCTGACCCTGTATACAATCCATTATCTGCAATGCTTGCGACCTGGGGTTTTCCAGATTAGGAATCTTTCTTTCTCCATACCTGAAGTCTGCCAAGAAAACATTTAACCCAACAGGACTGTTTTGCCATCAGTGTGGATCCATGCAGCTTATTAACCATCAAGTACAAGTTTTATTATTACAGAAATCTGAACATTTTTAAAAATTAAAATTGTTTAAATTGATTTTTTTTTTTTTTTTGGATAAGGGATCCCATACCTTTACATTTGTACATACATTGCCCAGTCTCTTATTATAGACTTTATAACAATTGTTTGAGATAACTGTGATGTCAGAATCTTTATGTCTTGCAATGATCTTTTCATAACTCCTGGCATAATAATTTCCCAACATGGTTTATTTTCACACCCGTTATCTAACACCCGTCACATATTTGATCCAAGGGCAATCCAGCGGTAGCCTGTAATGAACCTGTTAGAATTATCTGGGTGTTTTGATGTTGCCATCTTTATTTAAAAAGTAAAGAGAACCTGTGACATAGCCTTCCAAGTCATCACTTCTTATCCAGTATGAATATGAATTATTAAAATTCTTTGGAAATTTCACATTGTATATTCACAAAGCAAACATCTACTTTGAAGAAAAACACACCTGAACACATGGGATATCTACTGGTTGTTCTAGCTAGATGGATTAAGACTTGATTACCAGTTGTAAGTTCTGTGATTACCCCCTCACCTTTTTAGGTGTGATGGTTTACATAATAAATAAATACAGTGACTCTGATGGCTTTATCAGAAACAAGTTCCATGATTTTCATATAGCATATATATATTGTATAGTATTGGTGACAATTTATGAGTCGAAAGTGATTTATTATGGGTATGGGACCTGTTATGCAGAATGCTTAGGTTTTCTAGATAAGTGATCTTTCTGTAATTTGGATCACCGTTCTTTAAAGGGCAAGGAAAGTCTAAAATAGAATAAGGTTAGAAATGCTGTATTTTGTATACTAAACATAAACATGAACTTACTGCACCACAAGCCTAATCAAACAAATGATTTATGCTTTCAAAGTTGGCCACAGGGGGCTGTCATCTTGTAACTTTGTTATACATTTTTGCAAGACTAGACTACATACACATGCTCAGTGTGTTCTGGGTTTCTTAGGGATCGTCATAAATGACCAAAAAACAAAGCTGTTTGAGTTCTGCATGGCTGATAAGTAAGGTAGGGGCTCCCCCTGCTGTTCATAAGTATGATTGTTTCCGTGCCAGAAGTTAGGGACCGTCTGCAAATTCCTATCCACAGCACTAAATGAAGGGAGGATTTCACTGCATACAGTCAGGTTTCTTATAAAAACGGTACACATTTTTTAATTAAAGTATATTTGAAATAGATTTCTTTTTCATTAAAGAAAGTATAAATGGGATTTTATTTCTTTGCCTTTCCTTGCCCTTTAAGCCTGCCCAAAATCATTTAAAAATAAAATCAACCCAATAGGATTGTTTTGCCAGCAGTATACTTTCATGCAGCATAATCACCATCAAGTGCAGACTACGGTTTTATTATTACAGAGAAAAGGGAAATCATTTTTAAAAATTTGATTTGTTTAAAATGGAATCTATGGGAGGCGGTGTTCCCGTAATTCAGAGTAAAGATAATATATAACCTATATATTAAAATGCATTAATACCAGCAACATGGCAACTGTTTTATTGTCTCTGCGCCTCACTGCCCGCGCTTAGCAATCGAGCTGCACACAGTTATTATCCAGATTCCTACAAAATACACAGGTTCAATAGATTATTTTCTAATCTGCTGTGCGACAAAGGGAAGGAGAACTGTGCTCCAGGGGTGGGCTAAATAGGAATCATTTTATTCATTAACTTGGAGTGCGCATTCAGCAGCTGAACAGCAATAATCTGATATGGCCCTTGCATGATTTATAGCCAGAGCATTTCACTTTTATGTGAGTGTCAGAGACAGCCGCAAATGTCCTGCAGCAGACGGGGCATCATCATTATTTTACTCCTAATTGAAATAACAGTATCATTATTACTGATAACCAATCAAACAATTCATTCTCCTGCTCCGGATAACAGACAAGGACATATTCAACCTGCAGCCCAAAACCTGTAACAGAACTGCAGAACTGCATAAGCTCGCATCCCACTTTCTGTGCTGCTCAGCTGTATAGAATTGGAGGCCTATTCAAAGCTGCAAGATGCTAGGGGACTTTTTTCTTTTTGGTCCTGGTGATGTTGCAATGGCTATTTCGGATACTTCATAGCTAGTGATGGGCGAAAATTTTCGCTGGAAATTCGCGAATTTTTCGGCGAAGCGAAACGGGTGAGATTCGCCCATCACTATTCATAGCTGAACATCCATGTCCCCAACTATATTTCAGCAATCAAATGATAACCGTTTAGGCTGTAAACTAGTTGGGTACCAAAGCATAATATTTTTGATAAAGTGTCAAGTTTTTATCTTAAGAATTGTAAAATAACAGGTAGCAAAAGGCACTTCGCTACAGTTTGCCAGTACATACTTTCTCTACGTTTCTCTAATGTTAATGTATAGGGTTTTTAGAATTCAACTTCATTTACTGTAGCAAATTGTGCTTTCAGCCTTTGTAATAATTTATTTAATATCTACAGTATGTCCCTTCATTCTCTCCCTTCTGATACTCTCTTCCTTCCACTCCTTTCTTCGGCTTTTCTTTTCTTCATTCAAATTTACTTTCTGTTATTCAACTTGTTTCACACTACCTCCTTCCCTCACTTCTTTTTTTTTCATGCTTCTTCTCACTCACCTCTCTCACTTTTCTCTTATTCCTTTTCTTTTTCTAATTCTTTCCAATTGTCCTCTGATTTCTTTTTTTTCTTGCTTACTTTTTCCCTTTTTTCTTTCTTTCTTTCTTTCTTTCTTTCTTTCTTTCTTTCTTTCTTTCTTTCTTTCTTTCTCTTTCTTTCTTTCTTTCTTTCTCTTTCTTTCTTTCTTTCTTTTTCTTTCATTTTTGTATTCCCTCTTGTTTTCTTATTAGCATTCTCTCCTTTTTTTAGTTTGTTATTATTTCCTAAAATTTGTTCCTTTTGTTCTCTAATCTTTGCCTTTATTTTTTTCCATTACCCCTCCATTACCTTCTTTCCTTTGTACATGTTTCTTTATTTTTACCTCTATTCATTCATTTAAGTTTCTCACCCACACTTCCCATTCTAATTTCATCCCATCACTCCGTTCTCATATTTTTTCACTCTCTCTGTATAAATGTATTTTCCTTTTTCAATCTCCCCTATACTTATTCCTCTTAAAATACTATCTTCTATATTCTCCTCCTTCTCCACCTTCATTTCCCTTCATGCAAATTTGTCCAGTTTTTCTTCACTTCTTTCATCATCAGCCACTCGCTCCCCCTGTTTTGTCTCAACTTTCCATTGATTCTGTTCCATTCTCCCTTCCTTTTCTCTTTAATCATTCTTTCCTCTTTCCTACCCTGCATTGTTAATATGTCTAGTAAGGGATCTTGGCATCTGCAGATGAACAGTGATGACACAAAAAGGAAGAGGACAAGAATACTTAAGTCAGGATTTCAGACTAACACATCTCATAGTTGTACTAAATGCTCATTCGATATGTCATGAAACATCTTAAAATTAATTCTTGATGTTTTAAGTTGCATTACTTGTCTTCACCCTGAAAGATTAAATGTTTGTTTTTTGACCTGGAAATTATTTTATTAGGTTATTGGACTGGCTAAGAAATAAATGTGATTGCTTAACTGTCCATTCCATTTTTTCTAACCCATGAAATCTGGGATAATGTTTGTTGAATTCCTTCTGGAATTACAATGATTAAATTAGCACTTAATGGCAGTGCAGTCTACATAACTATGATATTCTTAATGAACAAGTTAAACAAATGAATCAGAAAACGTAATTCTTTTAAATCCTATAATCGTCTCTCAATCCCCTTTCCTTTCATATAGCTGACAACTAATTTCAAACACAGATAACAGAGTAAGGTGTTGGTTGAGTTCCTGTTAGTCATATTAGGACACATATTTATTAGGAGATTATAAGATAATTAGCAAAGTTAACATTATTAAGTCTCTCTGTCCATCATTACACAGTTAATTTGTTGCTGTGCGAAATGCACATTAACACTTTGGAAAGCACTGTAATAATTTGCATCAAAATCTTACATATTACTATTAGATTTATATGATAAAATCATCAAATCTGTCATTAAATCCCCCTGCCCATTACTTATAGTCGCATATGGTACTGTTTGCGTTTCCTGCATATATAATATTGATTTTTTTTTTATGTGTACAAGTACTGAACTTTGATTCTCCTTTCCTCTGCCTATTTAAAAGCAAATCAGATTGTGGAGTTCACTAACAAATGGAGTGGAAACCTGCGACAATGAAAACATATTAAAGATCTAATAGAAAATGAACGTTTGCTTACTGTCACAACAAGCTGTACAGACAGTGTTCCAGGGGAAAGATGCAAATATAAAGAATGAGTGTTTTACTTTAAAACAGATCTTATTGGCAAACCGGCAATGGAGACATTATGGAAAGAAGTTGCACAAAGGTGAAGGTCCCTTTAAGTATTGTAGAAGCATTAATGAAAAGTTCAATAAAGACAAGAAAATCAAAACAATGATCAGTGGGAAGTTTCTGGCCCTGTGGGTTTCTGCATGACTATATGTATGTTAAGGAAACACTTTTAAATAACGTATTGCTGCATACAAGAATGCAAGGATTTATTGCATATGGGGCCTGGGAATATGTATTCATCATAGTGCTGTAGGAGTCAGTAACCCCCATTAGAAAACTGGTTGTAGAAGATGTAGAAGGGTTTTGAGGAAACAGGGAAATGTTACTCATCACCTGATGGGAATGAGATTAAATAGACTGTACATCGGTATAGCAGAATCAATCATCAATACATTTTGCCCATTATATACCAGTACATTGTGATAGGGAAGTTTTTTAAGTCTCTACCAAACCACAGAGCCGTCTTTTTATCAATGCAAAGCCTTGTAGGACAAAATGTTTCTCTCTCACATTTGCAGATTCCACTGCATTTTCAGCTTCATCTGCTCTTTTTCTCTGCGTGACTTACTGTATTTTCTTTTTGGCAAAGCGCAGTCAATCACAAGCTGTTAGTCTGATACCAAACCGTTTACCTCCTCTTTCCTTTGTCTGCTTCTTAAAGTAACAGTATATCTGCCAAATAATAAAGGGAATTAGCTATAGAGTATAGACATACTCAAACCATAACACAACCTCCAGGTTTATATTGTATTAGAGTTGGTTAAACGGGTATTTCCATAGATGATCTGTTTTGCACACAAACTGAAACTTTGCATCAGTCAGGACCAGTATGGAACCCTCTACGATGTGATAAAGGTTTGACATGTGTGAAAATTGTATACAGTTCTTCGAAAACCCCAACAAAATCTCTTATAGAGAACAGTTTGACCAGCAGTATACAAACATTTGAATAAGCTGCAGATGAGCAGAATTGTTTTGCTCACTAGTATTGGCATTTTCTTTACAAGCTCACAGAACTTTCATGTTGCATCTTTTTCAGTAGGAACTGCTTGTCACCCCTGGCATAATGATAGGTGGTATAGGTGCTTTTGTGTACCACCAGGTGTGACATTAGTTAATGTGCTAAACATGGTTACATAGTTAGTTACATAGTTAAATTGGGTTGAAAAAAGACAAAGTCCATCAAGTTCAACCCCTCCAAATTAAAACCCAGCATCCATACACACACACCCCTACACTCTTTCACACAAACCATGCGTCTGTCCAAAGAATCATCCAAACCCAGCATCAACAGAATGAGCATCACAACATCACCCGGCAGTGCATTCCACAACCTCACTGTCCTCACTGTGAAGAACCACCTACACTGCTTCAAATGAAAGTCCTTTTCTTCTAGTCTGAAGGGGTGGCCTCTGGTGCTGTGATCCTCTTTATGGGTAAAAAGGTCCTCTGCTATTTGTCTATAATGTCCTCTCATGTATTTGTAAAGTGTAATCATGTCCCCTCGCAAGCACTTTTTTCCAGAGAAAACAACCCCAACCTGGACAGTCTCCCCTCATAATTTAAGTCTTCCATCCCTCTAACCAGTTTAGTTGCACGTGTCTGCACTCTCTCCTAGGGATGGGCGAATTCGCGGTGAATTCCCGCGATTGGCTGCAGGCAAATAAATTCACGAAACACCTGAAAAAATTCACCTGGCAAAAATTTGCCAAAAAAAACGTGTTGCGCGCCGAATACGACTCGATACGCGGCGAAAACAATGCATCGAAACAAAAACAACGCGATGTGCATTAAAAACGAGACGCGCCAATTTTTCAGCGAAGCAAATCTGCCTAGATTCGCCCATCACTACTCTCTCCAGCTCATTTATATCTCTCCTAAGGACTGGAGTCCAAAACTGCACTGCATACTCCAGATGAGGCCTTACTAGGGATCTATAAAGAGGTATAATTATGTTTTCATCCCTTGAGTTTATGCCCTTTTTTATGCAAGACAGAACTTTATTTGCTTTAGTAGCTACAGAACGACACTGCCCAGAATCAGATTGAATAATGGTACTATACAATGTAAAGACTCCCAGTAGGAGAGTTTATTATCTAATTGCCCAAGGCATAAGAAACTTTGCTTATCTCCTCCCAATTTTTATTGATTCTTATTTTTAGGTCATTAGGGCAGAGACACGGGCTCAGATTTGGAGATATCTAGTTGCCCGCCACTTCTCCGTGCGACTAATCTCCCCGAACTGCCTTCCCTCCGGCTAGAATGTGAATCATCGGAGGGATGGCACTCGGATCGGTTCACTTTCCGAAATCGGCCGCAGTTTTATCGTGAGACAACTTTGGAAAACGAAGTGCCCCGAGTGCCATCCCACCGGCGATTTATAGTGATGGGCGAATTTATTCGCCAGGGGCGAATTCGCGGCGAATTCCCGCGATTCGCCGCTGGCGAATAAATTCGCGAAACTGGCAAAAAAATTCGCCAACAAAAATTCGGCGCGCAAAAACGAGTCGCGCGTCGTTTTTGACTGTCATGGAAAAAAAAAATCAAAATGCATCAGTTAATAGTGCTGCTCCAACAGAATTCTGCACTGAAATCCATTTATAAAAACAGCAAACAGTTTTTTTTTATATTTCATTTTGAAATATGACATGGGGCTAGACATATTGTCAATTTCCCAGCTGCCCCAAGTCATGTGACTTGTGTTCTGATCACTTCAATCACTCTTTACTGCTGTAATGCAAGTTGGAGTGATATCACCCCCTCCCTTTTTCCCCTCCAGCAGCCTAACAACAGAACAATGGGAATGTAACCAGATAACAGCTCCCTAACACAAGATAACAGCTGTAGATCTAAGAACAGCACTCAATAGTAAAAACCCATGTCCCACAGTTACATTGAGAAGGAAAAACAACAGCCTGCCAGAAAGCAGTTCCCTCCTAAAGTGTTGGCACAAGTCACATGACCAGGGGCAGCTGGGAAATTGACAAAATATCTAGCCCCATCTCAGATTTCAAAATTAAATATAACAAAATCTGTTTGCTCTTTTGAGAAATGGATTTGAGTGCAGAAGTCTGCTGGAGCAGCACTATTAACTGATGCATTTTGAGAAAAAACATGTTTTCCCATGACAGTATCCCTTTAAGTATACATACAGAAACGTGGTTGGTTAAGCAAGTGTGTTTAATATGGAAAAGTCATAGACAAGATGGGGCGGACTCTGAGCTGGAACTTTGTTAAAAATAAATATTAGAAAGTGTGCGTGGGATGGAACAAATTATCGTTTGTTTATATAGCCCAGCAAATTACACCATGCTGTACAATAATAGTATAAAAAAGCAGTAGGATTAGCAGGCCATGCTCTCAAGAGTTTGTATAATCCTTTCATTTCCCTTAAAAAATGCTACTTAAAAGGAAATAAAATTATTAAGCCTTTGTTTTATACAAAACCAGATGACCTGCTGTATAGGATGTTACCCATTAACATGTATATGATTGTTAAATAAGAGAACGGGAGCAATAAACAAGTCAGAAACTCAGAATGGAGTGATTAGAATGCGTATGCTTGGTTATTAGCATATATAGTGCTCTCTTACAGAACCAGCACGAGCCAGTGATGCAGCAGATGCTGAAGCCAATATACACCCCATACACATAATATTAGGCTCATAAACTAATAGAATTGACTCTATGCTTGCTTTTATATTCATGAAAGGACAATAAAATGAATGTAGAGTTCTAAGGTTCTTTTTGCTGAGTAATACACGGATACTCGCATGTTTGCTCAAAATCTATAAAACATTGCTATTTTGCAAACTGGGACAAATTTAGCTAATCTGATGGTCTGACCCCCTCTGATAATAATAGTCGCCTATACAGACACATTGGGAGAAGACCACTTTAGTGTGACGGCGCGGTCCAATAGGATTTTCAAATCTGCCATTAAATATGTGCAGTATGTTGCATTTGCCACAATGATGCTGGAATGCAGGGGATACAACTGTACTGTGTCCTAAAATACTCTAATTTGTATAGATGTTCTGTGCTTGTGTTATAAATGAACCTTTATATCTTTAACATTATTTCACAACAGCTCAGAAGAAAAGGAAGAAGAAATCAAGTGATCTGCACAAAGGTCTATTGTGTCCTACATGATAGGGCATTATATTATTGCGCTTTCAGTATATGCCACAAACTTTTTCACAACACTGATGAAAAAGAGGAACAGTGATATAAATGCAACATGTAGAAACAGACCACAGAGTTGTACTTTCTTTTCTTTTGTTTTAAAAAATATTTATTACATTTATTTAACAAAATACTTCTAAAATATATATATACTGTATATATATATATATATATATATATAGTATATATACCAATGTGGGGTTACAATCGAGGGCCCAATCTAAGAGATCTTTTAATGCAGACAGACCCAATTAAATGTTATGGGACTGACATAAACTTCTTTGGCAATCCGAAAAAGGGTTGCTATAAATGCGTTGGATGCATTACATGCAGATATATGACGTCGGGTACAACATTCAGGCATCCCCACACTGGCAAACAAATTCAGATCAGACATCGGATCTCGTGCACATCTACACATGTCATTTACATAATAACATGTCCATGTGGTTTAACATATGTTGGTAAAACCAAGAATACTTTATGAGAGAGAATGGGTAACCATAGGTCCTCTATTAAACGTGCACTTGAAACAGGTAAATCAGATTTACCCTTACCCCAACATTTTTTAAGAATGGGACACAATCTTCCAACTTTTAGATTTATGGGCATAGATTTAGTTCCTGAACCCACTAGAGGTGGTGACTGGGACCGTCTATTACTACAAAAAGAAGTATACTGGATTAGAACTTTAAACACTGTTGCTCCTCGGGGGTTTAAATGAGCACTGTTCATTCATCTCATTTTTATAATCTGATAGCTCTTTATAAGGTTGAGACATTTTGGTCTTTGTTTCAAAGTAATGCCCTTCTGCTTGCAACATAATTGCTCTATTTTGTACGCAATGATTTTAATATGATTTTAAACTTCCACTTATGTAACTTATGTTACATTTTATAACATTGTCACTATTTATTCATCTATTTATCTATTTATATTACCGGTGTTTAAACATGCTGAAACAATATTTAATTCATTTTTCAGAATTCAATGAACACATAATGTCTGCTGGTCACTCATGGGTTAATTGGTTCACCTGAATTAGTGGGCGTGTTTTGGTTCACTAGTGGGTGAGTCTATTTAATGTTTGCAATTGTTTGATTTATTTATCTTGATAAAGGTCCCTGTGAGGACCGAAACGTCGATCTAATAAAACAATATATATATACACCTCCATTTTGGATGGAAATATATATATATACAGGTATGGGACCCAGGTCTTGGTATATATAGGTATGGGACCTATTATACAGAATGCTCGGGACCTGGGTTTTGCCGGATAATGGATCTTTCTGTAATTTGGATCTTCATACCTTAAATCTACTAGAAAATCATATAAACATTAAATAAACCCAATAGGCTGGTTTTGCTTCCAATAAGGATTAATTATATCTTAGTTTGGATCAAGTACAAGATACTGTTTTATTATTTCAGAGAAAAAGGAAATCATTTAAAAATTTTTGGATTATTTCATTATAATGGCATCTATGTGAGACGGCAATTCCGTTACTTCAACAGTAACTTCAACTCTAACACTTTAAACAGCATAGAAAACGCTGTGCATGCACAGCACAACTTTTGTGCACAGTGACACCTACAGACATCTTGTATAAACACAGCATATGTATTTCCCCTATAATAGTAAAGCATTTGGCCAAATCTATTAAATAGCAACAATAAAATAGTAAGCATTTTAAAGAAATATTATGCATTTTTCCCAACACACAGTCCTTGATCCATGGAGGTCTAAAGCACACTTTCTAGCAGCAGAAATCTCCCCTTGGTCAGCAGCAATAATGTAATTGTCAAACATACAGATCCAAGCAGTAAAAGGTATGGTAGGCTCACCAGGGTTTGGGAGAAAAGGTGCAGGCTGCTGCAGAGGTAGAAGACACATCTCGTCTTAGCCAAGGTAGTTTGGCACCCTAGGCAAGAGCTTCAATTAGTCCCCCCTCCCCCCTGATCGAGCATTAATATTTCCCACCTAACCATGACAATATTAATGAAACAATCTTTTCATTTATATAAATATGCAATGTTAACAAAAATAAGGTAAATGTCAGAAAAACAAAACAGTAGGATGATTTGATCCTGTTAAACCAAGTGCAAATGAAGGGTTCACTCAACACCAATACAGGAATGCCCACTTTTAACACAACTCCTATAAGAATAGTGCAATAAGCTAAAACCTCCTCATCAATGAGGTAGCCCTTCCACTGCCAGCCCTCTCATTTTTGAGGTAGCTTAATATGTAGCTGCAGAGTTTTCAGCCAACCTTTCTGCCACATCCATCATACTGCCGCCCTGTACCTGTACCAGCAGCCATCCATCATACTGCCCCCCTGTACTAGTGGCCACCCATCATACCATCCCCCTGTACCTGTGCCAGTAGCCATTCATCATACCGCCCCCCTGTACCAATAGCCATAGTTCATACTGCCTACCTGTGCAGTACCTGTACCAGTAGTCGTATATCAGACTGCCCCCTGTACCAGTAGCCATCCATCAGACTGCCCCCTGTACCAGTAACCATCCATCATACTGCCCCTTGAACCTGTACCAGTAGCCATCCATCAGACTGCCCCCTGTACCAGTAGCCATCCATCAGACTGCCCCCTGTACCAGTAGCCAACCATCATACTTCTCCCTGTACCTGGCACACGAGAACAGGTCCAGCAGCCAGCATATTGCCCCCCCCCCCAAACTTTACCTGTGCCAGCAGGCGCAGCAGTCAAAAATAAATCATATCAAATCATATTGGCTAATGCTATTGCCCCCAATGTATGTACCTGTGCCAGCAGCAAATCTGGAAGTGTCACACTCACAGAATAATAGAAGAATAGAAGAATCTTCCATCAGTTCAGGGCAGGCTCAGTTGAAATGCTGAATGGTGCATGATGCAAGGCTCAGGTGGATGAGACAGAGCGACCACACCAATGCGCCTAACAAGGCCGCTAGTTCTCTGCCTCCCTCTCTCCATCTGCCAGTGACGTCATTGATGCACGTCGCGCCTCATTAATTGCCGGCAAAAGGGTGGGAGAAAGTGAGGGTTGGAGAGGGAAGAGATGGATTCTGCCCAGTGCCCGGCCATAAATAAATTATTAAATAAACATAACAGAAAAAATAATGATAACAAAAAAATCCCCTATAAAGTGCACCCCCTCAGTGATGGCGCCCTAGACAGTCGCCTACTCTGCCTACCCCTAGTTCCAGCCCTAAGTGTGTGCTATAGGCCTAAAGTGCTCCTTCTGGCAGATAATATAATACAAATAATAATTGTTTGCAGGTACTCTGGTAAATCCAGTCATCAAACACTTGCCCTTCTGTTGTCTCAATTGCTTAGGCTTGTTGATTTCATTAACTGCTTTCATTTTGTTTTGATATGGTTATGTTATACCTCGGGATATTTAACAGCTGAAAAAAGTCTGGCTCTTTGACTGAGTGTCTGCTGTGACACACACTATTTACAACTACTGCACCCTAATCTTTCCTGCTGGTAACAAGAAGCAATATAAATAATAATAAGTAGCACTTGAATTATTAGATACATTAATTCAGTGTTTAAAACAGTGTTTCACCTTTCAGTTAACTTTAAGTATGTCATAGAATGGCTAATTCTAAGCAACTTTTCAATTAGTCTTTAATATTTATTTTCTGTAGTTTTGTAATGACTTGCCTTTTTCTTGTGATTCTTTCCAGCTTTCAAATGGGGGTTCACTGATCCCATCTAAAAAACAAATGCTCTGCACTGCTACAAATGTATTGCTATTACTCATCTTTCTAGTCAGGTCCTTTCCTATTCATATCCCTGTCTCATATTTAAACTGATGCATAGTTACTAGGGTAATTTGGACCCTAGCAACCAGAGCCCCTGAATAAAATGCTAAATAACGCAAACACCACAAATAATAATAAAAAAAATGAAACCCAATTGCAAATTTCCTTTAGTACATTATACTAAAGGTAAACTTCAAAGCGAACAAACCCTTCAAAGGAATAAGTGCTAACCTTATATTTGTGTCCTGTGTAATTGCTGTTGTAGATATAAATTATTTTTAGAAACATATGTACACTTAGGGGCAGATTTACTACATTCACATGAATTCACATGAATGATTCGAAATTCGATAAAATTTTCAAAAAGATTTGAATTCGAATTTCAAATATGCAAATTAGGTGACTTCGACCAGTGAATTTTTTTAATTCGATCGATTCGAATAATTCAAATAAAAATCTATTCGAATATTCAACTATTCAACTATCGAATTGCTTCCCCTTTAAATTTTTATTCGACTGTTTCAACCTTGCATATGCAAATTATGGGTGGGAAGGGGAAAACATTTTTTACTTCCTTGTTTTGTGCCAAAAAGTCACGTGATTTAGCACCCTGGCCCTAATTTGCATATGCAAATTAGGATTCGGATTCGGTTCGGCCAGGCAGAAGGATTCGGCCGAATCCGAATCCTGCTGATAAAGGCCGAATCCTGGCCGAATCCCGAACCGAATCCTGGATTCGGTGCATCCCTACCTCAGACACACACACCCTTGAGCTTCCAAGCCAAATGCAAATACCATCTAGACCCTTATATACCTAATTGACATGGTCTGTGCTCCAGAAGTTTGGATTGGCAAACGACCACCTCCACTTATAAATCCCACTGTTGTTTTCTACTCCTGGGATACATCATTTGGAATCCTTGAAAATTTTCAAAATGCATCAGTTAATAGTGCTGTTCCAGGAGAATTCTGCATTGAAATCC
>CM044436.1:98276157-98302436 GCA_024363595.1 Xenopus borealis
AGGCTAGTAAGAATTTGACTTGGCGGGGGGGGGGGTGGCGCAAGATGACCCAATATATTAGTGCCAGACAGCTTTTTTTGCTGTAAAAATCTGGAATATGTCAGTGTCACTTTAATTTCTTGGCAGGACCCATGACCCATGACTACAGCCAGGAGGTCATTGATCACAGGTATAATCATGACAACAAAAGTTATTACATGATTAAGAGGTCAGTGTCACATGAGTTAGTTTGTGCCTGGGCTATTTAAGGTCTCTGTTTTCTATAACAGTTTAAAACCATACTCCTGAATAAATAACTAGGTATGTGAGACCCATTACTTCCTTCTTAAAATATACATAGGTTGTTATTATTATTTTAGATGCTGATTGAACTTCAGCCCTATCTGCTCCCAAGAGTTATCAATAAAAAGGCTCATTTCCACTGGTCAAATGGTTACCTGGGCTGTGACCAATAGCAATCGACCATTGAATGAATGAATAAATGAATGAATGAATAGTTTGATCAAATAAACAGCAAATACTTGAGTGGCTTCCCTGGATTACTGCCTAGGTGGAAAAAAATCTTGCTGTGAGTGGAAATATACAATAAATGTGTATATATATATATATATATATATATATATATATATATATATATATATATATTAAGTCCAGTGAGTGTCCGCACTCCAAAGCAGTTGCTGTTGCAGCTTATCCAATTATAATCTCGGGGTGCACGGTTAAACGTATTTGTATGTATAGCTTCAAAGAACCAGCACTCCCATATAAAATTCTTCAATGCTTTATTAGCTTTTCATAGATGTCCGACGTTTCGGTCCTCATTAGGACCTTTCTCAAGGATTATACAAAAAGCTATTCCAACAAATCTTAAATAACATACTGTATTGGTTTGAATCCTCCAATCAGTGCTTAGTGTTCAATTTTTCAATTAGTGATTAACCCTATTGGGTGAATATATTTCAGTGCACATCTTAAAAATAGAATCATGTTCTTTTTAACTGAACAAATTGTGTTCTATGTGTTATATAAAAAATTTCATTATAATAAATACAATAACAATAACAAAAAATGTTTGATATAAATTATTGTATTTATTATAATGAAATTTTGAAAAATTGAACACTAAGCACTGATTGGAGGATTCAAACCAATATGTTATTTAAGATTTGTTGGAATAGCTTTTTGTATAATCCTTGAGAAAGGTCCTAATGAGGACCGAAACGTCAGACATCTATGAAAAGCTAATAAAGCATTGAAGAATTTTATATGGGAGTGCTGGTTCTTTGAAGCTATACATATATATATATATCTACTGTATATATACTTAATAAAAATAATATGGTTAATATAAAAGTAGAACAAGGAAGGCAAACACTGAAAAAATACAGAACTGAAAATTTCCCCAAAGAAAGTAGGCCAAGTTTTGTGGGCAGGCTACAAATACCCAGGCGTAGGGTGCAAATTGCTTAACTAGATACTGGGGGAAGAGTGTGACAGTTGTTTGAATCTCACAGCCTCCCAGTCCCCAGCGATGGTGTGTGCAGCAGAGTGGAAGGTTAGAGGTGTGAGCATGTGATAGGTACAGGGCGGTGGGTGCAAAGTAAGGACCAATCACGATGAGTGGACATATAAATTGAAGAGTTTCGGAATGTTTGTTTTACCACTGAAGTTGTGTTGTGTTGTGGGTTCATATTAGTATATCTATATTACTGTTATGCCAAATTTCTGTGTTATGTAGTAATAAATATGTATGCATTCTATATCGCATTTCATCTCCAAAGAAGATTTTTTTGTCTGTAATGGGTATTGGCACCGGTGCAATTTAATACCTGTGTTAGTATATCCTCAACCTGATATTTGAATTATTTCAGCGCATACCTTACCATAGTAGGTCACTGACATTTCACGCAGGTTGTAAAGATATATTTTACATCTTGTTGTTCTTACATATAATAGAGGATAGAGGTTGTGGAACGTGAGGCTGCTGATTAACAACCAATATCAGCAAAAGAAGCCAAATTCATAACAATAATGAAGGCATTTAAGAAAGCAGAATAATACATCATTAGGAACAAAAAAAACTAGCCTGTGATAACCTTAGAAACCCACTGTACCCTCTGCTTGTAAAGCATGTTATGTTCTGCGGATGGCTCTTTCCCATGGCAAGGGGTTATAGAAGGATAAGTTCCTGTTGTTGCTTTGCCTCTTATTGTTTGTCCCACATTATCAGTGCTGGCAGTTAGTTTTGATTTTCTGCCTTGCCGTGTCCCTGTTCCTCGGCCAGTCTATTTTGGGAAGAGAAGGCAAAGGATGTGCTGTGGGTGACTTGGAAATCAAATATTCAGAATAAAGGGAATTGATTTCATAATAATTTCATTCTCGCCAAGCACTGCGCCATTTTTCTCAGAATGTTTCCAGGCAATGCACTTTTTATCACCCAGATCACAGTTTCAGGCAGTGTCGTTTTTCAGTGCACAATTCAACGGAATATTTATTGGGCATTACAAATATAAACAAAGAGAAGAAATAACAGCTAATAAAAGAAGGTGCATTCTGCATGGCCACGCATGGACTGATGGGGGTTACGGCACTACGAAGAAAGACACTGTATTACTAAAGTTATCAATTATATAATACATAAGAACAGGGTCGGACTGGGGGATTTTGTTTTTGTGGATTCTGATTTTCGGCAGAGGGGGGGTCTGGCCCGGCGGATTCCCATGAGGGTCAGGGCCCACCAAGTGGGGACCTTATTCACTATGTAATCTTCAGCTAAACTGTAAATGCTCTCCTTATAAACAGTGCATTCCTACATAAGAATGCAGTTTTTATTAATTTAGTAATAAAGTTGTGTTTGGTAGCCGAGGATAAGGAGAGTATAACAATGCTTTATTAGCAGGTTCATGCAGCCATTACATAACAGCAGTAAGTCTTACTTTCACTTTCAAGTTGTACAGAAAGTCCTATGTATGCACAGTGCCACCTGCAGGTCATTTGTATAAACACCACACATATTATACTCATTAGACTAGGGACACACATGCTGTTGACTCTGACTGTTGTCAGCCTGTGTATTTTTGCTGGCTGAGAGAAGCAGATTTGCTCAGTGCTCCTGCTCCATTGATTTGAATCTGATCGTCCTGTGTGCGGTTACATACAGGCTGATTATAAACCAAATATTGACTTCAGCTTTTGCTCTGCTTTGTGTGACCGCACACAACAGCCTGTGTTCATACCGCCCAATTGTCCCATTTTTCATGGATTTTGGATGCAGGCGTTCGTTTCTGAAGGCCAGCCTCTGTTTTTGGACTCCCACCTCCAAAATGAGACGCGCCATTGTTTCGCAAATTTTTTGCCGAAAAATTTGGCGAAGCGAAACGCTGTCGATTTGCCCATCACTACCCAGCATGCATAATGTAAATGTAATGACAGAAACAGGTGAACTCAGTAACCCACAGGTTTCTGGTTGTTGCAATATTGAAACCAAATACCTACAGTAGTGGCCAGTTCAGAAATAGTGATGGGCGAAACGGCCGCATTTCGCTTCGCCGAAAAATTCGCGAATTTCCAGAGAAATTCGCAAATTTTTCGCCGATTCGCGAAACGAGTCGTGCGTCATTTTTGACGCGCGTTGCGTCGTTTTTGACGCGCGTCGCGTCATTTCCGACGTGTCGTGTCATTTTCGGCGCGCGTCGCGTCGTTTTCGTCGCGTTGCGTCAAAAACGCGCGACTCGTTTTTGCGCGGTGAATTTTTTTGGGCGAATTTTTTTGGCAGTTTCGCGAATTTATTCGCCAGCGGCGAATCGCGGGAATTCGCCGCGAATTCGCCCCTGGCGAATAAATTCACCCATCACTATTCAGAAACTCTTAGAAATAAGGTTCCTGTAAAACAGCTTTGAGTGTGAAAAACTTGTCTACAAATCTGGAAATATCACAATATTCTTAGACTGCATGCTATTATTTATTGTACCCTAAAGATAAAATGTTATGTGAAGGAAATGTTTCATGACACTGCACGTTCATATGTGTATTGTGTTGTGGCCTAAATTAGTTACATAGTTTAGTTTTCTCAGTGAACATGCTCCATAGAATGAGTATAATACTTTGCTTACCAGCATCAGTTTATCATACATATATATATATATATAGAACATAGTCCAACGGCACTCACCATTACTAGGCGAAGGCTGGGTGCTAACCAATGTGATATGGTATATTCAAGCAGATGAAAGCACTCACAGCAAATTCCATGGGATTTCAAAAGAAAAGGTTCTTTATTGCATGCTCACATCAACGCGTTTCAACCCGCACATTTATTGAAACTTTGAATTAAATAAGACTAATTGCCCTTGCTTCTCTTTCATCTGTTCTTGAAATTATTTAAATTTAAGAGCACACTGCTGCCATGACCAGTCTCTAAATGGTCACGAGCTCTTCAGAGCACAAGCCCCCAGTCCTCCAGGGCACATGCACAAATTTCAAAAAATTAAGCTCCAAAGAGTCTCATTTTAGAAAGTTTAAAAAAATTCAATGTTTATTCATCATAAATTAGTAAAAAAATTCATATACAGACCCACTTGATCCTTCGCCTTACGCGTTTCGTACCCCCTGGTACTTAATCATAGGCCAAGCCTATGAGGGGGTACGAAACGCGTAAGGCGAAGGATCAAGTGGGTCTGTATATGAATTTTTTTACTAATTTATGATGAATAAACATTGAAATTTTTTAAACTATCTAAAATGAGACTCTTTGGAGCTTAATTTTTTGAAACTTGAAATTATTTAGTCTAAGATCTGATGAACAATATAATCTTTAATCCTTCCAACCCCATTGGTTCAGCACTGGATACAGGGTTACTGCAATATGAGCAGGATTCATCAAATAGACAATCTGGAGGCCACAAGCTACAGTATACCACAGGCAGAAAATGCTATTACAGAATAACGGGCCATATAATGTACAAAACAATGTACTGTGGTATAGCTTGTGGCCAGCTTGAAAAGAGTAAACACAGTTGTCTGACAGTAAATGGCTTCAGCCAACCACTAACCATGAGTGAAAGAAAAGTTTTTGTGTTATCATTCATATTCTCTGAAAAATGGTTAAGAAATCATAAATTCTGCCAGGCTATGTAAACTTATAAACACAACTTGTATCTATACAGGTATGGGATATAATATCCAGAAACCTGTCACCTGATATATGTCTTGAGAAAGGTCTTAGGCAGAGACCAAAACGTCGACCAGTTTTTTTAAATGTAAACAATAAAAGAATATTTTTAACTTTACAAGAAATCCCATAGTGCTCCTTCATTTTTCAATTGGTGGATAATACAGCCTTGGAAGGAAGCACCTGGGTCTTTTTTCCTGTGAACGGAGTGCATTTGAGCTATATATATATATAGGGATGCACCAAATCAAGGATTCGGTTCGGTATTCGGCCAGGATTCGTCCATTTTCAGCAGGATTTGGATTCGGCCGAATCCTTGTGCCTGGCCGAACCGAATACAAAAAATCATGTGACTTTTCATGACAAAACAAGGAAGTAAAAAATTTTTGCCCTGCCCCTCGCTAATTTGCATATGTGAATTAGGGTTCAGGTTCGGTATTCGTCCGAATCTTTCACAATGGATTCAGGGGTTTGGCCGAATCCATAATAGTGGATTCAGTGCATCCCTATATATATATATATATATATATATATATATTTTTTTTTTTTTTCAAATACACACTTTTTAAAGGGAAATATACCTTGAATATTAAAGGAGAAGGAAAGGTATTTTTACTTGGGGGTGCCAAAAGCTCTTACCTGACACCGTGGACCAGTGCTCCTATAAGGAGAAAACTGCACCGGCCCGAGGTTATTCCAACACTGTGCAATTGTCTTCCTGCTTCTTATTTCTTCAACTTTACCAATTTTCACTGGAATAACCCCAGGCTGTGATTTCAAGTAAGTAAATACAATCACTTGGGGTGCCTAACTGTTGGCACCCCCAAGTATAGCATGCCTTTCCTTCTTCTTTAAAAGGGTTCTCTAAAATTACTTTAAATGGTCAGGACAGGACTTGCATATAGCTTATTCAGTATTGGAAACTATAATTATTTGCTGATTTGAAATAACAACCAGTCCTCAGTTGTAAAATTGTTAAAATGCTAGAATACTTGTTTGGATTTAACACACAATCACTTTAGTCCAAATTTCCTCTTTAATGATGGCGGTGCCTTTCTTTTAATTCGAAACTTGAAAGTTGATTTTACGGAGCACTCAGTAGGTTTTTGAAATTAAAATCTTCTTTTATTAAATAGCATTAAAATCACAAATCATGAGCGTGTGACATTCACCCCACACTTGACACGTTTCGTGATGTCTCGACACTTCCTCAGAAGCATGCTGCTCATGATTTGTGATTTTAATGCTATTTAATAAAAGAAGATTTTAATTTCAAAAACCTACTGAGTGCTCCGTAAATTTAACAAATTGTAGATTTATGGTAGGTTAGTATATTGTCCCTTTACATTTTCATGATGACCAAGAAATACAATGTGATGAAGACATTTCTGGACCTCTCACCTCCTACCATTAAATATCCAACTTCCTGTTAATAAACTGAAACATGGCTCTTGGTGTTTCATATGGCCTGTGGGAGCACTATACTTCGGATGTAGTCCTTAGAATATGGTCAACCAACACTTTTCAGCCCAGTTTATCTGCTCTGTCTAGATCAGTGATCCCTAGCAACATGTTGCTCACTAAGTCCATCGATGTTCTCAGTGGCCTCAAAGCAGGCGCTGATTTTGAATTCCAGAATCGGAGGCAACTTTTGATTGCATAAAAACCAGGTGTTCTGCCAAACAGATGTCAGTTCACATAGTCAATCTTAGCCTTATTTGCTCCCTCCCAGGAAGAGTTTTCATTCTTGTGTTGTTCCCCAACTCTGTTTACATTTGTATGTAGCTCATGGATAAAAAAGGTTGGGGACCTCTGGCTGATAAGATGGTTCATTCCAGCAAATTGGCACCTTCTTTTTGTTTCTGGGGTCACTGATGCCTTAGATATTTTCTAGCTATTCTAGGCCATTTCTGGCTTATTAAACAAGACTGAATACTGCTCTTTCTGACCCCCAAAATAATTGAGGCAAAATTCTATTTAGTCAATTAGAAATACACCCAATGAATGATGAGGTTAGTTTCCAACTCTATAATTAATAGGCAGAGTACAGTGCCCTTTCCTTAAAGGGGTTGTTCACCTTTGAAGTTAACTTTTAGTATAATGTAGAGATTGATATTCTGAGACCATTTGCAATTGGTTTTCATTTTTTATTATTTGTGGTTTTTGAGTTAATTAGCTTTTTATTCAGCAGCTCTCCAGTTTGCAGTGTCAGCAATTTGGTTTCTAGGGTACAAATAACCCTGCATTGATTTGAATAAGAGATTGGAATATGAATAGGGGATGGACTAAATAGAATGATAAGTAATAAAAAGTGGCAATAAAAATACATTTGTAGCCTTACAGAGCATTTGTTTTTAGATGGCGTCAGTGACCCCCCATTTGAAAGCTGCAAAGAAACAGAGGAAAATTGCAAATCATTAAAAATCTATGAGAAATAAATAATGAAGATCAATTGAAAAGTTTCTTAGAATTGGCCCATCTACAATATACTAAAAGTTAACTTGAAGGTGAACCACCCTTTTAACAGAAAGCTTTGTACAAAATACAGTTACTGAGAAACAGTTGTGACCCAGTGTGCCTAGTTTTCCAGAGCATGTACTGCAATAGGCATATAAGCCTAAATCCTGCTTGTTTTCCATTCCAGCTAAAGCCTGTTTATCATTCCACTTGGCTAGAACTTTCATTACTCAAGTGATGAGTAAACAAGATGCTCGACACACTGTCTCTCTCACACTGCTACTGTTACAGGGAATTTAGTTTTAGAGTTTTCTTACCTCATCATCAAAATAAATACCATGAACAAGAAGGAAAAATCCAAAGTATGCTATTTAAGTGATTTTGGTTAAGTTTTGCCGATGTTGCCCCTAAGCTAAATGGGAGAGGGAGACATAAAAAGTCTTCAACCATTTCAAGTTACAGTCTGTACATACTTTCTTACTGTTGTACATGCATAGCATTGCATCTGCTGAAAATCTGGTGTTTATCATTTTCCATGGGAGTATTTGCCAGAAAAAAAGTATTGCTGTATAGATTCATTAAAACATGTGGCCAGTACTCTTCAGTTCTTGACTTTTCTGGTGAATGGAGCTTATTCCGTACTTACATTACATGAGGGTCCTTGACGTGTTACATGAGCTTACATGTTTTGGCCAAAATTTATTTAAAGGGATTCACACACAGGCTGCATTTGAACATTGGGAATTTATTTCCCTCTTTATCTGTGTGTAAATAATTATTGTATATCATTTGTAGCTCCTCCTCAACTACAGAGTGTACTATAGCCTGAGCTCTAATAGCTGGTCAATGATACAGCATAATTTAGACTGAGCACTCATGATTTCTCTTTGCTTTGAGTACATATATTCCATAGGCTGGGGTAAGTAGGTTCCAAAATGTTGAACTGGCACCTCTAGGGGAACTATGAACCTTGACTTGAGGGGTCCAGCCTGAAGGCCAATTTGAGACATATTATGGTAAAATTGTGTTTTATTATTATTTACCACAGCAGCTCTTCTCTAACTTAAGTTCTTATAATTCAAGCTGTTATCCCAAGGACAACGTGGGATGAAACAATACTTGGATCACCATATAGATATAAAAGCTTTCCACCTACTGTAGATCAGCCAGTATTGACAACTTTAGTTAGGTGTTCCTGTAGGATTTTGAATTTTAGGTATTATGGGATATATTTATCAACGAGTGAAGTTAGAGATCTCCACTGTCTTCTAGAGTAAAATTCCATTCATTTCTATGGGATTTTAAAAGGAATGTTTATCAAAGGGTGAATTTACACTTTCACCCATTGAAAAATACTCTTTTAAGAATCCTGTGGACAGTGGAGATCTCTAACTTTGCTCTTTCATAAAAATACCCCTATGACTCACAGGTTTCTAAGCCATACAACATTCTTATAAATAACACCAACATTGGATTGCACTGTGATGCATCATGTCTTTTCCACACAACTATAAATATTTGTGCTCATTCAACTTTATGTTTGAATAAAGATTCATATATGTGTGAGTTCTGTGTCTGTAGTTTTTTTTTTTAATTAAACATCTGTTTCAGTGTCTCCATCTCCAGAGACAGTACAGGTTGGCAGAGACTGAAGCAGCAAAGACGTCAAACCTTTTCTCACAGTAGGATATGAGTCAAATGACCGTGCCAGGTGCCTACTTGGCAATAACTGTGTGCAGCAAACATGCTCTCAAAATAGTCCCACTCTACTTACAAGTATTAGGAGTTCCCTGTAGGTTTGGCTTATTTATCTATATCTATCTTACGTATCTCTCTCTCTGTCAGTCTATCTAATCAAGTCTAGATATTTTCCCTTCCTTTCTGTTTACATGTTTGATTTAATTCTGGTGTTGTCGTTTTGGTGAAGCCATAGAAGGAGTCCTGGACTGTTGTCTTCCTTAGAAAAGTCTATAAAGTGTCCAGATAGTACAAGATAGTAAAATAAATGTAGTAAAATAGATGTAAGAAATGGTTCTTCAGTTTCTGTTGTCAGTATCTCCTTAATTTAAGACAGAAACAAATATTTTTGAATCCACAATCCGTTTCAGGCATCAGTTAGTAGCTCTATCATACAGTGATCTGGTTTTGCCATATCCAGAAAATGTTATCATGTAGAAGAAGATTCACTGGAGAGCTGTATTTTAAAGTGATTTTATTCAAGTTGCAAGCACAACATGTTTCGGACCTCAAAGGTCCTTCCTCTGGTGCAGTATACAACAAACAGTGCAATTTGACCTTTTAAAGGCTAACTCCCACATTCCAACTACAGTCATGTGACCTCACAGGTGTATACATCAGCTCGATTCATAGGCCAGATGTATAAATTACAAGATAAAACATAAAGGATACTACAAAAGAGTCTGACCATTTTGTTATGCTACTTATTCATAGTTTTAATACTTATTTAACATTGTTTCAATTAGTATAAAGATATACTGAAAAAGTATCATACCATCTGGTTACTGTAGTCCATTAGTAAAAGTCCATACATTGTATCGAGAACCAGAAGTGATGGTGATGTAAAAAGGTAACAAATTTGTGTTTTAAATGTTCTATAAGAAGCATTTTAAACTCCAAGCCTCATTCATTCCCTTGGGTTCAATTGTATTCAATAAATCAATCCATCTTTCTTCTTGTTGCAATAACAACAATTTTCTATTGCAGCGTCCAATCTCTTTAATTTAATGTTGACATGATTTTCTAGTAGATTTAAAGTATGAAGATCCAAATTACAGAAAGATCAGAAAGTTATAAGGAAAACCTGTATATATAAACTGGTGCCTCTTTTTAACAGGTTACTTTATTTCTCTCCAGACATTTTCAGGACATCCTTAAAGGGGAAGCCAACCCCAAAAACTGGTTTTGCAGACAATCTTTTGTTTTTAAAGCCATTGAACTTTTTTCAATTAATATATATTTTAAAGTGGCAGAATTACATTTTCGTTCATTATGTGAAGCCCAAAAAACTAATTCTGATCACTTTCTTATACATTTACAGTATATGATAATAAATGTTGGTGGGTTGAAGCATGAAGTAACACATGCTGAGCCATGAGCAATCCTATAACTGCAGGTTATCCCACATTAGAGCACATCGATGCTTAAAAGGATATCTGATTGGCTTGTAAAAATGGCTCATTAAATGGTTTTTACTCGCACTCACATTCTAGACAGTGATCACACCTCCACCCTTTTTGCACAAGCAATCGTATCTTATAGTGATATATAGTGAATAGGCGTTGCAAATCTTTCGACCTACTACTGGAGGCCCATGCACCAATTGAAAAGATGAAATCTGCAGCCAGAACAGAATGACTGCAATTGAAGGATGATTTGTTGAAACTGTTTTTCACAGACAGTCATGCAGTATGAATAAGCAACTTAAGTCAGAACCAAGACAAGACAAGACTGAGTTGTGACCATGTACAGATCCATCAACACAAAACAGGATTTCTTCCCAGTTCATTTAAATGTTAATTACGGCACCTATGAACATACATTCTAACACATGGGTATAGAAGTGCTGATTATTTAAAGTAAAACTGGGCCTGTAGACAATAGGATGGAGAGAAAAAAAGTTACATTTTAATGCATTTGGTGCTGGCCTCTGGTAGGATTGCTATTCATTGTGGAATGTTATCTTTCTTCCCTACATCAAAGCACACTTTTTTCTTTGGCACACCACTTAAGGTGGCCATAGACGCACAGATAATATTGTACGAAACGAATTTTCGTACGATATTCGGTGCGTGTATGGTGGGAAATGAGCCGACCGACATCGTCAGAAGATTAAGATATCGGTCGGCTGGTTAATCGGGCTGGAAGGAAAATTTTGATCGGATGCCTTTGAAAGCTCCCTGAACATCGGCCATTGTTAGTGCTGAATCGTCAGATACAAGTAGAATTATATTGTTTCTACCTGTATATTTGACGATTCAGCTCTACACGTGTGTGTTGAAACGAACGATCTTTCTTGGAAAGATCTTTTCCGAGAAAGATCATAATTGTTACGTCTATGGCCAGCTTTACTCTTTCTTTGGGTGCATTCAACTCCACAGGCTACTTTCAATCCAATTTTTCATACACAAAATCCCGTAAGGAGGAAGCACACCAAACACTTCGTCTTTGCATTTAGATAATTTATTTAGCAAAATTGGCACAAGCTTTTTGGGTCAATCTCTTCCTTAGGTGCAATTATTGCAATTGCATAACAAGCTAGATTTTTTTGTGTGTCGTCCTGAGTTGTAAACTTGGGCACATACTCCTGCAAAGATGAGTCCTCAAGTATGGCTGTCATAGTTACATCTCCCTACCTTTATATGGGCTGCTGAGACACCCTCCCTCACCCTTATTACCTTATGCATTAGGTAGAATTGCCCAGGGCCATGATGTTAAAAAAACCCTGTAGGTAGTTGTTGGTTTCAGAACAATTTTGTGCAATATAACATTGAGACTTTCCAGAACCCAATATTATAATGAAAATAGGGGCATGGCATGAGCCATCAGTGGACAATCAGAATGATACCAAACATGAAGGGCACCTCATGCTCCAGTCCCCAGGAACCATGCCTCCTAACTGCTGTTTATAGACTGGTCCTGTTTGATATAAAAAGGATAAGCATGCAATCTCCTCATAACTAATATGTGAGTTATAGAAATGTGAATCATATAATAAAGGAGATATGGACATTTTTCTTTATTAAGTTCTTGCATCCTGATACAGCAAATCTAAATAAATATCATACAAATAAACAAAAATTCATATACATAAGCAATATATGCATACACATTTGAAAAACGTACAGAATAATGCTCTTATTTACATTATACAGGATATATGGATCCTTTCTTATAATCCAAATATTTTCTCATAACTGTACCCCCTGCAGCTCCAGGCTCACAGCTCCTTTTTTTATAAACAGATCAAAAGAACTGACTGGCTTAGCCTAGCTTCCTTGCCCAAATGGTGTGACTCAAACATTTCTCCAAAGCAGATATGGGAAAACACCAGTCCCCTGAGAAGTGTCTTATTAAGGGTCTCTTTGTGGCATCAAAACTAGTGATGGTCGAATAAATCCGGCAGGAACAAATTCGTGGTGAATTTCGTGTCTCGGCGTCGGTGAATGGATTAGTGAAACTGTGAAAATTCGTTGTGTCAAAAAATATTTTTCGCCCCAGAACTATTTGTCCCAGGTGTCCAAATAGTTGCGGGCGTCAACATTGTCGCTGGTGTTAAAATTTGACTTTTGCAAGCTTTTCGGCGAAACTAAATAGGACAAATTCGCCCATCACTACTTCAAACCAAATGTTTCCAGCATTAACCCTTATGATGCCAAGCCTCAAATGCTGATTTGATGTATCTGCAGGGGTTTTGCATTTTCTTAGCATACTGAATGGTAGTTTTTGTGTGATGACTTCTATAGAAATATGAATATGTTCTGCATGGTGCTATAGAGAGAAATTGGAGCCTGGCTATGCCATTACCATATAGATATAGGTATTCACCATATAGGTACCCGAGGGCTCATACCTAGGGAGGCTGTAACCGGAAAGCTAGCCTTTATAAAAATTAAGTTACTGAATCTATTTACTAAAGTCCCAATTTTTCCTGTTCAGAGCTTTAAAAGGGAAAACACAATTTTTTAATGGAAAAAAAGATTTATTATACCCCCAGGCTGCTAAAAGTCAGAATAAAAGAATACTCCATCAACCTGCAGAGGTCATGTAGAAGTCAATGACAGATATCATGATCTGCACTGGGTTTCCTACGATAATCTGAAAAAACATGGCTTTCAGGTGATAATCTGAAAAAAAGTTCTCGGGTGTCAAATCCCCCAAAAAATGTACAATTCGCATTTTTTTTTTGATTGGTTTTTTAGTCTTTTCCTGCACCAATTTTTTCAGATTATTTTATTGATAAATAAGGTAAAATTTTGTATGGGAGTTTGATGGAACATGTTTCTCTACACTAATGAGAACATTTCGGATGTTGGTAAATAACTCCCCTAGAGTCAATTTTAAAACTCAGAAATTGTTTTTCAATAAATTACTGTGAACTTTTTATTATACTTGACTATGGATTCACTGCATTAAAGCATGAAACCCATTTTTAGGGTAGTATCCCTTGTGTCTAAAAATAATCCTTTATTAATACAGTGGAACCTCAATTTTATATCCCCTGGTTTTAAAATTTCCCTCATTTTACATTGTTGTTTTGTGATCCCACCTATACATTATGCATAATACATTTCCCTGATATTACATTTTCCTGGATTTTACACGATTGTTTTCTGGTCCCCTGAGAAATGTAAAATGGGGGTTCTATTGTATTCCTTCAGTGGGAATATAAAACCCCTGTATAATTATTGTTCCCATAGTCCCTTCACAGTTACTCCCTAGGAGTCATATAGTACAGTGTACATTGCACCACTCAACCTCTCTAAATAACAAACACTGAAAGTTTTTCTCAGTTGACTTCCCACTTCACTCTTCCACAACCCTTCCTGCCTCTCACTCCTGCTGAAGGGTTAAATAACAGAGAAACCTTGCGGTACCTCTTTGTTGACCCATTCCTAGTATGGGTGTATCCCAGGCAACTTGCTGATTTTACAGTAGCTGGCTACTATGGTGTTTTCTGGGAAGTACTAGCCACTCCCTGTCATAATAAGAACATAATAAGAATGGTTTCCAGTGCTTCAGACCTCTATATCAAATCATGGTACAAAAGTAACTTGGCGATGCTGATGTCTAATGAGCCGAGGGATATTTTTGGAAGGCAGATAGCAGAGTACAAGGGTTCAGTAGCCATTTAATCACCATATACTATAAATAGTTGCTGTATCATAAAAGCTGAAGAGACACACACATTTCAAGAACAATTATAAATAATATCCAATCTTTTACATCATGCCATTCTAGCTCAGTTATTTGGGATGGACTTGGAAAGTAGCTGTCAACATCTAATGTTCCCTCTGCAGAATCCAGCCACAGTCTTCCAGTGACGTATGATTGAGAAAGCCAAGGTCAAACTGTACATCTACTTTATTTTATTTGTAACTAATAAACATCCTGTAACCCTGCTCCCTGCCCCTGTTAGAACCTCTAATTGGGGAACTATGTTGATGTGATAGGTGCCCTTTCAGAGCTAAGTTCAGAGAGATATGAGGAAGGAAGTCCCTTACCCCATAGTGTTTTCTGTATTTAAGTGCCCATTATAAAGATAAATAGAATCAATAACACACGAGGCTCCTCTGGCAAGTAGTAGTCCATAAACAACCGAAATGCATTAGTTCTAATGATCCATTGATCATAGGGATACACTCTACTAATACAGTGAGGGGCCTATTGGACTTTACCTTTTCTATTTTTGGTAGAACACACAGGTGTTTCATGTGTACATTTGCAGCTAGTGATTATAGGCATCTAAAAACATACAAAGTTCTTTTCCCCAAAGAAAGGGACTGGAAAATAAGCAAGAGTATGTCAGTCAGTCCCTAAAGAAATAGAAGAACATGAATCACGGTTTCTTTCCTTAGTGCACCCTGGTGAAACGTAACCAAAGCCCTACATTTATTAAGCATCAAAGAAGGGGCTGACTTAATTTATAGTTGTACACGACTGCCATCAGGGCTTATTTAGGACCACAATTGCTCAAGTACAGTAGTAATTGTGTGTAATTTATCATATGTGTTTATAATTTGAAGAATTTTAATGAGCATCAAACGTCAGACTGGTGTACCTGGGCCTCACCTGAAGAACTCAATCAAGGCCCCCCCCCCCCCATGCATCCCTAATTACCATTACCATCAGGTCATCCTTTGGTCATTGCAAGCATAACACATTCAAATATGAATATTTTCAATGGATGAACAAAAAACAACATTTTAAAATGTGGGTGAATAATGAATATCCACAGAAAGTTTCATATTTGACAGAATACACAAACCTAATCCAAATCTACAAATATTCAAAGAATTAAAAGATTGTTTTGTAAACAAAAATTTTTTACATTTGGACATCCAGAGCTTTAAAATCACATGAATTTAAAGGTTAAAATTTGGTGTGGTTGGAATTCAGCTTCCAGCGAATCTAAATTCTTTAAAAAGAGGTAGGATTTGACCAAATCTTGAACCAAATCATGGATTCGCTGCATCCCATCCTAATAATCTCATGGAAAGGTTTGAGTCACTTATAGGTATGGGGTCCATTATCTGCAAACCTGTTATTCGAAAAGGTCTGAATACGGAAAAACAGTCTCCCATTGACTCCATTATAATCAAATAAATCATTTTATAAAAATGTATTTCCTTTTTCTGTGTAATAATAAAACAGTAGCTTGTACTTAATCCAAACTAAGATATAACTAATCCTTATTGGAAGCAAAATCAATGTACTGTATTTATTTAATGTTTACATGATGTTTTAGTGAACTTAAGGTAAGAAGATCCAAATTATGAAAGATATGTTATCCGGAAGACCCCAGGACCCAGGCATTTTGGATAACAGGCCCCATACCTGTAATAGAAATTCCATTTTACCACAATGGGATGAAATCAGAAATATTACTATTTTGTTTCAATATACTGGTACTAAACGAGCTAGCAATTTCCAGTATCCAAAGAGCATTAAATACATTTGCATGTTATTATTTTGGCTTCAGGGTGTATTAAATTACATCCTGTACATAAAAATAGTCTTGTTGGAAACAACCATTTGCAGTGTTTTGACTGTTAAAATCAACCATGTTTAATCCATCATTTGTTTGAACATAGTCATGCCTAGCCTATTGTTGGTCAGTGGGAGCTTAGATAATTTTTCTTTATATATATATATATATATATATATATAGAACAAACATATTTTGCAGCAGTTTATCTACTTACTCATTAACACCCTAAATCCTGCACTAACAAAAATCATTTTTCCACTCATAAAACTAACTTGCCACATGAATAAGTGCATGACATTTTTTTTTGATGGGGAAATCAGTCAGTGATATCAGACAGGAGGATTGGCCAGTTAAGGATTGGACACATGCAGAGAATCAAATGTGAAATTAACCAGTCCTTGCACGACTTTGTGGTGGTTTTCATGCACAATATTCCCTAAATATTCCCTAAATATTAGAGCGGTGGTAAAGGAGACAGCTTGGCATAACAGGACCTAAATAGCAGATTAACTAGAGAGTAGCGATATTGGGAGCAGAATAAAGAATGAAAGAAAAAGCTGTAATGGAACTATCACTAGAACTATGGAAAAATGGGGGTTGGCAGAAAGTGTGAGAGGGGGGAAAAAAGTAAAAAAGACTCCATTCTTTAAAGGACACATCAAACCAAAAAATAACTTTTTGCCTAGTAAAAAAAAAAAAAAAACACGATTATAAGCAAAGTAATGTATTAAAAAATGTTGGTGCTTTAAAAGTTATTTGTTAATATAATTGCTATAATTTGCATAATTCCTGGTTGTTACATTTTAAAAAATGTTGCAAAAGCCAATCTCCTCCAGCAAGACAGGTCTGTTAATCGGTTGGCTTATGTTACATTGTTTCAAAAGCCAGAACCACCAGAACAAAGAATAGAAAGGGACAGAAAAACACTGCTTTCAATAGCAATACATGTACAAAAAAACCATAGAAAATGTGTAATGAATGTATATTGCAAAGTTGGAATCAAACTTAGAATCATGTTTTCTTTTATTAGGCAAAAAATTATTGTTGGGGTTGACATGTCCTTTATATATATATAATTTTTTCAGTGTTTTGCAGTCACTGCATCTGTAATGAGAATAATGTTCTCCCTAGACACATGCATCTTCTGCCTGTCCCTCTCCCATCCCCAACCAATTCAGATGTGTGAGTTAAGAGACAGCAGAGGCCACAGGCCAAAAATAGGGCCCGTCCTGTGGCAAAAAGAATGAACATGACTGGCGTTCAAAGAAGCTGTATTCAGCCTGGGCGTCCCTCAACCAGCAGTGATAGAGGCCGCAGGCTACATTGTGGCCCTTTTTTCAGGGTAGGTGCTAAGAACAGCAAAGGACAATGTGCTCTTGTTCCCCTTAGTTCCCTACCAAGTGACCCCTCAGCAGGGCCGGAACTAGGGGTAGGTAGAGTAGGCACGTGCCTAGGGCACAAAGCTTGGGGGGCGCCAGGCACGCACCTTCTTTCCTACCCCTAGTCCGTCCCCGCTCTGGCTTTCATGTGTGAAGTGTCCCTTTTGTGCCGCATCTTTGCGCGCTCGCGTCTTTGAGCGTTCAACTGCTGGGCACTACTACCGGACAGGCTGCCTAGGGTGCCTGCCCGGGTTTCCCGGCACTGCCCCTCAGAAGGCAAAACAACTACAAGTGACCATAAAGCAAGGAATAAGATCATAGGGCTCTGCCCATGAGAGCTTACAATCTAAGTTCTAAAACCAGGACCTGTTAAACCTGCCTTGCAAAGTAGGATTCAGAGAGTTTGGCAACTGATACAGAAACAAAGCCAACAGTGTGATACTTTGTAGGATCCTCTTATATAATGATACACTTGCAGGATTCATATGCTTACAGGAAAACAACCTTTAGCAAACGAACAGCTGAAAGCATGCCAATACATTATGAACTAAAGACTATAATAATGATAATATAATTTGTTCAGCAGTATGGGGCTATGGAGAAGGATAGTGAAACCAGCATAAACATTTTCTGTGCCATTTTATAATTTCGATTTGCAACATAGTATACGTAAGTAAACCAAATAGAAATATTTGCACCACCTGCATTAGTATATACATTTTAGCTTTGCTTTATGGAACATGTCCCTAAACCACACCCTATACTAACTATTTTTTTTACTCAAATGTAGGAGTTCCTGTACAGGGGTAATGTTTAAAGGGAAACTATTCCACTGAAGATCTTTATAAAAATATATTTGGTGATATATATATAATGGACAATATATAATATTATACAGCATACTCATTTTTTTTAAGTACCATCATTATTAGGAAATAAATGATCTGTTGGTTTTCCTTCTGAACTTATAGAGCTCCTATAATGTAACACCATAGGAGCACTAATTTTACTGTTAACTGTTTTACTGTTATGGTAACTGTTCTGGTTAGTTGCTATGTGTTACTATAGGTGGCAGATTACAATAAGGGCAAACTGGGTGGTTGTCCAGTGCCCATGGTTTTCAGTGGCATGGAGAGGGGGCAGAGTTTGGAAAAATCAGATGTGGACCAGGGTTGCATTTGGGGAGGTATGGAACACCACCCAGGGCCTTTCTGAAAGTTAATCTGCCCCTGGTCACTAGATCAGGGAAACTTTGTTTTACTACAGTACCCAAATGTGCACTGTATCCTCTTAAGGTCCCTAAAAATAAGTCCCGGTAATGTTTTTGCCCTGTGGTACAGCAGTGGTCCGGTTTGCTGCAATTTAAGCTGGCCATTCACTATAAGATCCGCTTATCTGGTGCCATTGCCAAACGAGTGGATCTTTCCCCAATGTGCCCACTTACGGCAGGGCTACGTCAGGGCTATAATCAGAACAAGAGTGCTTGGATTACAACCAGGAATCTATGGGCTCCAGATTGATATCATGGCCAGATATTGATTGGAAAGAACCGTCGGAAGCCCCCATACATGGGCAGATAAGCTGCTGAATTGGTCTAAAGGACAGATATCGTCAGCACCTTTAGAGAATGAATATTCTGTTGCCCTGTTGCATTTCAGCACTTGTTTTTGTACAAAAGAACATGAGACTCATTAAAAAAAAACTGCTCCACCATCTGGGATACTGCTACAGTACTTCCAGGCTTTTAACCCTTTTGCTGCCAGACGATTTGGCAAATTTGGTACTATTCTTACCAGACCATTTTTCGCACTTTCACTTTAGGCGCCTTTCCTGGGGAAACTTTTAGTTAACACAGGAAAACAACACTAAGCTCTCAAAATATACTAGAATTTTGGTGAAATTTATTTTCTATAATATAAACACATATATCATACACATCATTATTTTTATGCATGAAAATACAACAGATTTGAAAAACTCCATGATTTCTGAATGTGCCAGTACCAAATAGTTTTATGGAGATTTCTAATTTGTTTAGGTCTAAAACTCCCAGCAGTACCCTATCAAATTTCCAAAGCACTGCTCCAGAAATCTGCATACTTTTGATTTCAAGGCCAAACCTATACAATAGGTTTACCCAAAAAAAATGTATAATTTTATACTATATATATACTGTATATATATATACTGTATATATATATATACATATATTTTTTTTTTTTTTTGAAAGAACAGATTCCGACAAATATGTCTTTCTACTCCAAACTACCAAGTTGCAATGGAATAGTACCTACGTGCTTGACAGGTAAAGGATTAAATCTTTATTTGTTCCAGTTACTGCCATTAAAAGATCCCTGGTTCTCTGGACCATATACAAGAAGAACATTTGATTAACTGGATGATACTGTCAGGAGCACTTCCTTGTGGAGCAATCTGCTTTGCGATCAAGATGGCGGTGCCAAGGACCCCGCATTGATGTCATCACAACGCAGCGGAAAGGCACAACACAGGTTCCCTGCCCAAAAATCGGCCACACCACTTGGAGTTCTTGGGTGTGTTCTACATGACCATTCCACCTGCCCTTGAACCTTTTGTCTGAAGCACAACTACAATCCTTCTTGACCCCTTGGCTTCCTAGTGCTTCCTCCTTGCTGCTCTGGACTAGTTGAGCCGCAAAGCCCTGTCAAATACCAAGCTATGGTGTTGTGCTATCTGCTAGGCCCCTTCACTAAATTCTGGGCCTTTGACTCACACCTTAATGCTGGGTCCTATACACATTTCTATTTTGTACTACAAAAGGCTTCAAGATCAATGAAAATAAATAAGATCAGAAGACAGGTGACTTGACACTCTTATTGCCATATAGCCTGCAGAAAAGCTGTTATTTAGATACAAATAATCTGTTCTTTTATTTAGCATGAGCGTTGCATCTGACTCCAGCAACATGTTCTCTTGGGTAAGTTCTCTTGAGTTGGTCTACAGGGAAATAAGCAAGAAATGTGACAGCAGAACCTGACAAAAGGGGAAATATTCTGTGCTATTCAAGTTCTCTGCTTTCTCAAACTGGAATTTCTGCCCGAGAGAGTTTTTGCCCTCTGGCTGCCCAGAAGTTGTCTTTGATATTCAGTATACCTTCCTGCCTTTGTTAATATGATACATTCCATAGCCGTGTCTCACAGAGGCAGATTGCCACTTGGAGATCTTCATATGCTGAGATAGCAGAGGGTCCCCTGCTCTATAGTAATGCCATTGAGCATCTGTACCAAGTTATAGTAGATTGGTCCTTCTGCATGCATGGAACTACTACCCATGTTTATATTACAAACAATTATATATATGCATACATCTGCATATTGTATATTCACTGTAGTTGTGTAAAATGATTGTAGTAAAAGTTCCTCTCACCTCATGTCTGCAAAATGGTATTGCTAACAAGCCTGTCTCGTTTCTTAGAAGCTGATGGTGATCCATTTCCTTACTTTGTATGAATCCACTTACTTATAGAAGGTTTGTTTGTTCTGCAGCATCTAGATCAGAATCTGAGTAGCTTATATGTGGAGGGTTAGTAAAGTTGCACACAGAGGTAGTACCAATAGGAGAAAATTCAGTTTCAGCCCTGTCCCATCATGATAGCAGGAATCAGAGAAGTGGGCATTCCATTGAAGGGAAAGTGCATCATTTCAATTATATGAAATGGAAATCGCTAACTATACCCTGAAAGACCCAGAAAAAATATTTGTAATCAGGTCCCCTTTAAGCCATGACATTAATTTTTGGAGACGTATTTGCTCCAAGCCCTTTTACATTAAAGATATATACGTTGGCAGGTAGTTCTCTACATGCTCGTGGGGAACTTTTGCAATAGCAAGCTTGGTCCTACTCAGATGCTGAAAAGGTGCTACATATACTAATGGGCCCATGTTTAACCTAAACAATGATGTGCTTTGATAAATGTCAGTTTGTTAATACTTTCTTGACTGTACAATTGTCCTGGCATTCAGGAATATGTTGAATTGGAAGAAATAGGGAATTGCTGGGAATCCTGATTTCCCAGCTCTAAAGTTTAGCTCAAATGGCAATTTTTTCACTGTGGTTTCGTATTTTTAAAGCTCATACACTTGAACTGGCAGGATATCCTTATGTTTCCAAACCAAACTCAGATTTTAAAGCAGGTAGTGTCCTTCCAAAATTGAGAATAAAGATCAATCAGATTGAGGCTGCATTTTGCAGTTTTCACAAATGTAGAAAACAAATGCACACAGACTTCTGAGTACAGCCCCTAACAGTGATTAGGGCAGGGATCCCCAACCTTTTTTTACCCGTGAGCCACATTCAAATGTAAAAAGAGATGGGGAGCAACACAAGCATGAAAATGTCCCTTGGGGCACCAAATAAGGGCTGTGATTGGCTATTTGGTAGCCCCTTTGGGGACTTGCAGCCTACAGGAGGCTCTGCTTGGCACTATACTTAGTTTGTAAGCATTTAAACCTTGTTTCCAAGCCTGGAATTTAAAAATAAGCACCTGCTTTGAGGACACTGAGAGCCACATCTAAGGGGTTGAAGAGCAACATGTTGCTCACAAGCTACTGGTTGGGGATCACTGGATTAGGGAGTCTACACTTGACATTCTTTTGAGAAGATTCAGGCAGATTGCAGAAACAGTTTTAAATAACAGCAAGAAGTAAATAAACATTATCAAATGGTCTCCCAGTAAATAAATGACAATCTCCTGACATAATCAGTGATATTCTCATGACCATGCTCTCATGACATTGCTCAAGCTTATTGGTTTATTCTTTTCCCATCTCTAGGGGGGCATAAGACCTTACTGCCAGCCATAATTATTACACAGTAAACTTGCCTAAAGCAAGGATGGTAATGATTCCAAATATAAGGTAATGGTATGCCAAGTCTAATGTTTTGAGTAAATAAAGCCTTGTGTGGATCCTCTGGTTTGTCTTCTTTCTTACACCTTACATCTTAACTCCTCATCTTCTTATGTTCCTGCTGCTCATCCATCACACCATAGCCATATCATTTATATGCTAATATCTCCGACTTGCTATATATTGTACATAGGGCATCCTATTCCATACTCTGTGTTACCAGCATAGGCATTACTGAAAGTAACATTTTTTACTTTTGTAATATCATACATTGCCCTTTCCACTAGTGATGGACGAATCCGGGGTGTTTGCTTTCGCCGAATTTTTGGTGAAAAATTCACTAAAATAGCAAAATTCATGAAAAATTTGTGAAATGTTACCGTTTTCATGAAAAATTTGTGAAATTCTAACTACTTCACTATAAATTTGTGAATTTCAAGCAATTTCACTATAAATTCGTGAATTTTGAACTAATTCACTAAATTTGTGAAATTCAAACGTTTTCACTATAAATTCGTGAATTTCAAACGTTTTCACTATAAATTTGTGAATTTTGAACGTTTTCACTATAAATTCGTGAATTTCAAACATTTTCACTATAAATTCGTGAATTTCGCACATTTTCACGAAAAATTCAGGAACTTCGAACGATTTCACAAAAAATTTGTGAAAATCAGAAATTGATGCTGGCGAATTGTCTCTTGCGAATTTTCGCCACTTCTTGCAGCCTGGTGTAGAGTCAAGACACTATCCACCAACAACTATTCATGAGCCAAAGAGATCTTCTGTCAACTTGCCTGTTACCCAAAGGTCTCATTAAAAGGTGGGAATGATGTCAGCAAGCTAAAGAAATCTACATACTCACTATAATAATATTTTGGAGCATAATGATTCTGGTTTATAGTAACCGAACACATGGTTTTTCTAGCAGCTGTACCTGCATTTCAGCGCTACGCAACAAGTTGGCGCTATAGAAATACATGTTAATAATAATAATAATAATTTCATTGTGGTGGACTCAGCATCTGGAGCCCTGGTCATATAATTGATAATAAATGGAATTGGTTGGTCACTAAATGTATTCTGTAATTGCTTCTTCTCCCAATAGCAACTCCCTGAGCATGGGCCTGTAGCCTAATGTCACACTGAGTAGATCCTACATCAACTGCTGGACTAATGCCCCATTCTTCTATTTTTTTCTATTTCTAATATCTTCTATTTACTTTAATAATAATAACCTCCTGTTCCTGTGCACAGGGTCATATTTGAAAATCTACAATGCACAAATGAGTGTTGTCTGTCCCATGTGTTCAGGGAAAGGCAGAGGAGCAACTCAAGTTGACAAAGCCTTATAGGATACTGTGGGTGAAATGTGTTTAAAAAACAAGACAGCATTAAAAACAACATTACCTACAGACTAAAAGCATAATTACTTTCATCTGTTAAGTGAAGCTGAAACAAAGTTTTGTCTGATTTCCCCAGGCTGAGACTCTGGCAACTCATACCTTGTGCACAGTGTTAATCAGGTCAAGCTCCAGCTTGCTTTTCTGTGGAGTAGAGAATGCTATACTTAACTCCCATATGATCTACCGATTGTTTCCACTCCCACTGATTTTATGTCAGGGGTTTGGAGTCAGTCCTAACCAGATAATTTTAGATCTAAAATCTCAACATGCTTGATTTTTCTCTGGTATATTATTGTTATTATGGTACCTACATTATAACTTAAGCTGGCCATAGATGCAAAGATATAGTCGTACAAGTTTTTCATATGATTTTTAGATTATGTGTGGATCGTCCCACCATTTTTGGTACCAGGCCGATTGGTCGTTTCGTTGATCCGCGAGTATGTGCAGGAGGATGCATTTGCTGGTTTGTATTACTGCACATGCGCAGTAATACAAACCGTCAAATACGTCCTAATGTGCATGCGCCACAGAGCGCCGACAGAAGAAGACGTTGCTGTAGAAGATGGCGCCCTGAAGTAGCGACTTTTCCTTGGGGGAAAGGTAGGCTGGGGGGAGGAGGGAGGGGGGCTTACAGGGGGGTGGGGGGCAGGCATAAGTACCAGTTAGGCTCATACATCTACTTTAAAAATCTCAAATCAGCGTTTTAGTGGTAGTTTCGGAGACATTACGCAGTGAACCATATAACAATCACACCAGAACTTAATGACATTACTGCCTGTTATTGCAGAGTCATTTAAATTAAAATGCTAAAATGTTTAAAGATTTTGTCTGTTCTCTATTTTATGAGAAAATGCCACTTCCGTAGTATCTCCAAACTAACCCTAAACCAGGGGTGTCCAAACTTTTGGCTTTGAGGGCCACAGTGGAAGAAGGAAAATTGTCTGGGGCCACAGATGAAATACATAAATACTTTTGATTTGTAAAAGTAAAGAAAATACATAGAAAAAAAAACTACAATACCAGTTGGATAACCAGATGGAGATATACAGAGGAATAAGGGATACCTGGATAATAAATCGACTTATTATTATATTATTATTACTAACTGGGTAATGGGCAGAGTCCCCCTCCTCCTATATCCTTTGTAACATGATGTTTTCTCAGGAACTGAGTGTTTCAAGATGGGCCTCTTTCATATCCATCCTGGGCTGCAATTGGCCCTGGGGCCGCAGTTTGGATACCCCTGCCCTAAACAGTGGTGACCCCCTCTGTAGTCCATAATTAGGTTTATTTAAGTAAATAAACATCAAATAAGCCTGATTCATTGTAGCTTAGTTCGTATCAAGTACAAGAAATTATTTTATAATTACAGAGAAAAAAAAAATATTTTTTTAAACAGTGTGGGTAATTTGGCTAAAATGTAGTCTACGGGAGATGCCTTTCCATAATTCCAAGCTTTCTGGACAATGGGGTTCCAGATAACGGATCCAATACCTGTATTATAAATGCAACCTGATGTTGATGGACTTCAATTCCCAGCATGATTTAATCCCTGATGATATATCATAAAGGCAAGCATGCAAACCAATAATAAGCCATGTATGAAACAGCTGCACCTTCATACCAAGCTGGTAAGTAAATTAAATATGTATTTAACCTCGCCGGTACAGACTGTAGAATGTTCTTTTCTTCTTAGAATGTAACCTTTTCTTAGAAAAGCTGGATATTTAGAAATACAGTCATTTGAATTAACTTTATTGAATCACTGCCAATTTATAGAATTGCAATGAGAAACTACAATCACGTATAACCTTTTAGATTATTAGTGCCTGCAGGGTTTCGTAAAATTTAAAGGGTCAATATTCCCTCAAATGACATGCTAGCATAATTTCATGGTGTGTCTCTGTACAGGGTATAAGAAAACCTTGCAGATCTCATTCCATTGATCATCCCTTTGGCAAAGTTATATATCAGATTTTCTAGAGCCAACAAATACATAAAGAATATAGAAAAACAAGGAACAAAGAAATGCAACCCTTCATGTGGGCATTTGTATTTTAATTCTAAATGTAATGCTATGTTGTATCATAATGAGTGCCTTATTGTTTCTTTTATTCACCAGTCTCTAGCACAAAGCACTATTTTTTCCAGCAGGGGTAGCATACAGAATTTCTTTAGAGCCGTCTGTTAAATCGTTAAAGGAAAAGTAAATGTTTTTCTTTTTCTTTCTGTAAATTTGCTCTAAACAGC
>CM044436.1:98302536-98335036 GCA_024363595.1 Xenopus borealis
GGCTGTTTAGAGCAAATTTACAGATAGAAAAAAAAAAGGTTTACTTGTTCTTTAAGACTGCTTGTAAAGGGTATGACTTGGAAAGGTGGAGGAACCAGATAAATGCTTTAACAAGGGAAAAGGGAGGGGGAGAGTGGAGAAAACTGAGCATGTGCAAGCCCCTTTAAACACCATCAATGAAAAGGTTTTACTCTCACTTAATCTTTTTTTACCGTCATACAGCCTTAAAGGAGGAACGTTACAGAGGCAGCTTATTGCCAATACATTAACCATAATAGTGCAAGCTAGAATTCTATATTTATTCTGTAGAATGCATTACCATGCCTGAGTAAACAGCTCTAGAAACTCTTTGTTTAGAATAGCAGCTGTCATATTAGCTTGGTGTGACATCACTTCCTGCCTGAGCTCTGGGCTCAGATTAGAGCAGGGAGGGGAGGAGGAAGGAGGGAAAGGGAGGGATGGAGGGAGAGTGGAGCAAACTTAGCATGCTCAAACCCATGCCCTGGAGGTTTATACTGAAAACAGGAAGTCTGATACAGAAGTCCATGTTTACACAATAGAAGGAAAGAAATGCTGTGTTTCTTTTGACAGAGGACTCAGAGCAGCATTACTCTGAGGGTTTACTGCTGTATTTATATAGACCTTTCTGATAAAGTTTACTTATTTTTATCCTTTCTTCTTCTTTAAAGAACCATAAATCTAAACTTGCATACAATCTGCTTTGATCTTGTTAGAGCTCCTCAGTGCAAGATATTGCAACATACAGTAGTTTTTAAGGGGAAGAGTTACTATCTAGTTATATGTCTATGAAGATTTTCATTCATCCAGGTCATATTATATCTAATATACGTAATTAAAAAAAAACAACAGGACTTGCTGAAATTTTTTAATGAAGACGTTTCACTGCTCATCCGTGCAACTGACTGATGCAGGGGAGTTCTCGGCATATAGACTCTTCCAACAATCCAATCTCAACAGCACATGGTAACTCTTCAGAGAGGTGACATATATGTTTGATTCTGTGTAGTTACTGTGATACCAATGTGTCATGCAACTCCTAGAAACAGATGTTACTTGTGAGAGTTGCATGAAATGATGTGTGAAGAGCTCTGAAACCAGATGTGAGAACTGGTACACCATAAGGATCCAATTCCTAAAGGAAAACAGTGCAATGTGGTATACGCAGTCTAGTGTATCGACGAGTGCACTGATCTATACATTGGGGAGACAAATCAACTGCTCAAGAAGTGAATGGCTCAGCATAGGAGGTGGAACTCTACAGGACAAGACTCAGCTGTCTTTCTACACCTAAAAGACAAGGGACACTCTTTTGAAGATAGCAATGTCAAAATATTGGCTAAAGTAAACTGCTAGTTTGAAAGAGGCATGAAAGAGGCAATTCATGTCAAAGTGGAGAAACCATCCCTGAACAGAGATGGGGGCCTTCGACACCACCTGTCTGCTACATACAATGCTGTTCTCACATCTGTACCCCGGCGGTTTGAGAACTGGAAAACATATCCATTTGTGCAACTCGCACAAGTAACTCCTGTTTCTAGGAGTTGCATGACACATTGTAATCCTATCATAGTAACTATACAGAATCAGCACCTCTGTGGATTTTGTATGTCACCTCTCTGAAGAGTTGTATGTATGAATGTATGTATATTTTTACTTATATAGCTCTCCTTGAGGGCAAAGCACTGTACAACAACAAAGTAACAAACAAGGGATCACTGCATTAATAAGTAAGAATAAGTGCATTATTAGAAATACAATTTACATAAATATAAAATATGTCAAGGAGACAAAAGGATGGAGGACCCTACCCCATGGGGCTTACAGTCTAAATGAGAGGGTAACGTACGGACACAATTCAGAGGGGTATTAAAGTGCTGTAATTTACAGTGGGTGAAACTGTCATATAATTGGCAGTTCCCAGTTCAGGTGTTATCCACCATGTGTTGTTGTGATTGGATTGTTGAAAGAGTCTATATGCCGAGAACTCCCCACACCAGTCAGTTGAACTGAAAAAGCTGCTTGGATGAGCGTCTTCATTAATTTTTCAGCAAGTCCAGTTGTTTTTTTTAAATTACTTATATTAGATATACTATCTAGTTATATTTCTTCATGTTTGTACAGACAGCCGACATTTCATTTGGAGGGATATCTGATTATGTTTTGCCATAGCTAAAATGGCAAATATTGATGTAAGTGTTATCTATTATCCCACTCGAGTAAGTGCAACCTGCTAAAACCCAACAGCACAGAGAATGGCATATACGGTAGCAGGCAAAGCCCTGCAGTAAATCCACTTGCATCAGCCTGATTCAGTACCAAGCCAGTCATGTGCAGCAACAGCATCAACACTCTGGGCAACCACCCAGACTTCCCTGTTGACTTTGGCCCATGATTGCTAAGTTCATTAAAGAAAAAAAATGCTTCCTGTAATGTCCCTGGATGGTCTAATTATATCCTGAGCTTCAAAGATACTATCACTACTTAAGGTTTGTTGGAGGAGGAATACCATACCTGATCTTGTCACCTTCCATGTCATTGCATTCTGTATACTGTGGTACCTTTAATCAACCCGTCCTCCCTCACTTCATCAGGCCAAGTCAACCAACCTCTGTTTAAGGGCAAACGCGACTTGATCTTTCAGTGTTATCCCACTGCTTTTAACTACATTGTCACTACACAATACACTTTATAATATGCATCCCTTTGCTTAGGGTGTTCTACAGTAACAGTCAAGCAACAAGTAATGTAATTACTCTATGCTAACAGATGATTCCATAATGACATGTCATCTATATTAAGATTTTATCTGCTAATGAGACATTTGGAGTTAGAGGTATTTCACTAAGATGAAATTAAAGAACACAAACGTTCACAGTAGATAAAGAAAACTGGTTTTCCAACTTGCCCTTTGGCAATTCCTGAATGTTGTGAAATATCAAACAGAAAGACCTTTTTGTCTTTATTGTTATTACAAGCTAATTGTTTTATGTAGAATACACCAATAAACTTCTTGACTCTCTGGGTGTCATCCTTTGACTGTCTAAGCCAAACTGCGGACATCTAACAAATTAGGAAAATTTATTTGGGGAATAATTTACTCTGTATTGCACAAATTATAAAATCCATGGCCATATAATGGAACAAGGCCGACAACTAGAACACATATATGGGTGCACCTAAACATTTTGCTTAAAGCAAAAGGAAAGCTTGCAGCACTTGGGGTTGCCAAATGTTAGGCACCCCCTAGTGATTGTGTCAACTTACCTGAAACCCCAGCAGAAATCTGCACCGGCCCGGGGTTATACCACTGAGCACCATGAATTGATCCACTTCCGTCTTCTTCTTCCTTCAAATTTTCCGGGGAATCGCATGTGCGATTGAACAAAATAGCCAATTTAAAGTTCAGCTGTTTGCTTTACTGCGCATACACAACGCAAAGACGGAAGAAGATTGTTCCGTGGTGCTCATTGGTATAACCCCGGGCCAGTGCAGTTTTCTGCTGATAAGAACACCAGCCTGGGGTTTCATGTAAGTCGATACAATCACTTGGGGGTGCCTAACATTTGGCACCCTCAAGTGCTGCAAGCTATTTAAGGAATTTTAAAGAAAATACAGCAATAGATACACAGGTCTCTACTCACTTTAATCAACTTTAAACATAATCCAGTGCAACTGAGGCGGTGTGTGCTGGAAGAAGTTTTGCCAGATAGAAGAGGTGGACATAGACATAAGAAGCTATTGCAGGCTGAGGGGAAATGGATTAAACGCCTGAATACAATGACTCCAGAAGGTCTCAATGACTCATGGAGCCTGAAACCCTTTTTGTAGAAACACCATTGATAATTTTGTTGTAATATGAATCTAAAATATGTTTTCTTTCCCTGCATGAACTAAACATAGAACTCACCAGCCGCATAGTCAAGTAGATGTAAAATTTTAAATGGTTAATATATGCTGGTGTGGAAGCCTAGTACTGGTTAGATGTAGAGTATAGCAAGAAATTTATGCATGGCAATTGTTGAACCCGATATAAATATTAGCTTGGTCTAAATAGCGTTAATCCTAGCTGCCTGTTCCAAATTAGGTAGTACAAAAAAGTAACATAATGCTTGTTCCCTTGATACTTTGTTTTTAATAGTTTTTATGTATCATTAAATGTATCTATGAACCAGATAAGAATTTGTTACACTTGGACACTGTGCCCTTTTAGCACTAAACAAAACCGCAATTTGATGTCTTTTAATTCTTTTTAGGAAAAGGACTTTTTTTCCAATGAATGGGCTAAGTTTGAACACTGGTCAGTAATGGATCATACTGTTTTAGGGCCCTTACACACCTGCGCTCCCCTGGGTTGCGTTTGGCTGCGTTCAGCCGCAGGGAAGCGCAGTTCTAGACGCACCTCATTCTTTTCAATGAGGTTGTACCCACGAGATGAGTGTAAGCGCCGAACGCAGTTTCAGATGCCACATGCTGCATTTTTCCTGCGTTTGGCACCTACATGCGTTCGTGTGAGTACAGCCCCATTGAAAATAATTGAGTGCGTGTATACCTGCGCTCCCCTGCGGCTGAACGCAGCAAAACGGAACGCAGGGGAGCGCAGGTAAAAACGCCCGTGTGTAAGGGCCCTTATATGGACACACCTGAGGATACTAATTACCTATCTGTGGGGGTGGAAGGGGTGTGTTTAAAAAGGTTGCACGTTCTGTAAGAGTTTACACATGAAAAAGGGGCACGCAAGGCCCACACATGTTATGTACAATGTAGTCACTGAATATATGTTCCTTCACAGCATAACTGCTTTTGGAGTTCTCTTCTCAAGCCATTTTTTCGTTTTGAATGTCTACAAGGGATTAAGGTAACCCTCGGGAGGATTGAAGCATTGCCACTTCTTTTAAAATTAGGCAGAGCGTGAAAGCAACCGTGCCCTAGCCTTTCCTTCTTCTTTAACATCAAGCAGTGAGCACCAATGTGTCTGTTCAACCTGCTTTGATGAGCAGTCTGCAAAATACAGGACAGATGAAAGCAAGGGAATCCTTGCATTGACACCTGCCTTGAGTAAGTGGGATTTCAGTGTTCCTATGTCTCTTAATTATTTTGCAATGGGACCCAGATTCGATTTGGGATGTACCTTTGTTACAAATTAACTCCATGCAATATTCTAATTACTATTGTGCATTGTAACGAAATGTCACTGTAATTAAGAAGGCCATTGACACCTCTAAATAGCATGGGGACCCACGTTTGATGTCCAACTCATAGATTACAAAATCCCTGTATGACTTACAGCAATCCATCCACCTGACTTGTGTGCAGTGAATCACACACTAATGCTGATCTTGATTATGCTGCATGATGTAACAAAATTTACAAATAAATTTAGTAAGAAAAGCTTGTACACAATATACCATAAATATCAACAGTGTTGGGTTTGTTCTGGTTATTATAGAGAAATGTTATGGAAAATGTTGCATCTAAGCTAAAAATGGCAAGTTGTGTCTTTGTCTTTCACTTTGCTGTTTTAGCAAATCAGCCCTTTAGAGTCAAGTTAAATTTTGACCTTTCTTTCCTGCAGTAGACTATAGAATAACAACAGTTATATGTGTTAGAAGAGCCATTTTCCAATATAGGTGCACATCAATTGCAAAAATAGAATAATGCAGCAAAGTTTGCTCCTTATCTAGGCCCCAAGGCCTTCCCTCAGCTAGGATCCAAAACTTTCCAATAATTAGGGGTGTAAATACATTTGGTACAGTAGTTGTAATTAGGTATGGGTGAATTTGACCTGTTTAGATTCTCCAAAAATTTGCAGCTGGTGAAAATTTGCAGAAATGTATTAAAGTCTATGAGCATCCATTTTTATGACGCATGCCACAGCAAAACACACCCGGAAAAAAAACTCATCCCTAGTTGCAATTAGTGAGTCAAAAAATCCAAAGTCAAAACTAGAAAATTGCAGCCCCAGCAATTGTGGGGTGCACTAAGGGGTCCCTTAGCAATAGGACAATGTACCCAACTTCAAATGCACAAGAACAGCCCAGTGAAAGTATATATTATTTTTAATCATCTCTGTCTTTTAACTCCTGAGATATGGGCCAGGGCCTGTGTTGTACCTATAACATGCCCCTTGCATCTAAGGTATGATGTCACTCATGTAGCACCTGCCACAGGGCTAGGCTTTACAGTTGGAAAGAAACCATTGGTCAGAGAAGAGAAAGAATAGAAGAGACATGAGAGTGTGATTTTTTTTGCCAAAATGGAGAAGAATAGCAACAAATTTGATGGACCATGACCCTCTATCAACGCTAAAGAAAGAGAGAGAGTAAAGAAGAGAATGGACCAGGGAAGAAGAAGGGAAAGAAGAAACTATAGGAAAAGAAGAAGAAGATTGGAAGAAGGACAAAAAAAGGACCAGGGAGGACAGCTCAGAAGGTAAAGAAACTATTCTAATAGAATTATAAAATGTATTTATATTTCCTGCACTCTTTCTAGTAAATCTTGTATAGCACCCCATTTTCAGAGTGGATGAACCAGTTGTAAAGGGGACAACTCTAGCAAACTGGGGATCAGCAATAATACACAAAATTCCCTAATGCCATAATATATGTATGATGCCCATAGTACAGTGGTACAGGCTAAAGCTGAAATAATGTTGCTTTCCTACTCCAGTATAGTGACTTCCTAACTGACATTGCTTCCAGTAAATGCTCCACACCTCTCTACTAGTCACAGCCATATTGATCTCCATACAACACAGTTCTTCAGATAACAACAGTGCTACAATGTAGCTCTTTTATAGCTATTTTGGGGGCAGTGTTGTCCAATACAGTGACCCATTCTTCCAATCAATAAATCCCCTCACATTGTGCCAATGAATGCAAATGCAAACTGCATGGCTGCCCAGAAACCTATGTAATTTATCTGCTAATTCATAAATGAGCTAATTGGATTCATTTTAATGGGAAATTATATGCACATTGTGTATTTGCAAATATGTATATATATGTATGTATGCTTGTATTTATATAGCACTACTTATGTAGGCAGCACTGTAATGCAGGACAATAAATTAATAGAACAAACAGAGGGGTCGTTACAATAAAGCAAACAAATAATTGCAAAGTACAGTAATAAATAAAATACAGTGAACATACCCTCTTTTTAAGTTTTCTCTCGTTTGAAACCATATTTTGTGGTGACAGTTCAGTTTTTAAACAGTTCTACAATAATTTGACTTGCGATCAAGTACAAGCTACTGTTTTATTATTAAAGGAAAAAAAAGGAAAAATATTTTTAAGTATTAAATTGTCTGATTGAAATGAAGTCTAATGTAGATGACCTTCCTATAATTTGGAGCTTTCTGGATAATGGATTCCTGTACCTGCTTCCCACTAATTCTTAAGTCAATCCTGATCCCATCGGCCCTGGTGGTATGCTCAAGCTCTGTACATATCTATGTGTATGTAATTTTAGGTTATTCGAAGAGAAGCACAATACAGGTATTACATTGTTTAGGGATTTTCAACCCACTGAGACAGTTGAGACTGCATTGATTTGAGTAGGAGACTGGAATATAAATAGGGGAGGGATAGAAAGATGAGTATTAAAAATTAGCAATAACAATAAAATTGTAGCCTTGCATTTGTTTTTTTAGATGGGGTCGATGCAGAAGTAGAAGTAGTTAAATAATTAAAAAACTACAAAAAATAAAAATGGTCATTCTATAACATACTGTCACGAACGGCACCCAATACCAGAACAATTGCAAAACACCTTTGTCTCAGCTCGGCTTCACCAGTTAAGTGACCGCCTTTGGCCTCGGGAGGAGCCCTCGGCTTACTCAGATGCCACCTGGACTTAACGAGAGGTGTAAAGCAAAGGTTCTGGCTAGCACAGGGGCACGATCGTCTCACCAAGGAATTGGAGTGAAGAATACCACCAAGCGGAGTAGGCAGGCCGGAACAGCACAAGCTGCGTAGAATAGTCAGACAGGCCAGGATCAGGATTAGAGAGTGTAGAGTAGTCAGGGGACAGGCAAAAGGTCAGGATACCAGAGGACAGAATAATCAGAGAAGCCAAAGGTCAGGATCGGAGAGAAGCAGGATAGTCAGGCAAAGCAAGGGTCAAATACCAGTAGATCAATCAGGAACAGTAAGGCAAACACACCCAGGAACTAACAAATCGAACCTAACAACGGGCAGTGTTTAGCAGCAAACAACCCCTTTCAATACTATTTGAATTTCGCGCCAAAGCGCGTGACGTCATCACGCCGGCGCATAAACCCGGAAGTGCGCCGGCGTGCGCGCCATAGAAAGAACGGCGCTGGGGAAAGCAGCATGCACGCGACGAGCGTCCCCGCCGAAGGCACGGCGGGCGCTCCAGCGTGCTCGGAGGGCAACCGCTAGACCACCAGGGTAAGAGCCAATCCTTACACATACTAAAAGAAAACCTAAAGAAGAATCACCCCTTTAATATATGCATACATTCTGAAAGCAAGCACATAAAGAATTCTACTAGCACTGGTTGAATATACAATAAATAATGTAGCCAATGTATGATCTGTGGGAACCTCTTTTCTTCACAAGTTGAAAGTGATGGGAAGAGACTTTCCATTCCTTCATCGTTGGTGGAGGATTCGGCAAGGTGGGTAATGGCCTTTAGGACAGGGAGTACTTACTCTACATTACAATGGTAAAAATAGACATGATTGGAAACAGAAAAAGTATATACTAATAAACATTAAAAAAGGGACAATGTTCCTGATATTATTTAAATAAATTTTAACATTTCATTATTTCTTCTGTCTTTTTTTAACAGATCATTTGATCTGTTAATATACAGTAGTTTATTTTGATTATTAGTCAATCCTTCAATCAATTCATCATATCACTGTGTTGCATGCACAATGTTCTTTATGCCAAAAAGGCTAAGGGTGTAACAGGACAGGCAGAGATGGTTCCTCTTATAGGAACCAAATTCCTGGTCTTTATACCATGTCTGTGAAGCCCATACCCTGCTTTTAATGCACAACTGATCCAGCTCAGGAAGGTTTTTTTCCCCATTCTGTAGCTAATTGCCCCCTGCTTTAGATTTTTTTTTTCCTCTGGATCTGTTTTCTATGTGCTAAATAATGTAGCATAATTCAACACTAATTTGCATTACAAATTGTTTCCAGGTACGAATAAAATATCTTAAATTGTGAATGACTGTGTTCTTTTCACCTCCACCTGGTTAAGGTACATCTCTGGTTACTTTTGCACCATGCAAAAGCAAATTGGTACAAAAATTGGTGCTAATCTGTTACTTTGACCTTCAGCATGACATCATACCATATACCACACAATGTCACTACACTCAAATATCAAGTGATGAGTGTACAATGCAGTAAATTAATCTAATTCATTGAATAAAATCTTCTTAGGCCTATACCGGCAAATGGAAGGCCATTAAATACAAAATTCAAGAAGGGTATATGGTTTTCTTGCATTGTCTTCAGGTGTGTTACAGGAACAATAATCTTCAGACCAATATATCACTGAGATTTCTTAGGGCCCTATAAAAGCAATTTATAAATCTGTACAGTACTGAATGAATAAGATTGTTTTAGATGGATGTTGTACCTTTCCCTGGAGCAAATAGAAGTAGGAGTGATGAACTTTGCACCGATGAACTTGATATCATGTGCCTGATGATATGCGTGTTTATAAGCCTAAAACATTTGCAACTTTGGGAATCTCAGGAGCTAGGAACTGAAAATTCTCTGGGGATCTGGTAGGCCAGTCCAACCTTATAGCAGCAAAAGGTTGAATTAGTTGAACACACTTTTTTAAACTGTGTAGATACAATAATTGCACTAAAGGAAAGATCAGTATTAATATTAGGATTTCTTCCTGCTTCTTTCATTTGGGAATCTATATTTATGGGACACAGACACCCTTCCGGCATTATAAACATTTCATTTTCACTGGGCTTAAGCACATATTTAAATAGACATGAATTAAGGAAACACTTGTTTGCCAAAGCAAATATATTAAAATACCAATGAGAATACGAAGGGACTATAAAAATGAACCAAATAAATCGAAGATAAAGCTTCAGTAGTAAATGTAACCATTTTCCTACTCATATTATAAACCTACACAGGAGAGATACAGTACGTCTGTGGGCATTAGAAACCTTTGATAAATGCATATTCAGGTATGGGATCCATTATTGGAAAACCCATTCTCCAAGTAGCTGTAAATTAGAGGAAGGCTATCTCCTATACATGCCATTTTAAAAATGTTAAATATTAATAAAACAGTACTATTTACTTGACCCAACTTAGATATAATTAATCCTAATAAGAGGTAAAAAAAAAAAAAAAGAGAAAGGGGTGGTGGTCAGTACATAAAATTCCAAAGAATATGTCCAATTTCTTTATAGTTGCTCTGTGCTGCAGCTAAATTAGTGAACAATCCAAAAGCAGAGAAAGGAAATGGAACTCCAGCAGCTTGGCTGCAAAAAGCTTTTATTCCATTGTGGTACCAAAACCTGGAATAAAGGTTTTTTTGCAGTCAAGCTGCTGGAGTTCAGATTCCTATTCCCCTATTGGGTTTTCTTGATCTTTTAGAAGACTTATATTGGTGAGACCAAAATTATGGAAAGGCCCTCTATGTGAAAAACCCAGGTACTGAGCATTCGGGATAACAGGTCACATAGAAAATATTAATGCAATATTATTTGTTAAAACCTTTTATATTATTTTTGCATTTAAGGCCGCATGGTGTGCCCGAGACTGTGCTGCTGGGCACAAAGTATAACCAGAACAAAATTTTCTTACTGAGTAAATTAAGTGCATGTCTTTCAGTTGCAAGTAGATAGTTTAAAAGGCAAAGCATGGCAAGTCAATCAAGCATTAGACCATCTTTTATGATCATTTTACTACTGGGTGCATGGTTCATTGCAGTCTATAAATTTTTTTCTTATTTTACATGCATTTTGACAGTTGTTGGTGACAAAACTGTACCGGCAGAAAAAGTTGCTGTTCAGTAGAATGGTTTACACATCATATATACAAATTACAGGAAAAAAAATACTGCAGAGCATTTCCAAGAATTCCAAAAAATCCAGTTATCTGCAAAGCAGATAAAAGACCTAAGTGCAATGATCCAGTATGTGTGTTCCAGGGAACTTGCTATACATGTTATACTTAATAGAAATGACATGGTCCCTGCTATATTTCTGCCAATCACCTAGAGCTGCCAATGCTGAAACTGAACAGTCATGGGAAAATCAGTGATGCCAGCCATCAGTGGCAACACATTTTTCAACATCATTTACAAAACCAAGTTGTTTAAAGACACAAAAAATATGTCTTAAGGGAAGGAGCACTGGGGTTTTCTTTTTTGATCTCTACACACACAGATAAACTATGAAAGAAACATTGCTGCAGAGCATACTTAGGATCTATACGTGCACTTGCATATAAAGTAACTGCTCGAATAACACTCTGGGGCTCATTTTTAAACTTTGGGCAGGGTAGATTGGTTTGCAAAGTGAATATATTTGCCCTGCGCCTGGTTATGTTTATAAAGCTGAATAAGAGTGTGCAAACAGATTTGTGGATTTGTTTTTCTCATTGCGAATGTCTATAAGAACTTTTAAAATATGGCAAAAATTGCAAATTGTGAATATTTATGTGCACACTCTGCGTTTGAGTTACACCACAACTTTGGTGGCGGAGAAAATATTCGCAAAATAGTTTTGCTAATTCCGTGCACAACCTTGCCTGTGCTCATGCAAAGACCCATCTCGTTTGCGAAAATGTATTCACAATGCAAATTTGCCAAAACTGGAAAGACGGGCACGGCAGTGCAATATTTCGCATTCAGAAAAAAGCATGGGCAAAACAACAATTTGTGAACAATTATGCGCTATTCAAACTTTATAAATGACCCCCTCTGACTCCTCAATGCCATTTTTCTGGTACCTGACAAAATCCCAGTTTCTCATTACCCCTAGCATTGTGTCTTAGCTGTGTCACCAACATCCAGAATAAACTCAATGACTTTAATGTAGAGAGATGAGCATTTGAGCTGGTGTTATTGTAATAGGGGTGATTGCCCTTAATTTCACAATGATCGTATTGTAGGTGACAATCACACTTTATTCTACTGCTGCCCAACTTGCGGTACCACTTAAAAGGTCTTATTATAGGTGTTTATTTGAATGGAGATTTGATATCCATCTTGGGAGGAACTGAAATATATTTTCCCTAGAAAACAGTCATTTCTTTTTTAGATTCACTTGGAAAGCGTAAAATGCCTATTTCTATCTCAAATTCCTAAATGTTACATTATAAACCAATAATGAATGTTTTATTCAATCCATTGTACCAAGGTATTACAAGCAACTCATTAATCCATCCAAAAACAGAAGACATCTTGTTGAGATAACAGCAAATAAAATGTCTTGTTGTTTCTTAACTTTTGTTATATACTTTGTAGGGAGAATATTCTAGGCAGCAATTTTGTGGCACCACAATGTTTGACTTTAGCCATAATCCTCTACAATCTACATCATGCTTGGCTCAGGCAAATCACGAACATAATGCTGTAGTGGGACCACAATCTTATTCCCCATTGAAGAGTTGGGCTGGAACTGAGCCTATGTCAAATCCTAGTTTTTATACTAGAATTTAAAAAGGATTTGCCCAAAAGCACAGAACTAGATTTCATCTGCTGAACAAATCTCCCTATAGTAATTCTTAAGCAAGCTGAAAATTCACCTTAGTGCCAGGCATTTTGCTGGAACTGATTTGATTCAGCAATGGTTATGAAAGACTAAATATGCGAGGCTGTATGAGTCTTGCTCATGTTTTGTTTTCTTGCATGTGACCTTTGAGCGACCATTGATAAAAATGGATTGGAAACCATGATCACAGAAGGAGATATAGATTTCTGGGATGTTTAAAATACTGTAGCCAACTCGTATCCAGTGATTCTTCCCCTCAGGGTATATTATGATTCTCACATTATTTATGTTTGCTGTTCCCATAATAAATGCACAGGATCAGGCTCCAACGTGGTGCTCAGAGACCAGCAAATCCATGTACAACTGTGAAGGCTCAAAGATGTTTATTTGTATTTTTGGGATAGCCTTATAAAGCTCTGCTACCACTATACACAAAGGAATACATGACGTTTCCCTTATATTTCACAATGCCATGCCTAGCATTTCTCAATTATTTTTGTTCTTTTTTTGTTTAATAAAGCCCCTTAACTGGCAGCTGATTTTCACGTTTTCATTGCATTCCGTGTCTGATGATTTTTGGAATTTTTCCTGGACAAATCTAAAGTAAATATAATTATATGGACTATACACTTAGGGGCAGATTTACTAATGGCCAAATTTTCGAAGTGAAAAAACTTTGAAATTTGACCCTCAAAGTCAAAAGTCAAAGGGATTTTTCGATATAAAATGGACCTATTTTGATTGAATAGGTCAATTTTCAAATGAATAAAAATACTTTGAATCTCTTGATTGCATCATTCGAATTGAACGATTCGAAGGATTTTGAGCAAAATCTCTTGGAACTTTTCAGGACAGGTTCTATGAGTTCCCCCATAGGCTAAAATGGCAATTTGGCAGCTTGTAGGTGGCGAAGTGTCGAAGGATTTTAAAGGGCCAGTACTTCCAAAATTCAAATATTCAAATTTTTGCTATTCAAATCGAATTTTGGGGTATCGTATAGTCAAAGTAGCCCAAATGACTTTTTCTGAATTTTTAATTTCACTCGAATATTCACTTTGACCTTTCGTGAATGTGCATTACAATATACCCAATCCAGTGGAAGTAGCAAGTGCAGTAGCCAAAGACTGATAGGTTTTAGTATCAAAATAGCCTTTGATATTATGTCTGTCCAAGAAATCATCCAAGCCCCTCTTAAAAGCATCAACAGAATGAGCCATCACAACATCACCCGGCAGTGCATTCCACAACCTCACTGTCCTCACTGTGAAGAACCACCTACACTGCTTCAAATGAAAGTCCTTTTCTTCTAGTCTGAAGGGGTGGCCTCTGGTGAGGTGATCCTCTTTATGGATAGAAAGGTCCCCTGATATTCGTCTATAATGTCCTCTAATGTATTTGTAAAGTGTAATCATGTCCCCTCCCAAGCACCTTTTTTTTTCCAGAGAAAACAACCCCAACCTGGACAGTCTCCCCTCATAATTGAAGTTTTCCATCCCTCTAACCAGCATTTAGGGTGTGCCCAGTCAGGAATAAAAGAATCTGGATTGGAAGTTGAACCCCTACAACTCTTTTTGCAAAACATTCCCCTCACTGTTTGTATTATTAAAGCACCCCAGATGCTTATAAAATATTTTTCTGTTTCAAGTATCCATTGAAACAGCAAAATGAGGATTTAGAAATAAAGAGCAGCACTCAGCAATGCTAGTGTTTACTTGATTTTCTCCTGCTCTGTAAGTCTCTTCCCAGGGGTAGTGAGACAAATGCTGAAAACATAAAAACTAATTGAGAGCAAATGTATTCTGTGTTCAGCATTGCGATCAGCACCCATGGGGACGGCTCCACAGGGTAGACTGAGATTAGTTGGCACTTGTAAATAGTTTAAACACCTGGGAGTACCTTTGGGATGTAAATATGACTATTTCATGGAAACTGAACTTCAGGAGTGCATATGCAGCAGAAAGAGAGGGACATTTATAAAGTGCAGCATAAGTGTTGCCATACTGCTTAAAGGACCAGTAACACTAAAAAATTTTACGTTAAAAAAATATTATAGCCCCCTCTAGTACCTCCTTCTTCCTGCACAATGCTAACTATTTTTAATACTTTATTAAAAAAACCTTGATGAATATCTGCTTCCGGTTGTGCTGTGTCAGGGCGATATAGTAACATGCCTTCAGCTTTATTCTTTATCTTTACCATGGAATCTGTATGAGAGCACACAAATGAATACAAATCTTAACAATAGGGTACAAAGGCCAAAAATGTGTCATAGGGAAAGTTGTGCTCACACTAAACAATTTTATACTATTGGGCAGGAGTGCAATAAAAGTGTCTCTGCACTGAACCATATTAGATATTAAGGGCATAAACCACTGAATGCATTTGGTAGTACGTTATTCATGGGACCCCCTAACTGCATGACATTCAGACGCACAAGTTATAGAGTGATAACGTATTCAAGGTGTCATAAAGTGCTGCTTTGAATCCAATGCAAGGTGCAGAAAGCAGTTATGCCCTAGATGCAAGCACTATGGGGCACAATTTTACAGCACTTAGTGGTCTTGGACTTGTGTAAGCACCCTAAGCAAATATGAAAGCCTCTAAATTCACTATAAGCTAATCGGGTTTTTTTCACCAAAAAAGCTGAAAACCATTCTATCCTAGTGGCCTAAACCAGCTACAGATATATATAAAAGATATGACTCATTTGGTAATATATGTGTGTGTGTATCCCTTAGGGAATCCCTGGATCTATAAAAGCAGAGGATGCATTTTATGTGATTACACTTAAAGGAGAACCAAACCCTCTTCCCCTCTACCCTAAATAGGCCCCCTCCCTCCTCCCCCAGCCTACTTGTGCAGTGGCTCGGCACTGGGAGATTACTCCAACTGCACATGCAGTTCTCTCCTGTGACTGCACAGTGGGTTGATTGATACAGACGCTACTACTTCTTGTGCTAGGTGACAGCCTGCTTGGATTTCCTATCATCAACACGCTGCTGAACTTCTCACATGGTGGGAGATGCAGTTACTGTTTGGGGCCATCCTCTCTGTAGGTAGAAGCAACCTAATACTCAGTGGTGGATATAATGACATGATGCTGATCTCACTGAAGAATAACAGAGCATAGTAGCAATCTCTTATGGAATTCTGGCTTTGAATGTTGCGTTGGGGTGAGGTTGGCAAGGTCCTATTTATTTGCTAAAATGTGAATAAATACTGTGGCCATTGAATACAATTTCTGGCTCCTGGTGTTTCATTACAGTATGAAGCAATGGGGTTCAATGAGATGTCTGAAAGTGAAGGGTCAGTTGAGGAGTCCCCTTGTCAAGGTCCCTTCAGTAGAGTTATGCTCCCCATTGCTTCACACAATATAGAAGAAATTGCTTTTCCTTTAATCCATTAATGTACAAATACTGTAAATACTTATCAGAACAGGCAACATGATGTTAGAATGAAGGGGCAGACTGATCACCAGTGATAAATTACAAAATAACATTGTGTAGTATTTTGAAAAAGGTTGTGCAGTTTGACTGAAATATTCCACATTGTTCCTGCCTGTATCTGTAGCTATACAAAGCCCCTTGTGGGAGAACACAGCCAATGGTCTCTTGTCCCACACACATTGGGGGAGATTCATCAAAGAGTGAAGTGAAGAGTGAAGTTCCGCCACTAGAGGGAAATTACACAGCTCTCCATTCATTTCTATGGGATTTTGAAAGGCGTATTCATCAAAAGGTGAACTTTCACTTCACCCATTGATGAATACGCCTTTCAAAAGCCCATAGAAACGAATTGAGAGCTGTGTAATTTCCCTCTAGTGGCGGAACTTCATTCTTTGATGAATCTCCCCCCTTGTGTGCTGTGACAAGTGACCCACAACCTCAGCATTAGCCTGGGGTGTCTGGGGTTTACCAGGGCTGCCACTTCAGGGACACCCAGGGCCGGAAGTAGAGGTAGGTACTAGGCAGAGAAGGCAAGTGCCTAGGGTGCAAAGCTAGAGTGGCATCAGGAACACACCTTCTCTGCACTCACATCGTTTTCGTGCATGTGTGTTTTTTTTTTTTTTTGCTTGTGTTTTTGAGCATGAACATCTTTTTTTCAGTGCACGCGTATTCGGGGGCCCTGTCATTACAGAGCTGAGCTGTGTTGCATTCTGCATTGAACACTGGGTTTTTGATCCAGTGCAGGAACCAACAATCCTGGAGCAAGTGTAAATCAACACTCAGAGGCACACTCTTGAGCTACTTAGCACACTTGCACCCACAAGCACAGGGAAATATCAACATTTTGTCCATCACACAGTTGTGTGCTATACTGCCACCTTTGGGATGGCAATAGCTACATGGTTTCCCGTTGTCAATAGCTGCACTGTGTTGATTCATAGAAGCAAAATGAATGGACCAAGTGTCACTGAGTGCAGCTATGTGGAAGTGCAATGAGTGATCGAGACAAGATGGCACCTGTGAACGCCACTGGACAGGACCTGAAAGGAGGGGTAAGTAACAATTTAGGGGCATTTGCCCGGGGAGGCAGGTAGGCTGGGTGGGAGGAGGGCCTACACAGGGGAGGTGGAGGGGTTTTTTTTCCACTTACAGGTTATATTCTCCTTTAACAGAGTAAGTAATAGATGGCTATGGTATGTATATCTATATCTGCAGAAATACTTAACTATAATTATCCCAGGCAATAACTCACACTCAATGCTATTGGCAGCTTTCTTTTGCAGCTTGGGGGCCTTTGTATTTTTAGAACATATTTCCCTGATGCAGTAAGCGCAATAAATTAGGATGGGTACAGGCATGCTAATTTACTACAGCAAAACCTATAAACTGAACAAGCAATAAAAGGTTACTGATTCTGTCAGTCTTACGGCTAACCTAATGGGAAATGTCCTCACCTTAAGGAGCGGTTTTCAATTCAATGCTGTATGTTTTGCCAGCAAAAAAAAGGGTTTTCTTACGCAGGAAAACCCAGCAAGAAAAAAATTATTTGACTCCAATGCATTTGGCGCAAGTAAAAAACGCCCATTGATGCAAATGCATTTGGCAATTGACTCCAACGCATTTTTTCTGTGTATTTAAAAATTTGTGGTGAAACGAAGTGGGATAGTTTTACTCATCACTATTAGTGATGGGACGCTGGCATCCAAAAACGGATGCCTGTGTCCAAAACGAGACACGACTGCGTTTCCTGAAATTCGCAAAAAAAATTTGGCGAAGCGAAATGCCGCCGATTCGCCCATCACTGTTTATGAGGTGTGGACTGGGGAGGCACACTGGTGTTCTCCATACTGTACCTTACCTACCCCGTTACTTGAGCTTCATTAAAAGAACAGTTAAGGAGTGCTGGTGGGTGCATAATACAAAGGAACCCTGTCTTTGAAGCCTTACTCATGGTAGCCAAGAAGTAATGCTTTGCACCTGCCAGAGCTGCAGTTTGCACCATTGGGCCATATTTTCAATGCACTACAAGGTGCAGCTCTGCCCAGATTTAAGCGTTCAGTAAATGAGCAGTAAGGAATGGGATTTTGCACCCCATAATTCTCTTGCACATGTACCACAGGGCATAAGTCAATAACTCCTCTTTTCATTTCCCTATAATATTATAGCTGCCTCTACCCAAAGAAAATCCCACATTATGGAATGGATTGGGCTGGGGAGCACCTTTAGAATGAATTGATAACCCAAGAAGTTGTGGGGTTCATTGAAAAGAAGGACACATTTGGGGGATTGGGGCATAGTTTGGGGTTTTCTGCTAAATGAACTACAGTATTAAACAACCGCAATTACATTTTAATTACAGAGAACTATATATAAACTTTTTTTATGTTGCGTCTGCTTCAATCGAATGAATAACAACAATACCCGATCACCTTTCACTCTCACTGCAAATATGGTAAGAAGACTGATCAACTTCTATAACAAACAATAAGTCCTGGCATTGCAGAGGGTTTTGCCAGATTCTATTTATTGTGAAATAAGCCTTTTAATGTCTAGGACCATGTTGTGAATTGGAAGTTCCTTTAAAGTTTCTATTCTGTATAACTGTTTCCCATGGCAGGGTTTAGTTTGTTTACCTTGACTGAAACAATTGAGTGTTAGAAACACACCCTATGCCTGTCTCCCATCTACATCGTATTACCCACAGTACCCTTCTGCCGTTAAACTACTGTTTCATGCCTGGCAATTGGACTTGGCAGATTTCTGGGCATCTGGATGGCATGTGATAGAAGACTCATGGTAACCCTAAATTAGCGCTAGGTAGCCCTAAATCATTTTCCACAGGGTTGCTTTGATGCGTATATTTGCTGATACCTATGAGTTCACAAGCTTGAATTTATCTAAGTTATTTCTGAAATATACTCCAACCAAATCCACATGGGTTATTTCCCTGGATTTAATACATTTTAATACTCAGATATTTGCCCGAAAACGACTACATTTCTCAGATTATTGCACAAAACCCAGCGCAGATCAGGATATCTTTGGGACTTGCCCCATTGACTTGTATACAACCACAGTAGGTCTGAAATGCTGGATTTTAAGATTCTAACGTTTTCTATCCTTGGCGGAAAATAAATCATGAAAAAAATCAAGTTTTTTGCATTCAGACTAAATAACCCCCAAGTGTAGCATCCACCACTAAATTAAAGGCACAGTATAGCACCTTTTAGTGAATAGAGCTGCATGTCCTTTGTTTTAATTATTGTTTTGCATTTGTTTTGTAAGTATGTTATTTATTGCTCTAAACAGGCAAAAATCTCAAACTAAATTTCACATTCTAATCCATACTAGCACAATCAGTACAAATCAGCCATCCTCTGAGAAGCCCAATCTAAAATGAGCTGACCCTTATCTGAAAGGATGTGGCTGGGGGAAGAGTGAGGGTTTGTTTATACAGAACGTGAATGCAATTCCGGTTTATAAATTTGCCTAGTTTAGTGCAAGCATTAACAGCCATCATACATAATTAAAAAAATATACAATATGTATGTTGACTTGTTGAGCACAAGCCTTATGCATTGATAAAATGTTAATATTTGTAATCACTCTCACAGAATTCAACAGCAAGAGACCATATGTGCTTATATCTGTTTGTGTGTGTAGATTCAAAGGGATCAGATAGGACAGAACAAATAATATGCTTCTCTTTCTTTAAAGAACTTTCATCTGGCACAGAATATGTTGCACACTGTGTGGTCTAAGTACAGCAAATTTCTCTTATTTTTAAAATGGAGAATGCTTCTAAAATCTGCACAAAGCAGATCTCGTTGCCCTCATACTCCCAACCTACACACAGTAACATTACCCAATCATATTTTGTTGCTGTACAAATTGAAAAGGAAATTAAGGTGTTTGGTTTCACATAAAACAATTGGTCTGTGTGTATCTTTCAAGAGAAGGAAGAAAAATTATTTTGAAGCCACAGTTATGGAACTGAATGACGTGAGACTCATTGGAAACCCAACTGTCAAGGGGAAGTGGGAAGTTGGTAGACTATTTTCTAGAAAAATGGATCAGATCATGACGTCAGACATACAGAAGTCTGATCTAGAATAGTGATGGGTGAATTTATTTGCCAGTTGAAAATTCGCCCGATGAAAATTCACTGGCGTCCAAAAAAATGAGACGTGCGTCAAAAAAACGCAATGCATAAAAAAAATTGACGCAACGTGCAAAACGTGACATGACTCGTTTCGAGAATTTTTCGCCAGTTTGCGGATTTTGCTGGAAATTCGCTAATTTTTCGGCAAAGCAAAACGGGATAGATTCGCCCAACACTAATCTAGAACACTCATGCTGTCTTTCAGGGTTAGGGGCAGAGTGTACTGTATGTAAGTGATAAGGTTTTTTTATACAGCATTCTTATTATATTTAACATAGAACTAATACAGCTATGGTTCTAATTACCCTATTATCCACTAAGCTCCAAAATACTGCAACATCATTTCCCACAGAGCCCTAGTTAAACAAAGAGTTCTGGTGGACACTATGGTGATGACTTGGAAACAAGTATATTGTACAGATCTGAACCAACGCTTGCTGCCAAAGAGGTGATCAGGGATGATTTGAGGAGCTTTAACCCCCCACTTTCCAGGCTTTTATCATATATGCCTGATTACAGTGGCCCTGTGCATTACTGATGAGCTTTTGGGCATCTATTGGACATTTATAATCTGCCCTTGTGTATGTTCACTAAAACAGTAAAATAGAATGTATAAGAAGCATGAACCGGATGTTTCCTAGAATGCCCATATATTCGCAAGTCAGCAAACATGGCAATACATGAAATGTTATAATGTTTTAGTTTTAATAAAAGTAAAAGCCTCATTTTATATTTTCCAGGGGACCAGTAAATCTGCAGAAATGTAAAATCAGGGTAATGTGTTAAAGCAGTTTAAGCTTCAAGGATATAAGCACATGAATTATTTGGTATTCAATTTGTCACTGTGTTAATGACAAGCTACAGGTATGGAATCCATGATCCGAAAAACCATTATCCAAAAAGCTCTGAATTACAGGATTGCCATCTCCCATAGGCTCCATTTTTCCAAATAATCCAAATGTTTCAAAAAGGATTTCCTTTTTCTCTGTTATAATAAAATAATACCTTGTACTTGATCCAATCTAAGATATAATTAATCCTTATTGGATGAAAAAAACAGCCTATTGGGTTAATTTAATATAAACCCAATAACTATGTGCAAGACTTCAGTGACCAGGCCAGAATGTTGGGAGTAGCACCCATTCAAATGCATTATAAATTGAAGGGACCACAAAAAAAATGCTGCAAAATGTGGAGAAACCTGAAATGACAAGCTTGATTGTAGTTACTATTAAAGAATAAATAAATAAAAAATACTGTGTTAAACCTTGACATCACCTTTGGATTTTAATTTCCTTTCCTGTGAATGTATTTGGCTGTTTATGAATCACTGGGTGTAAGCCAACAGGTAATGTTCTAACTTAGGTAAATTAACTCTGCAGGTGATGGACTTTTCATTTACATTGTAGTGTGAGAATTGGAAATAACCCCTTTGTTGAGTCTGGTACTTTACTTTTATTGTATTTTGGAAGAAATGCAATGCTGAATACAGTAGTGCTCATGCTGCTGCACTGCTTTGTTACTGTATATGCTATACTCTTGTTCCTGGAGGCTTCAAGGATAACTAAAGCTTAACTAAGGATGTAGGCTAGAAATGTGGTATGTTATGTTATGGGCCTCTGTCCTAGCCAAACAAAGCCCTTTAGCAGTAAAGATGTGAGCCTCCAAAGATGTGTAGCTCCCCATCCACATGCTCTGTGCTGCTGTCACTTACTGAGTTTAGGGATCCACTCACAATACAGATGGGGGGAATGTAATTAAAGTCGCAAAGAGCAAAACATTGCGAACCAATAAGATTAAAAATACACATCTCGCAATGCAATATTGTTCCTTAAACGGTTATTGCATTACGAATCGTTATTGCACATTGTGAATTGTAATTGTAAGTGCTTGAAGGTGTCGTAATCTTTTGGAGAAAACAGTAAGAAGTTTTATTACATTGACAGCGCATTAGCGCAAACTATAAAATTTGCAAGCGGCCTTCCACTGGCGGAAGTGTGGTTGTACTGGCTGGATACATTAGATAGCTTTAGGAAGGGTTTGGGTGGCTTTTTAGCAAGAGAGAATACACAGGCTTGCTGAAATTAGCTCTTAGTATAAAGTTGACCCAGGGACTGGTCCAGATCCCTAGAAGGATTATTTTGTGCTAAGAGGCAAGTTAGAGAGATTTCAGATGTGATTTCATTTGCCTTCCTCCAACTAGCAGTTAGGCAAGTTTCATAGTTAGAAATGCTAAATTTGATGGGTGTGTGTCTTTTTCTAAATTATTATGTTACCTATATTAGAAACAACACAGCAGAGCAACGCTACATGATTTGGATGGTGAAGGTGCAAAACATTAAATTTGAATGAGAGTGACCTTGGCTGAGTAAAAGGAACAGTTCAGTGTAAAAATAAAAACTGTAAAATTAGAGATTAGAGGCTGTAAAATAGTTAGTTAGTCAGAAATGTAATGTTAAAACGCAGGAGTGACTGGATGTCTAACAGAACAGAACTTCCTGCTTAGCAGCTCTCTAACTCTGAGTTAAGGTGGCCAAAGTCGCACTGATAATATCGTACAAAACTAATATTTATATTTTGATTGGGTGCCTCGTTAGGCACCCAATCATCAGTCATTGTTAGTGCTGAACCATCAAATACAGGTAGAATTCTGTATCTGATGATTCAGCTCTGCACGTGTTTCTTGGAAAGATCTTTTCCAGGAAAGATCATAATTGTGACTTCTATGGCCACCCTTAATCAGTGACTAAAATGGAGGGGGTCACTTGGGACATAACTGTTCAGTGAATTTGCAACAGATTTTTACCATTCAGTTCATATTCCAAAGCAAACAATTATGACCCATGTTGCCCCCTGTTAAATCACTGATTGGATACTGCTTGGAAAACCAATCAGTGGAAACCAAGAGAGCTGCAACGCTGTAAGCAGTGTTCTGGCATTATATAAGACATCCAGTCACTCCAGCCTTTATACAATTTTGGTGAACTAACTATATTAGAAACATTTTTTATTTTTTATTAAACTTTCAGGCCCAACTTCCTCCTTCATACATACATACATACATACATACATACCAAAAAGTGCTCAAAAAATCATTATAGTGTAGTCGTGCCTTGTCACGGTCGGCACCCAATTACCAGAACAAGTACCAATCACCCTGGTCTAGGCTCGTGCTTCACCAGTAGTGTGGCCGCCTTGGGCTTCGGGAGGAGCCCTCAGCTACTCAGATGCCACCTGGACTTAAACGAGAGGTGCAAGGCAGGAGTTCTGGCCAGCAATGGGGCACGACTGTATAAAAAGTCAGTTAGGCCGAAGATCACCGTGCAATTGGATAAGGCAAAGGCGTAGTCAGACAGGCTGGGTCGAGGCAGGCGGATAACTAGGTTTCGTCAGGCAGGCAAGGGTCAAATCCGGGTAATCAATCAGATGGGAGAAGGCAGAATCGGAGTCAATAACAGGCAGGGGTCAAAACCAGAATGTCAATCAGGAGGGTTAAGCAAATTCAAGGTCGGTTTCAGGCAAGGGTCAGGTTCCAGAGATCAGAGTAGTCAAAAACAGCCAGGCAGGGTCAAACACAGGTATCAGACAGATCAGAAGCTTTACAGCACAAGTACAAGGCACCAGGAACAAAACCTATCACGGGCAATGCAAAAAGTAAAAATGTGCCTTTAAATACTTTTGAATTTCGCGCCATTGCGCGCTGACGTCATCACGCCAGCGCGCATGCGCCTATATAAGCCGGAAGTGCGCGCGCGGCGCGCACTAGGGAACCGGCACAGAGGGGGAAGGATGGCGTGGCGGGCGTCCCCGCCGATGGCGGCGCGGCGGGCGTCCCCGCCGCGCTGGTAAGGAGCTTTTCCTTACAGTGCCTAACTGGAAAGTTTTATAACTATGTAATATGCCAAGACTATTTAATTATTGTTGATATTTAGATGGAACAATTGGATCACGAACACATTAAGGGAAGAACTAGAATGAAAAGCAAAAAAAAAAAAAAATGTGTATCCCACCAATGCCTTGCAAAGAGATGAAAATTGTCCTCATATTAAAACCTTAGTTCTTAGCTACATATTTTGGAATCACATTTATAGAATTTCAAATTAATGGAAAACAAAAACCTTCTGGCTTATTATAATAGCTGAGTTCATTGTTATATAACACTTGTATATTTCTCCATTCATTTTTGGGGTTGCACATTTAGTATTTGATAAAATATATTGTTTAAAATATTTTATAGAAAGTGCCCTCTAAACTTACTTTTTTCAACAAAAGTCCAAACTCACAGGGTCAGCGCTAATGAAAGCTTGGAAAAGAATATGTAACCAAGGGAAAATGGGAAAAAAAAGAAAGATATATATAGTGTAGTATTTTTTGATTAATTGTTGTAGTTCCACACTCTAGGTTCCCACTACCAATCTGGTGTATTTAGCCTTCAATTAAATCACCACTGAGTGAGTGATCAGGTGGGTACTTACAAACGTTTCAATTAAACTTTAGCACATCAATAGTTTTGTAGACATGGATACTTGAAGCAGCGGTTGAAGCTGTAAGAAGCGTAATTGCGCAGAATAGCATAAAAACTCTTTAATATTTAAAAATATAAAACCAATCAGTTGAACTCACATTTTCAGTAGTTAAAATCAGGCATATAATTATTATCTCCGTCAAAGTCTGCAAAGTCCCGGGTTCCGTGTATGTCCTGTGGTGTTTTTAAGCTCAGACCTGCGTTGCTTGCAACCCACGCTGGCTCCCTCCTGGGCTCTTGGAGATGACGTACCTGCCTTTGCCTAACGCGTTTCGTCGCTGCGCGACTTCCTCAGAGGCTCTGCCAATGAGGTGAGTTGAAAATCTTGCCTCAGGCAGCAGCGCCCCACTAGATACCAGGGGTGGCAAAAATGCCGCTCCTGGTATTTTAAGAGCCGAATTTCCTGTTCTCAAACTGGAAATTCTGCACTTCTAGCGGAGAGCGCATAATTGCGCCCTGCGCTAGTGTCCTGACCATCTCTGCCGCCCTTGTGGACCCCCCCTTCAGCACAAAAAAGTGAGCGCACAGGGGAAGAAGGGCTGCCTCAGGCGGTGGAGGAGACAGGATCGCCCCTGCTCAAATCCTAGCAAAGCCTGACATAAGGTTTGTCCAGTTTTCTATGTAGTTAAAGTTTAGTGTCCTCGACACGTAACAAGTTTTATTTATTAGCCAATGTCTCCCAATGTCTTGCATTTTATGGTTGAATTTTCCAATGTACAGGTATGGAATACATTTATACTGAAACCCATTATCCAGAAAGCTCCAAATTACGGGAAGGAAATCTCCCATAAACTCCTTTATCATCAAATAACTTAGATTTTTTTGCCATTTATATGTACAACAGTACCTTTTACTTACTAAGATAAAATGAATCCTCATTGGAGGAAAATTCCTATTGTTCTCATTTCAATTATTTTTAAGTGGATTACAGCTATGGAGATCCAAATCATGGAAAGATACCTCATCCGGAATACACCAAGTCCCCAGCATTCTGGATTAAAGGTCCCTTACCTGTACAACCATTTGACCTTTGACAGATAATCAAAACATCTACCAATGTGTCCATGCATTTAGTCCAGCTTTGCACATTAGATGGCACAAAAATCAAACTCAGGCCACCCTAAGTTTTAATACTTATTTTATGCTTGTTTTTATCAATGAATTTAGCTGAGAAAAATAACACAGATAAAGAACACTGGACAATGTCTGAGATCTCTGATCTTGTAAATCGAATACATCTTATCTACTGCTCTTCACTGGAACAGTTTCTGTGACTAATCTAAACTGTTCCCCAATCTCTCTTTAATGTACAAATGTCAAATCCTGATATCTCTGTTTAGCCGATACTGAAAGGAATAGGTAAAATGACTGAAAAGAATTGGTCTAGTATGGGAATTTCTTCACTGGATCCCTTAGCATCACTGTCCCACAAGCCATAAAAACCCTTACCACTTGCCACCTTCTCTTTATATTTTTCCATGTTTAAGAACATATTCAATCACATCTTAAAATCACTAAGTGGGCCCACTATCACAAATAAGGTGGAAATTCCACCTAAGGTGGCTATTTACATTGCTTTTCCTCTGTGTTGTGCTTTGGATTTACAAAGCACTCCTCTATTCATGAAGATGCATCTGCCCCATTACAAGCACTACTTGGCTAGAAAAAAAACAAACCCCTTCCCTCATAATTGAATTGTTCTATTCCCTTTTTCTGATTTTTCCCAGCTCCTGTATATCTTGCAGGTGGACTTGTGCCCAAAACTGCACTACATAGTCAAGGTGATTTCTTAGCAAGAATCTGTAGAGATGATTATTTCCTTCTCTGTACCAACGCTCCTTTGTATACAAAAGCTCATATCCAGAACAAATTCTGGGAAGACCATCTTCCATAGGCAAAATAGGAAAATAAGTCTAATTCTTAAAAATGATTTCCTTTTCCTCTGTAATAATAAGATACTTGAATTTGATCACAACTAAGCTACAGTATAATAAAGAATCCTTATTAAAAACAAAACAATCCTTTTGGTTTTATTTCATTTATAAATGTTTTTAGTAGGCTTAATGTATAGAGAGCCAAATTACGGAAAAATCCCTTATCATAAAAAACCCCAGGTCCCGGGTAATCTGGATAACAGGTCTCATGCCTGTACCAGAATCTTAATGCAATTTAAATGTTGCGATGCTTCAGGGTGGTACAAAATAGGTGTTGTGACCATTTGGTAGCTCCTATAAAGACTGACAACCTACAGGAGGCTCTAATTAACAGGAATTAAAAAAGAAGCAACTTCTTTGAGGCCACTGGGAGCAACATCCATGGGGTTGTTGAGCACCATCTTTGTTTTGAGTAACTAGTTGGGGATCACTGCTGTAGAGTGTTGACAGGAAAAGCCTGATGGGATGCAGGTAGCTATAGCTCCTTGGTGTCAGCTTTGCATTCTTGCAATAACAATAGAATGTCCTCCTAAATTATTCTAAAGAAACATTCTTACCATGGCTGACACTTGCCTGAAGCCAAGAGAGAGTCTGTATGTCATCTTTCTCCCTAAATTAAGTAGAGTACAGAATTCCCATGTCCTCTATTGCCTTATAAATTGTCTTCCAGAGGAATAAATCTCATTAACACAGTTAATCAGTTCTTTCTGTAAACAGCTGGTTTGTGGTATCTATATACATGGATACCAGTCTACAAGGCAACAATAATATGCATTTCCCTGTACAGTGTAGTTTCCAGGACATTTACTCTACATCTGACATTCTGTCTGTTCCAGACCTTTCCCAAATCCATTCCATAGAAAACTGACTGGGGTGTTTAACAATCAAAGCTTTATTAATAGTTCTTTTTGCACTTCCATGGATACTTTCCAAAAAAAAACACATTAATATCATTTTGATTATTTATAAGGATAACCAAAGTATCCCTTTTGTAATAACAAGAAAAATGTTCTTGCTCAGAGAATTTCCACTTGTCCATTTCGGGTCAGGAAGGAATATTTTTCCCCTCGAGGCAGCACTGAAAAGAGAAACAGGTGGGATTATTTGCCTTCCTTGACATTACCAAGGGTTTCTAGGATTTAATGATTGAATTAGATGAATTAATGTCTTTTCAGTCACATATATTAAACACACTGTTCCACATTTCAAACAGCCTTACAAAAAAGGGAATAAGAAAAACATCATTGTCAGTGTTGAGAAGGGGTTCGATATTAAATTTCTCATGAACACTGCATGTTGGCTGCATACATAGTGATGAATTTGCAGTTTTACTATCCTGTGAATGCTCACTTCTTCTTACGTCTAAAACACACTGACCTACTGTTTTTTACCGTCCAGGTTATTAACTCAAATGCAGTTTACTTCCAATCTGTTGGTCTGGCTGTCTATCTATCAACATTTTTTTTTTTCAAAAACTGCAAGAAGCAGTATGATAGCCCAGTATAAGCCCTTTAGAGTAGATAACAAAAAGTAGTTCCCCTTTTTGATATAACTAGTATGAACTTGATAGAGAGGAGCCAGGCTGCTGTCACTTTATTTGCTGCCTGATTTGCACTGGTTGAAAAGTTTTGGCACAAAACTTGATCCCAACTAAGATATAATTGATCCTTTGAATATAATGGCAACACATTCTCTAATATAATTTGAAGAATTGCTCTACCCAAACTAATGGGTGGTGCAGGAGACAAGGGCATTTCAATTTGAGCTTTATCTACAAGTGTCTCATAATCTGCACTCTGCGATTTTACTTCGATTTGTAAATTTCATTAAATAGCGATTGATAATAAACCATCCAATTCATTGATAACCCCATACAGTATATTAATTAAAATTTGTCACTTTTTATTTATCAATTAATAAGTAAACTAAATCAAATTAAATATAACCCTAGAAAAAGTAATACAGTGCACAGAATCACAATTCATCAGCATATGATAACATTCATTGATAATTCATTGTTGTTGCATATGAGTAAAGTTTCAAAATGGTAATCAGTTCATTAGTTGAATGAATTCATTAATTATTTGTCCCATGAAAATTCATTAAGACGATACCAATTAAACACAATGCCGATACACTGGCCCAGTCCTCATTAGCTGTTACATTTAAAAGTCTGTCATTAGGTATTGCTCTACCTGTTCAAGATTTCAGTTCCAATTAGAACAGGATATGAGTTGTTAGTTACAAAGTGTGAGATATACTAGTCACACAAACCCAAATTCTGCTGGCTTTTGCTAATGGCAACAATGTACTGGATGTGTTGGATGTGAATTGGATGGTTAAATTTTAATTACAGTAAATTTACAAATCGAAGTAAAATCGCAGAGTGCAGATTATGAGACACTTGTAGATATATTTATTTGATATCTAAATTATCTTTGAGTATGTATTGAGATCCAATTAGGGAATGATCCCATACCTGTATTTGCACAATGCAATTACCTTCTTGTTGCAACTAGCATGCCTATGTACTTGGCTACAGATGCATTTTTGAGGACAATATTAAATTGGACCTGGCACCTATTTTAGGGCTCCTACACACGGGCGTTTTTGACCTGCGCTCCCCTGCGTTGCGTTTGGCTGCGTTCAGGGAGCGCAGGTCTAGACGCACCTCATTTTGTTCAATGAGGTTGTACCCACGAGACGCGTGTTAACGCCGAACGCAGATTCAGACGCAACATGCTGCATTTTTCCTGCGTTCGGCGCTCACATGCGTTCGTGTGAGTACAGCCCCATTGAAAATAATTGATTGCATCTATACCTGCGCTCCCCTGCGTTTGAACGCAGCAAAACGCAACGCAGGAGAGCGCAGGTAAAAACGCCCGTGTGTAGGAGCCCTTACGGAAAACTGCAGACCCAGATAGATGCATAGCTTGTGCCATGGCAAATAGAATGGTGGCACACCCAAACATGCAGGAATTCTTGGGAAAAATAAAGGGGACATAAACTGTGGTGGATTGTACAGATTTCCACATTTTGCAACTTGCGCATTTTTGATTATTGAATCACTTTTGGTACAACCCAACAGAGCAACAGAGAAGCTGTGCATTAAGGAGAGAGAACACCAGCTGTGTTTAGTCTGTTTAAATGCAGACTGATTACAGGGAAATCAAGCCTCTCCTATGTTTATACACTGGCATTGTATGATTTAGAATATTTAAGATGGCTATTATCCCGATTAACCCTTTTAAACGTTTACTTCAGGCAAAATATTTTGATTTAATAAGACTCTGCCCATTCAACTTCTCCCTCAAGACTGGATGAGCCTGATAACCAGAGTTCCATGCTAACACATCCATTCACTCCTGCTTTTTCATTTCTCATACTGACTGATGTGGCATGCTGTGCCCGAGGCCCTGACATCTGTCAGACCTGTTGGATGTGTCTGATGTCTGAGCGTCTGAACACATGACTGCTGGTAAAACATTGGAATTAGGCAAAGTAGAAAATTACATGGTGCTGTATGATACAAACACCCATCAAATTATTGAAAACATTTAAACAACTTGTAACTGCTTGATGTAGTGCACAGATCCTTTGCAACTGTCTACATGTAAAAACCTATTGAGACAGACTAAAGCCTCTCAGCATCCCATACACATCCCATATTGTGTTTTCTATATAGTGCAGCAATCGGAATCTTTTTAGTTATTAACTATTCTAGGAATGAGCTAAATATTTCATAGAGTTTCACCACAAAAAAACCCATAGACCCATAATGTATAGTTAAGGATAAGTAATGGATAATAGAGAACATTATGTTCTACAGAGCTTATCTGCTGTCTGCTGTGTAACCTGAGCCTTTTCTCCTTTGAATGGCTGCCCTCATTGCTACAGCTTATTTATATAAACAATAGTAGTGCTTCTGAAGCAACCACAGCAGTTTTACCAGTGCAGGGCAACACTGAGGGCAGGGCTATGATATTATTCAGAGTTATTTCCCATAAATTAGCATCAGCTGAGGAATTAAAAGGATCAAATCCTGTTTATTTGTTCTCACTGTACATTATCATCCTTCTCTTCCTGAGGAAACTATGAGCCTTCTGCCATTTCATATTGTGCATTTCTGTTACATGGGGAGGGGAGTTGTTTCCATTTGCACCTGTACAGCCCTCGCTTCTGTTCCGCTCTCTTGTTATCCATCAGCAATGGAGCCATGAGCTGTGTTTTCTGCTTGTAATGTACGGCAGTTGGACAGTGGCCCAATCATATCCTCCTTGCCGCAAATATAACAGGGGTTTCAAATCTTTCACTCAAACTATATATTATGTATTTCATTGTTGGAAGGAAAATACACCTTCATTTTTAAATATAAATAAACTGTCATATTTAATTCCTTTAACGTTCTCTATTCAGCTTTAGAAAGAAGTGTGTTGGGAAGCATAATGCAAAGCTTATTTATGTGGAAAATCTAGCTAAATAGAAGCAATATACCATTTTCTTTCCTTATAAATGTATCACTGGGCAGTAGCAAAACTAACAATGCAAACCCTACTTACCCTTAACTGCACTACATGCCCCACCCACCCAGTCCCAAGACCCTGAAGTTTAAATGTGTTGCTGGCAGAACCATCTAAATAGTGGAGTTTAATTAGTCACTGATCCTCCTGTCCTCTCTACATCATGTACTCTCCTGTCCTCATACTCATCAATTCCCTTTCTGTTGTCTGGGCCACGAAATGTGAGGCAGAATCAATAGGAAATAAGAAATAGGCCAGGAGAGGAAATAACTCTAAGAAGGCAGGAATGGAACAACTGTAATGTCTTTTTTTTAACATTATGGACACAATGGGCTATTGCTTTCTTGGACATTTTGTCTCTGCAGCTTTATGTCAGCCCTAAGGGTAATACCTGGTCCTGCATCAGTCCAAGCCAGTTCTGCAATGATAGACTCATCATTGCTTATCCTCTAATCACAGCTCATTGCTTTGCTTAAGGCTTGTAGCTAAAGCTTCTTTGCTATTTGGGCACTAGATATTGCTCTCATAGAGAAAATAAACCTTGATAATTAAAAGGTTACATAGAGTGTTATGGCATATTTTGGCTGTATTGAATAACCTTAATAAAATGTACAGTATCATGTAATATAACTAGCTCAAGTAAATGATAAAGTGTATTGTAATACTCTCAAGTACACAGTTTAAATTATGATATCTTATGTATCTCATGTAAGACAAAAGGAAAGATAAGGTAAAAGTATAAAATGTATGAGGGGGCAAATGGTGGGGAGGTAGGTGGCTGTGTGGGTGAACAAGGGCCCAGGTTTAGGCGATAGAAGAACTACAGACCCAGCACCCCTTTATTGTTGCCCCCTAGGCAGGTGCCTTATCCTACCCATAGTTCCTGCCCTGCCATTGGCATACTTATGTAGTTCAGGGCAAAAATTATTGGCACACAGGGCATGATTTGAATTAGATTTTTCCAGTCCTTTTCCTGTTTCGGGACTGGGATCATTTTGTTTGATGGACTTATCTTTTGGACTTTTTTTGGGCATGGAATTATAATTTTCAATTGGACTACATTTAAAATTTTCAGTGGTCTACATTGTAATTAATTACTGCTGTTTATGTTAATTGCTTTGGCTCTAAATGTTTCACTCCCACATCAGTGCGTATGCCTG
>CM044436.1:98337536-98389218 GCA_024363595.1 Xenopus borealis
AAGCCAATATCCTGACTTCAGCGACCTGAGATGTATCAAGTTACACTTGCAGCTATCTTTATGACCGTTATTGCAACACTATTTTCACAGCTGTCAATTTTGCATGTATATAATTGTATATAATTAGAGGACATGCTCAGTGTCCCTAAATCTGGCTGTATTATAACCTCTCTGAGTTATCCAGTACCTGTATACTAAAGCAGAAATCTTGAAAAGATACTGACAACAAGCTAAGTAAATTTTAATTGTGTGTCTGCATTAATTAGGAAAAACAGATTGGCGACAGGAGGTACAGTATTGGCTATTAATTGGGTCATTGATCGGGGGTGGCTGTGTTTTTGTCCACAGTGGCGTGAATGCTGCATTTTGTGCCCTGCAATTGAGATTTTAAAATAACACTAACATCATTTTTTTTTCAATTTGTTTTTTTATGAAAATAAACAAAAACAGAGATAAATCTTTAAAATTGGTAAGTTTTTAATAAGAAATGACTTACTGATTCTCTGCATGCACTCCTCTTCTCAGATGGCGATATGGCGACAATCCAACGTGCGGCGCTCAATTTCTCCTCCCTGCCTATATCCTATATATCCAACTGCGCGTTGGATCATAACCATATCACCATCTCAGAAGGGGAGCGCATGCAGAAAATCGGTAAGTTATTTCTTACCGATTTTAAAGATTTATCTCTGTTTTCATTTATTTTCATAAAAAAAACAAGTTTAAAAAAAAAATGATGTTAGTGTTCCTTTAATATGATGTAATGTACAACAAGCTGCATTATGGCTAAGAGCAAGGGCTTAGTATATGGCTATGTAAGTGGTGCAGTTTTGAATGTTTTGGTACATATGTATAAAGGTATATAAAGATATTTTTATATAATATTATGGGATTTTACTGTTTGTGAAGAGTAATATAGACTGTGTTCCTTATATTTTAATAATAATATGTTGACATTTAGCCATTTAAGGATAAAGTCATTTAAAGGATTTAGCCATTTATGGATAAAGTTCTATATCGCTTGGATCTTTATTTTGTTGTTTGTATGTCGTTGACAAAAGTATGTCACTTGCTCCTGTGCTGGGCACATACATCATTCCTTGTAAGCTTTTCAGTGATCTATTTATCGGAAAACTTTACCCCCAAAATGAATATTTAAGCAGCAGACTTAATATCATATTAAGTGACATATTAAAGAACCTTACCAAACTGGAATATATATTTAAGTAAATATTGCCCTTTTACATCTCTTGCCTTCAACCCCCATTTCATGATGGATCTGTGTGCTGCCTCAGAGATCACCTGACCAGAAATATTTCAACTCTAACTGTAACAGGAAGAAGTGTGGAAGCAAAAGACACAACTCTGTCTGTTAATTGGCTCGTGTGACCTAACTTTATAGTTTGTTTGGTATGTTTGTGTGCACAGTGAATCCTATGATCCCATGAGGCCCTTATTTTTTAAATAGGCAATTTTCTATTTATGATTACCCAATGGCACATGCTACTTAAGAGTATATTATTATGAAAATTGTTTATTTACATGAAACAGGGTTTTGCAAATGATGCAATATCTTTTTATAGAGACCTACATTGTTCCCAGGGTATAATTTTCCTTTAATTACGTCTCTTGGGCGCTTTTCTTTGTCTCTTTGCCTTTGTATAAATACATCACCCAAGTTTCTTCCTCTTCTGTATACCATCAGGGGTTTAGGGGTTTGCCAAAAAGGAAATTGCAACAATAAATAACAATCATCCTTTAACACCTTGCCCATTTGTGTTTTTTGAGTATTGGTAGAGATTTTAACATATATATCTATTTCAATAAATATTTTGTCATGATGGGGGGGGGGCATATATTTAAGCATTTGTCTTAAAGGACAGAAACAGTCAAATCCACTGGGGTGCCAATAGAAATGTGTCATCCTGGGGGGAAACTGCGCTTGGTCTCCATTCTACTTATCTTTTCCAGGCAATGAGCAATAATCTGCTATTATGAGAAAAAAACAGGTAGATTAAATGTGTTGGACCTAGTAAGAACATTCTAATTCCTATTTTCAGAGTTGTGAATATAAAAATGTCTGTGTCTTCTCATATATGATTAGTAATTCTATTTGCAGAAACCTGTTGCATCAGAGCACATAAAATCAAACAGAGACATGAAACATGTTTCGAAAGTAAATGTACTCTATTTTTGAAAGTTAATTAACCTTGATTTATTTTTGGTGCTGCTTCCCCTTTAACCCATCGGTAACATATTCATCTGTAGCCTGTGGCTGTTAACAAACGATACCACAAGTAAAAGAACAAAGCATCCTGGAAGAATAATTACAGTATAATAATTATATATACTATATAGAGAGCACAATTGTTAATTGAATAAAGAATTTGTTAATTAAAAAGCACAGTAAACACATGTTCCCTTGGGTCTTTAAATGAACACATGGAAGTAATTTGTCTCTAATCCTGTTGTTATGGCAGTGATAGTAAAATTAATTCAGTATACAGGGATTCCACTGCTGCAGTTTGTTAAGATTTTTGTCATTTAATGGATTTATTACAAAGAACCAAAACATAAAATGTATTCTTTGTAATTGAAACTCAATAATGTATTATTGAGCATTCTTGTTTCAGGCTTCAGAACTGCACATCGTGTTATTAATCATTCCACTTCCCTACAGTTATTTTTCTATCTGTGCTTATCCCAACATACTGTTAGAGTCTCCATATACTGTACCTTTGACTTCATGGTTTGTGATTTAATCAAACATACATGTAGTACATGGACAATAAGGGGCACAAGGGGCACATTTACTAAGGTTTGAATTGATTTGAAGTGAAAATTTGAATCAAATTCAAACTAAAAAATTCGAAATTCAAATTTATTTTGGGCTTATTCGAATATTGAATAACCCAAAATTCAATTTGAATTGGCCAAATTAAAAAAGATTCAATATGATAATTCAGCATATTAAATCTACTAAATTGCTATATAACCCTATAAAAAATTCGATCGAATGGTTACAATCGTTCGATTCGAATGATTTTATCAACTGAATTTTTTCGTTCGATAATTCGAATTGCGTTAAAATTGTTTGAAAAATGTAAAAATATATACATGTTAAAGTATTCTTGTTACTTTGTAAAATAAATAACTCCAGCCATCCCTCTCCAAACCAGTTATGTGGTGTATTATTGGGGATGGGGTCGGGCAGAAGGGAGAGGTACAGACTTGACGCTGCACCTGTCATAATTCTATGCATTTCATGGAAATGAGTCATGAACACTTAGGGGCAGCAACTAAATCTTATCTAGGCACCAATAAAATGCCACTTAAAATATGTGACTTGATATCTTTTAAGGGTTACCAAATCAACCATCATATTTATTTATTGATCTTTACAATGCATTCTAGCTCTTTTAACCTAAAGGAAACCTATCTGTTGCCTGGGTACATCTGGGTACATATATACATCTTTAAAGGGATACTGTCATGGGAACAAATATTCCAGTGCAGAATTCTGCACTAAAATCCATTTCTTAAAAGAGCAAACAGATATCTTTATATTCAATTTAAAAATCTGACATTGGCTAGACATATTGTCAATTTCCCAGCTAACCCAAGTCGTGTTCTCTGATAAACGTCAGTCACTCTTTACTGCTGTACTGCAAGTTGGAGTGAAATCACCCCCTCCCTTTCCCCCACTCAGCAGCCTAACAACAGAACAATGGGAAGGTAACCAGATAACAGCTCCCTGCAGGGCCGCCATTAGAAATCACGGGGCCCCGCACAACAAAATTCAGCGCTAAAAAAGTAAACCCCCTCACACATATTGATGGTCAGGGCTCCCTTATAAGTTAAAAAAAATTGGGGCCCCAAAAACTATTTTTTTTAAAAACATTAGCGCCAGGGCCCCCCTACAAGTTAAAAAAAAATTAGGGCCCCAGAGAATATTTTTTTTTTTAAAACTTGGCACCAGGGCCCCCCTTACAAATTAAAAGACAATTTGGGGCCCCAGAAAATTTTTTAAAAAATCATTGGTGGCAGGGCCCCCCTTACAAGTTGAAAAAAAAATTTGAGGCCCCAGAAAATTAAAAAAAAAATCATTGGTGGCAGGGGGCTATAGAGTATTAAAATAAAACATTGGTGGTCAGGGGATTTAAAAAAAAAACCTCATGGCTTTAGGACCTCCATTATAACTGTTTTCGTGACATCGGGTATTTTCTCCACTTCAGGACTTCAGTGTCGGCTCCTTCACAACTTTGGGTTTTTCCACCACTTCAGGACTTCGACTATCTTCGGCACTTCCGCATCAGCACAGTAAGGACAGGAGCAGGAGGGCTTCGGCAGCACTTGTAAGGGGGGCCCGGCTCTTGGAGAAGTGCAGCACTGCCAGGCCCCCCTTCAGCCCGGGACACTTGTCCCCCCTGTGCCACCCTGATGGCGGCCCTGGCTCCCTAACACAAGATAACAGCTGCCTGGTAGATCTATTAACAGCACTCAATGGTAAAATCCAGGTCCCACTGTGACTCCTTCAGTTACATTGAGTAGGAGAAACAACAGCCTGACCCGCATTTCTGAAAGGCCGCCTAGGCCTGTGCCTAGGGTGGCAGGATTTTAGGGGGTGGCATGTTGCCCAACCACACCCACATTGGTTCAGAAACACTGGCGATAAGGAGGAGATTCAATAGTTTTTAAAATTTCCCATGCACCAATCACAATTTCTCCAGTCCTGATGATGAAAATTTGCAAATAAAGGGAAGAGTATGGGGGTGACGAACTGCAGTGAGCCTAGGGGGGCCCACTATGTAAATCCAGCCCTGACAACAGCCTGCCAGAAAGCAGTTCCATCCTAAAGTGCTGGCTCTTTCTGAAATCACTCGACCAGGCAAAATGACCTGAGATGGCGCCTATACACCAATATTACACCTATAAAAAATGCACTTGTTGGTTTAGGAATGGAATTTTATATAGTAGAGTGAATTATCTGCACTGTACAGTGTAATTTAAAAATAAAAACTACATCATGACAGAATCCCTTTAACCAGCCTTACAGTTTTACTGAAATAAACTTACAAAAATATTCAACTGTATAATTCTGCAGTAGAAATTCATTGTAAAAAATAATAATAATAAATAAAAAAAACTGAGACAACAAAAGTGAATATCTTTTAGTGAAAGTGAAATCATTTATTTTTTCCATCTTGAAAACATATCAAGGTGCATATTCCCCTAACTCAGCTCCTAGTGTCAAGTCATCTGAAGAAAATTAACTTTTTTTAGAACATCTCTTATCCTGTAGCATAGTATGGGACCTAAACAGCTGATAATGTGAAAATAAACAGCGTATAATACAAATATTTTTAGAAGTGAAAGGGATATTTATTAATACAGATAAGAGACAGGGTCACTGAGGCTCTTGTTTTCAAGAATTACATTTAAAATGTTAGAGGCAATTTTCCCCATTTTTTAACATACCACGTGTCGAACATACTCTTTGCCTGTTGTTGTTCTTAAAGAAAAGATATTCAAAGAAAAATAAAATGATTTCCATTTTTTCAATTAAAAGAATGGGTAGAATTAAAGGGAATTGGCACCAAAGTGACAGCATTGTGCACTAGAAGTGACACAAAGCTCATCTGCAGTAATAAATGTGTTCATGCCCAATAGTTTGCACAAACATTAGCCTTGTGCTGATTCAACATTAAACCAACCCAAACTCCTCCAATTCACATTCATTGCTCTTATTATTTAATGCATATTAATAAGGATTCTGAGGTTCGGTTCAGTACTGGCTATAATGCACCAGATTTTATATTCCTGGTCTGGACTGTGGTTAACTCACAGCAGCTGCCTTCTTTACGTTAGTGCTGACGGACTTATTCTATTCCATTGTACAAGACTGTATCAGATTTCCTCTAGATTTCTATTTTTGTCAAGCACTTTGTACACTGCCATGTGCCTTGAACAAATATAACATTATAGGCTGAACATTTCATTGAAAGCCTTTACTACTCTCAGTTCAAAATGTACACAGCTCTTCATTTTAAATGGAAGATTTCAACAAAGAAACATACTACATTACTTGCCAATAATTATTTTTATGAGCTTTGGACAAATATGGTTTGTGTGAAAGAGTGGAGGGGTGTGTGTATGCTGGGTTTTAATTTGGAGGGGATGAACTTGATGGACTTTGTCTTTTTTCAACCCTATGTAACTATATAACTATATAACTATATGAGCTGTTTCCTGCATGGATCAGAGGATATTGTGAAAGCCCATCAATGTTTACAAGCATGTTATTGCTCCTTATGCCAAGTAATAGTTTGGTTCAGCACTTTGGTAATCACAGAAGGCTTTATGACAACATTATAGTTTCTTGTTGTTTCCCAGACTAAGGCTTGACCTCTGCTTAAGGTGTAACTAATATCTATTTCCAACAGCATGTGGCAACCCTGATCTTGCTGCATCCCTGACAGGCCAGTACGGCTGAATCCCTGGAGGGGAGTGCAATAACAAATGAAGCTGCTCTTGTCACTCAAAGATTGCTTTCTCTTGTTCCCTCCCCACAACACTCGTTTGCTTATTCATCTTTTTACTTTGTTTCCTTTGCTTTTCCCTATAGTTTCCTTTTTCCACTAGTTTCATTTTCAATCTCTGCTACCCCATTTCTTTCACTAAGCATATCTCACCCTACATACTCTTTGTCAAGACCAAGTACTTCCGTTGCATTATACAGCTCTAACAATAGAACAAAGTAATTCTTTAACAAATGCAGCATCACAATTTGCCACCCCCCTTTGTCCCCAATTTTTCATCACCCCATCAAATAAATGACACATGACCAATATTGGGAAGAGTAGTGTATTAACATTCATAATTAATGCATAACCAATATTAACTTTTTATAACAGGACCATTTCTACAGCAACATTAAAACAGTTGTAAAACAATGCCAATTTATACATCTGGATCGACCCTAAAACTGGGCTTGAAGTCTGGGTCCTGTCATATCTCAAAGTCCCCAAATGAGGCTGTCCACCTCCCCAGGCCCCCAGGGATAACCAGTTGCTAACTAACATTGCCCACTGCCCATACAACTAACCCCTGGGGCTCACAGTCAAGGCACACCCAGTCAATTGCAAAGAAAAAACACCTCTCTAAACACATTAGGAGGAATGCTGCTCTGCTCTTGGTTCTCTGTATACTTGAATCCAACTGCTAAGGTAACTTTCATGCCCATTGTTAAACCCCTAATACATGAATCCTCCCAACCACTCACAATCCAGTAAAACATCATGTAATGTCCAGATTTCAAAAGTAAAAAAAAAAACAGATAAGACTCTGTTCTGATTGAAACACCATAATCTGGCCCGTTGATGTTGCCTGTTTCATTCCATGTCTGGATGGTCCATGATAAATTGTGGCAACACTATCTTCATTCCCTGTTTCCCTTCTTCTACGGGTCAGTGGGCTCCATGAGAGCAGCAGCCATCAATGCCCCTTCCTGGGGCTGTGAAGAAGAGCCTCTGTCTCTCAGCACTCCACACTGTCGTATGCCAGCCAATCAATAACTAGGTGGACCTGGCAGGAGACTGCAGTATCTTTCCATGTGTGAAGACAGAGCTGCAACTGGCTACCAACATGTGTAAAGGGGTTAGAACACACCCACTACTGCTTTATAAAACAGAACAGAAAGGGGTTCGTTGTTTTAAAGGTTAATTATTCAATATTCTTAATTGTTTCCTATATCTTTATACATAAGTGTGGGTACAGTGAACCATGTATGCAACTGACTACATGTTTTATATTCCTTGTCTGCAGAGCTGTTTCTGCACCCAGCATAGATTATTAGCCTGCATGTCAATGCAATATATACTACTTGTCTAATAGGTATATTCTGCCCTGGTGCAATAGCCAGAAAATACGGTACAATGTGGACTTGCACTCACAGGACTTCCAGTGTTTATTGGAGCAGAAAGCTAACGTTTTGTCTAGCACTCTTAGGGGTAAATTTATCAGAGTGAAATTCCGCCACTCTCCATTCATTTTCTATGGGATTTTTAAAGGTGTATTTATCAAAGGGTGAACTTTCACTTTCATCCATTGATAAATACACCTTTCAAAATCCCATAGAAATGATATATATATATAAAAATCATAATCACTACACAAACTACCCAAATGACCCTGATCAATATCCTGGTGATATATATATATATATATATATATATATATATATATATATATATATATACAGATGCAGTCACTTTGGATGGTGAGTTTAATGCGTCGCGACTTAACTCATTTATCTCATCTATCCCACTTATCACAGAATATTGTGTCACAGCATCCCATCCAATTAAAGAGTTCACCACTGAAAACAATGGGGCTTTGGTATGCTAATGAAAAGGTTAAATGCATTAAATGAGTTAAGATAACTTTAGATAACACAGTTTCTTCAATTAATGCTGAGTCACGACGCATTTAACTTACAAATCCAAGTGACTCTATCTGTATATATATATAAAACTGTCCCAAATGCACTCACAGGGTTGTCAGGGTATCAGTCCGTAGCAACCCTGTGCAGTTCTTGGAAATATGTTCACTTTAGCTTGGAATGTTAATACAAACTTACTGGGCCTTCATAAATAAAGTACTCCGGTGTGGGCATTGTATTAGTATTAGTTTTCTGCTGAATGAACACCATTTTTCGCCTTGGATAAGACCTGTGAGTCCATGCCTTATTCAGGACAGTTATATTATTGTTTGCATTTTGTACCCAGGCATACTTAACCTTTATACAAGCTGTGCTGGCTTCAAGCAAGTTTTCGAGTACACATATATATATTCAAAAGTCTAGTTTCGATCTGGCCATAATAGAGCCATTGATTAAAGCAGTACGTCAAACATTGACATTACCCTTGGAACCCTCTAAACTTTCGTCAGTGGACAAGCTGTTTCCATCATTAAAGAAAAGATCAGCCTGTTTTCCAGTTCATGCTTCAATTTAAGAAATAGTAATGGTGGAAAAAGACAGATAAAAGACCACAAAAAACAGGGAAGTTTTTGAAGAAATATCCCTTCAAAGAGGAAAATTTTGGGATACCACACCAAAGGTAGATGCGGCAGTGGTAAGACTTGATAAAAGAACCACTTTGCCTATGGATGATGCGGCTGTATTTAAGGAGTCGATCGAAAAACACATAGGGGGGAATTCACAAAAGTGTCGGTAAAATAAGTAACCCAGAAGTGGCGGTCGACAAATTTGTAAAATGTCGTACAAACGGCAAATTCACAAAGGCAGATGTTACATCTCTGAATGTCTCGTAAGTCCGACAATTTTCTAAAATGTTGTATATCTTTTCATCGTACAGGTGACATTTTACGCAACATTTTAAAGACATTTTAAAAGACAATTTGACCGACATTTTCATTTTGGAGAGCCTAATGTGTCAGAAAAATTGTCGGCAAAACAAATGAGTTTACGAGTAATTCATAAAAATGTCGGGGAAAGTGGCACAGAAAAACCCACGCCCACTTTTCACTACACTATTTCAAAAGTGTTGTATATGTTGGAAAATTGGCGGGGAAATGCTCTGTGAATTTGTCGTCTGTTGCTAGGACATTTTAAAGACATTTTTTTCCTTCCCGACACTTTTGTGAATTCCCCCCATAGAATTCAATCTGAAGCATATTGTGCAGCAGGAGCGGTATTTAGACCGCCAGTTACTCTCACGTCGGTTTCCAGAGCTCTAAAGCTTTGGCTTTCATATACATAGAGGAGGCATTGTCATCTAATTTTAAAAGGCAAAGATTACTAGTACTGGTGTTTTTTCTGCCTCAGCCTCCACTTCACAGCAGCAATAAAGGTGTATTGGCTCAGACAGCAGTAGGAGGCAAGTTAGCCCTATTTGCTCAAGTCTGGGCTGAAAATATTCAAGATCATTGGGCCTGTGATTCAGCTCAAAATGGGTTTTGTCTGGGATTCGCAACTTTTTTTTTTTTTCATTTCGAAAATTCAGAAGAGAGTCAAGCTTTAGTTCAAGAATACTTAAATCAGTTATTTGTAGCAGAAGCCTCGAGACAGTTCCACGTGGTGAAAGAATCAGAGGGTTATATTCAAGACTCTTATTAGTAAAGAAAGCCTCAAGAGCACTGAGACCTGTGTTAGACATGAGGAAAGTGAACAAATTCCTGGTATATCATTCAAGCCATCTCGGTCAGGGACTAGCTTTCAAATATAGACCTAAAAGATGCTTATTTCCACATACCCATTTGCCCAGAACACAGAAAACATCTGAGGTTCGCAGTCGGCGGAATACTTGTACAATTCAGGTGTCTCCCTTTAGGGTTGTCCCAATCTCCAAGAGTTTTTACAAAGACTCAGCAAATATTTTGGAATTAAAGGCAAAAAGAAAAGCCCTTTTTGCATTCGAAGATTTATTACAAGAAAAGAGCATAAGAGTAATGTCCGACAATGTTACAGCAGTCTCTTATATCATCAGTTATGGTCATCAGTCAGTACATTTATAGAGCATTATCAGTTGGATGTCTTTTCCTCACAAGAAGCAAGATTTGGAAGAAAAGTCTTGTAATCCATTGTACATTTCACTGAATAAAAAAAATTATATCTTTCACTGCAATTGTGTTGTAGTCCCTCCCTGATACCAGCTTTAGAAGCTCCCATTGTTGAATGCTGACCATGGGTGACTAGGAAAACAGGAAATTGTTTATTACTCACTATAATTTCTGTTTCCTGCTCACCTTCCACCCTACATGGACAAGCTTATAAGACAGGTGAGTAAGGGAGGAGTTGACTTTTAAACTTTTGGAGGAAGTCCTGTCCATTGGCCTGAAGGGCGATGAACCCATCGGTGAATGCTGCCGTGGAAGGTGAACAGGAAACTATGGCAAGTAATAAATAATTTCCTGTTTTTTTAGCAAGTTCATTTTTTCACCTTGTTTTACCCCGATATACACTTGTGAATAAATCATACCACAGCTGTACAAACACTTGGAACTGTATGCATTTGCAGATGTTTGGAATATTTCACTCTCTTTTTTTATACAGATTGAAAGTATGCTTTGTAGAGAGTAAGAAGGGTCTCAATTAATCCCAGTGACCTGTCAACTAGGGGATAGTGTTGCGGGAGTGGCTAAAACAAGGCATGATGTTACGTTGATATATTAAAGAGAGCCATGGATAGCTTATTAAAATGCACTATTGATGTCATCAGTTATAATTAGAGGTTAGTGATATGGTGTGTTACATGCTACATATGTCTATGTCTGTATGTATATATTTTATGTTATAGCTGAATTCCTCTTCCTGATGTCCATTATTTACTTCCTAATGTAAGCAAGTAATGATCAGTTATGCGCTTGCCCTTCTCCTCTCTAAGGGGTAATAAATACTGAGTGGTGGTAGCTGCCATTAAATCTCTCCCGGTAATGATGACATGAGGATCAATCACCTGAATCATTGATGAATGATATATATATACTGTATATATATATAACTAGAGAGCTGGACAATCATTAGCCTTTAGTCAGTGCACTGTATTTTGTCCTGTGTGTAAGGTACAAGGTGAATAGAAGATTATTTATTTGTAGAGTAGAGAAAAGAACATGTTTGCTATGAACATTCATATTTTGCAGGCTTATCCAGCTCATTAAACAGTCACTGAATACAGTCCGGCCTATAAAATTCTCAGGAATCCTACCAAGCAGCCATCCATACCACTATGTCTCATGAGAACTGTGCACTGGGAATGTTACTCACTGGTCAACATTATGAGATATTTCCTAGTAAGTCAACATATTTTTCTTTGTATATCTCTATATTTCTTTCATCGTTTCATCTGAAGCATTCACATTTTCCAGACACTGACAGGACTGGAAAACACCAGCTGCAAGGGAAGTTCTTCTAACATATGCTAAACTCATAATGCACTGGCTGTCTCCGCACTTAGTTTCCCCTTATATAATGTACAGAACTGTCACTCTGTTATTGTTAATTTTTGTCTATGTATAACCGTGTTATACATACAACTGAAGTACTTAAAGGGACTCTCTCTCCAGGAAGAAAGCTGTTGGTAGGTATGTATTTTGGTAAGATTCTTAGGCGCAAATTCACGAAAGCGTCTAACACTGGCCGTGACGTCAATTTGCAACTTCGCCGATTCACTAACAGTGTCCCTGGTTAAAATTCGCTAGCGAGAGATCGACTTGCACAACTTGCGCACTGATGAAGGGACGTAACTACGCTAATTCACTAAGATGAACATTTTTGTGAACGTTACCTCTTACGCGAGACGTTACTTTGCCAGGTCAGACCAGGCGAAGTTCAATACAATAGATAGGAGTTTTGAAAAAAAAAAACTTGAAATGTTTTTCTAAGTCCCAAAAAACGCTGGTGTCTTTTACCTTTTGTTGGGTGAATTTTTTTAGGGTTACCCTCCTACCCCCCTACATTTCCTAACATATGGCACAACATAACAGTTTCCTGGGCTTGTGTAGTGTAATGTAGTGGCTGTAACATACACCTCTTAAGTTCGCACCGTATAAATTAAGCATCGCTAGCGTAAATGCGATTTGCCTGCCAAAGTAACGGTAGCACTACTTCGCTACCATTCGCTACCCTGAGTGCAAATTCGAATCTTAGTGAATTTGCGTAGCTCTGGCGAAAATTCGGCTGCCGAAGTGCGGCGAACATCAGCGAAGGCAACGCTAGCGCATTTTCACGCTTTAGTGAATTTGCCCGTAGTATGATACTTAATTTAATATAAACTGTTGCTTAAATATTCATTTTGGAGGTAAAGTTTTCCTAACCATTTGAACTGTATCTAGGGGGCAGATTTACCAAATTCATGTGAACAATTCGAAATTCAATTGAATTTTAAAAAAGATTCGAATTCATTTTCAATAGGTTTTCTGGCCACTTCAACCATCGAATTTTAAAAATTCGATTGAATCGAATGATTTGAATAGATCGAATAAAAATCTATTTGATTATTCGACTATTCGATGGTCGAATTACTTGCCCTTTCAATTTGTATTCGAATGCCTAGTTCGCTAGATTTAACCCACTGAATTGCTGTTTAACCCTTTGGGAAGCTCCCATAGGGTTTTTTCAGCTTTTTTAAATCAAAAAAAATTTGATTGAATGGTTAAAATAGTTTGAATCGTTCGATTCGAGCAATTTTATCGATCAATCGAATATTTTTTGTTCTATTTATTGAATTCTAATTCGAAGGGTTAAAATTTAAAAAAATGGTTGAATTCGAGGGTTGAATTAGACCCTTAGTAAATCTGCCCCTAGGTGTTGCTTTGACACAGGCAAGTGGGTCCAAACTAGAGCCTAAATATTGCTGTAAACTTGGTCAATAATGAATACCAAGGCAACCCAAGAATTGAATAAAACATGGTTTAATGCAAAACATGTACTTTGTCAAAAGAGGGCTTGCACACTCAAAGGAAACAGAAAATACAGCGGTATGCAAAAAAGTTTTTTTACTAGATCCAAAAAATGTGTCATACAAAATATAACAGGATTCAATATACAAATGTATTAACATTGGCAAATAGCATATACATACCACTCAGTACACTTTCAAAAATGAGAAAACTAACAAGCTGCGGATACACTCGCCAAAGATGAGAATCACCCCAACGTTTCGGCGTAAAGCCTTTGTCAAGGGGAATTCCACCTATTGATATTGTTAATGCAAAACATGCCAATACGTCATACAATCTAGTGGATTCCCTAGTTCCCCTCATGTGCACAACATTCTGGGCCCAAAGAAAGACATCCATTATAACAACAAACATTTTTACAACCCCCATTAGGGATCTTTTCCCTAGCTATTGTTAAACCAATGGCATTACCCAAAGCACGTTTGACTCTTTAATTTCCTCCGAAATATCACAATTACTAATAATACTAATCACTAATAACAATAATACCTGGGATTTTTGATATTGGACTAATTTAAAAAGATGAAAGTTGAAGTAATCCAACTAGATGAACAGATTAAACAAACATTTTATTTCCTTATTTCTTGTTGCATTTTATGTATCTGTATCTTTCCTTTAGCATGCAGTGCTTCTCTTTTTAATGTCTATCATTCTATAATTATCCATTCTATAAATGAAAACAAATATTGGAAACACTGAAATACTCATATCTGCTAGAAACACATTGTGGAATATGTCAGAGCGACTATATATAAATAAAGGATAATCAGAGTTTGGATGCTTGTCTCTACTATTGTGCAAGTTGCCTGAAGCCCAGTTCACAACATTGATCATGGATTTCCTTACAGATAAACAGCCTTTTGAAGAAAATTGACATATCCAGGCATTGATTGGCTAAGTTTCTGATAAATTAAATACACAAAATGGGATTTCTTGCATGGTTGATAAAAAAAAATACTTGTAGACCATGCTGAAAATAAATGTGTAATAGGGTATAGCAAGTACAGGAAAATGATCCATGGAAACCCATTACACAGAAAGCTCTGAATTTTCCTTTCCCCTGTATTAATAATAAAACCGAACCTTGTACTTGATCCGAACTAATTGGAGGCAAAACAATCCCATTGGGTTTATTTAATGTTTTTTAGTAGACTTAAGGTACGATGATCCAAATTACAGATCCCTTATCAGGAAAACCCCAGGTCCCGAGCATTGTGGATAATAGGTCCCATAACTAGTGGCATGCTAGCTGGTAAAAAAAACCCATTAGATTATAATAATTACATTGGAACAGATGAGAATGGTGATCCCATTTCTGCCAAGCACATTGTTTTGTAATTCTGTCCAAATGTTACCTACTATGATGAAATAAACTCTGCCATAATAAAGTCAATAGTGGTGCCACTTACACTACATTGCCTTTTGAAGGGTCCTTTTGGAATAGCCCGAAATGTTGCGTTGCTAGTGGCAAGAATAAACAATAGAATCACATATCGGAGTGCTGCTGGATTTGTGGTTAAATAAAATATCCCCCAAGCATCATTTAGAACAAGACACAAGGAAACAAAAGTACTTGCACTGACATATTTCATTGTATGATTTATCAGTTTCACAGACATATCTACATATCGTTTTCAAGGCCAGTTTACCTTAAAACCAAATTAATAGTGATGGGCAAATCTATGCCATTTTGCTTGGCAAAAAAATTAGCCATTTTTGGCGCGCGGCTCGTTTTCTTTTTATGCCGAATTTTCACTGCCGTTTTGCAAATTAAAAAAATTAATTTTCCATCATCTAGTAGAAATTAGGATATCCCAGTGCTTGCAGTACATGTCAGAATGGTTCATCGCATGCCAATCGGTTCATTGTGTACTTCTAGGGATTTTTGGAAGTTTAAGCTTTAAAGGACTAGTGATGGGCGAATTTATTCGCCAGGTGCAAATTTGCGGTGAATTCCCACGAATAAATTCGCGAAGCGCCAGCGAAAATTCACTGGCGTCAAAAACATGACGCAACTCGTTTCGCTAATTTTTCGGTGAAGCGAAACAGGATAGATTCACCCATCACTATAAAGGACTTTTCCTGTGATTGGTCTACAAGGCCTGACAATGTTCTCCAAGCAAAGTGCTTGGGTGTGTTCCCTTTATGTTTTCTACAAATAATTTATATTATACAACCATAACATCTACAGCTTCATAGTTTCATGGTTAAGTACGGGCTGCATAATTGTCTATCAAGAACCCCTGGGGAGGAAACTCTGCAGTATGCCCTGTAGAAGTGAATAATAGTAATGCATGAAATACCAAGACTTGTGACTATTCTGGGAGGTGGCAATGTAGAAATCACAAGATTGTTTTCTTCTTTCATTTTGGTTAACCTGATTTGGAAATTCATAAACACTTTGTACTTTTTAAATGACTTTCCCGCCCCCACTGTTAAATCAATTTTCTTCGCAAAATCTCCACAGCTCTTGCCTTTAAGGAACCAGTAATACAAAGAAAATGTTAAGCTAGACTGAAATAAAAATGTGAGGTTCCTTAAAAATGTTGTACAACTTACTATATAAGCATTGTTGCAGACTGGGAGTCATAACTATTCTCTGGAGACATATTTGGCATTCACATGTCTATCTAGTTTAGCTCAATATTCTGGTGGTCTTTATAAGGGATGCCAATTTGTGCCATGTTTCTGCATTGACCTATTGTTTTAAGGTGGCTCTACATGGATTGCAGTACTGGAATATATTTAAGCTTTTGCTCAAAAAAAGATAATTTCTATCAGTTTGTCTCCTACATATTGCTTTTGGGCAGACAAAGAGCGATCAGCATTAGTATAACCTAAAGTAGCTGGAGTCCCCTTATCACAACACATCCAATCAAAGCTGCTTTGAGTCATTACATTTTATAGCTTTGTTTACCAGATATTTGCCAGTTTTTTGCAGACATGTTGGGCCAGATTCAGCTTAATGAAAAAAACACACCTCTAGATTTTCCCCATGGACGATGGAGCATTTTAATGAAAACACCATAAGATTTGCTTTCTCATTTAAATGGATCTGGCAGAGTATGAGGAGACTAAATGCCAATGACATTTCTTCAGTTCTCCTATCGACTTTTTCAGTGTGCCGTTGCTTTTATATGTGACACTGTTGAGAATATAGTCTGAAGTAGCACAAAGCCTGGAATAGTCATGGACCTTGTCATTTCTTCATGTAGAAAAGTGACTGCTATAAGAAATATGTATTTATACCAACTAGATAGCAATACCTTATTAAGGTGAAGGGTCTGAATTGTTACAGATTCCCTGCTATCTTATCAGTTTTATGATTTACCACTTCCTAGGAAAATTTTAATGAATTCACATATTTGTCAGTTCTGCAAATTGTTTTTTACGTTTTATGATCAGCACTGAACATTATCATCCATTCAATTCAACAATTACAATTAACATTATAAACTTATTAAAGAAACAAAAACTGTTTAGCAGCAAAGTTATAGGATCTGTTATCTGAAAACCAGTTATCCAGAAAGCTCTGAATTACAGGTAGGTCATGTCTCATAGTATAAAAAAATCCCAGAGACTTCAATTTTTACCAAACTCTGCTTATGTATTAAAAAATTGGAATCTAAAAAACTCAGTGGTATAAAACCATGAAAAACTCAATGGAAAAATTTGAAGAACAACGCCCATTGATTTCCAAGCTTTTATATAGGGATACATCTTTTGCTCTTAATAGATATAGAAGATTCACGTTTTGGAAACCCTAATGCAATTCATAAAAGAAATTGAATTTTGATAAATGAGCCCCATATGGTCTTTTTGTGTACTGGGCACAAACATTCCTACATAATGTTTTTGAGGGTTCTTTCAACAGTAGTCCTTACAACTTTATATTTGTGATGGGTGCCCTCTTCACATCCTACTTCATAGTTCTTCTACATTGACCTTTTATCAAATCCTGCACCCCTCATTCAGAGAACAAAGGAGATTCCGTTGTTATGTTTCCCCAGAATGATTATTCTCACAGGCTGTTTATTTGATTTTATATTTTTATGCCCAGGGAAGTCTACAAATCACACAGCACTTCAATAAGGAGCAAGTAACGGGGCTCATGCTGTTCTTGAAATGTCATTTTTTCATACAGTTAACAGTCTGCTGCATATTTTTGGGTACATAATGTTCTCTATTGATTAATCCGTCAGGAAAGTGTTTTTGTAACCATGGAAGTATTTGCTGAGAAACCTTCAGAAATTTCCCATTTGAATTAAAGTGATCGTGCCCCATTGCTGTTTATTTTGCATGAATTATTTATGATTTGGTATAATATGTGCTGACTTAGACACTTTGGCTAAATTGCTAGATTTGCAAAGAACATGTATGGGACCTGTTATCCAGAAAACCATTATCCAGAAAGCTCCGATATATGGAAAGGCTGTCTCCCATAGACTACATTTTATCCAAATAATCCACATTTTTTAAAATGGTTTCCTTTTTCTCTGTAATAATAAAACAGTAGCTTGTAATTGATCCCAACTAAGTTGGAAGCAAAACCAGCCAATTGGGTTTATTTAATGTTTATATGATTTTCTAGTAGACTTAAGGTATGAAGATCCAAATTATGGAAAGATCGATTATCCGGAAAACAACAACATTCTGGATAACAGGTTCCATACCTGTACATGATGAAATCCCTGTAGCCAGGGCCGAATTTACTTAGCAGGCGCCCCTAGGCCCACTGTCGTTTGTGGCCCAGTCCCCTCTACGGTTGCCACCTTTCCCTGTGGCTGAAGCTGGACAGGGGGCGGGGCCGTGATGCCAGTGGGCAGGCCAGTGACATCAATGGGCGGGTCCATGACATCACAGGGCGGAGCTATGGTGCCACGATCGCTGATTGGCCGATTGCGGCGTCAATCAAGCTAATCCCGTCCGGTTTTCCTTATTTGGAAAACTGGACAGGAAGCATTGACCTGGGCAGCCCTTCAAAATACCGGGCTGTCCGGTTCAAAACCGGACAGGTGGCAACCCTAGTCCCCTCCATTTTATTTGCTCAAATTTTCATCATCAGGACAGAGCAATGGGAATTGGCACACAGGACATTTACATTTCTGAACCAATGTGGGTGTGGTTGGGCAGCATGCCGCCCCCTAAAATCCTGCTGCCCCAGGCCCGGGCCTAGGTGGTCTCTCCACAAATCCGGGCCTGCCTGTAGCATGTGCTGTATGGGATAGGAAACAGTTTGGGTTTATGAAGGTTTCAGATAAGGTAATTTGGCAGTGAAAGATATATTCTTTTAGTCCCCATTAATAATAATTAGCAAGGAGCACATGGTTGTAGTAATATTGTATACAAATAGCTGGCAGGTAGTTAGCAGGAGTTGACCTGAAAGGGTTAAGCTTCCACTAACAGAGCAATTATGATTTCCCACTAAAAAAGCAGGAATTTCTGGTTTAAAAATGCAAATTCGGCTCTTAAAAGTACCAAGAGCAGCTTTTTGTCTCCTCTGTTAACCCGTTCTGTGCAGCTCCCCTGGTCTTAGTGAATCAAACAACTAGCGCTGATATATCTGCAACAAAGTACAGGTATGGGATCGGTTATCTGGAAACTCATTACCCAGAAAGTTCTGAGTTATGATAATTATGATTTGGATGAGTTTTAGGCGGATCTGACGCTCAGTGACAAAACGCAGGCATCGAATTGGATGCGACAAAAAATAAGGTAAGTAATAGGAATGTCAGATTTTCACGGCTGTCGGATGCAGACGCAGCTTACAGTGCGACAAGAGACGACATTCCTATTATTTACCTTATTTTTTGTCGCATCCAATTTGACACCTGTGTTTTGTCACTGAACGTTGGATCTGCCGAAAAAACGTCCAAATTGTTTGTGTAGTTCTGCGCTTTTGCATCTGACTTGGTGCCTGCGTTTTGGCACAGTGCGCCGGATCCACTGAAAATGCATGAAAGTCATCTGTGTAGTTCTACGTTTAGTCTTGAGATTCAAATTACAGAAAGGTCCCTTATCTGGAAAACCCCAGGTCCAAAACATTTTGAATAACAGGTCCAATATCTATATATCAAAGTACTGGAAAACTACAACAGGTGCTCAAAAGTAAAACTTCTATTATCATAGTACCATTTGTCAGAACAGTGTAGCAGCAGGGGTGCTGCTGGCATGAGGTGAGTTGAGGCAACAAATCAGATCCAGGTAACTTTAGGAGCTGAAATTCTGATTTTTAAAATGGCGAGAGAGAAAGACAGAGAGAACAATTGCTCTCTCCACACAAGCAATGAGCCCCCTACACCAGCTCCAGTACACTAAATGGTATGCATTGGGTGCAAGGGGGGCTGCATTAGATAGGCCAGGAGCCCCGAAATGCCCCTGTGTAGTAGCAGGAAAATACTCTCAGGAGATTCTAAATGCAGCAGCACAAACGGCTGGGACAGAAAAAAACACAGAAACTCAGAAATCTGCCAAAAACATTATCTAAAGCAAGAATCAGAATTCAGAAATTACACTTGGTAACTGGAAATCTCACAATATACTTTAGCAAAGTTTCTAGAACACTAATTTACCTCTCTCTTTCCACAACTTGTAGCTCAGGCAGTGTGATCGGTTGAGCAGGGAATATTTGCATAGTAACAGTAAATTGGGTTGAAAAAAGACACACGTCCATCAAGTTAAACCTTTTTTTAACCTGACTAACTGCTAGTTGATCCATCCAACCCCTTCCTAAAACTTTCTAATGTATCAGCTTGTACAACTGATTCAGGAAGAGAATTCCACATCTTCACAGCTCTCACTGTAAAAAAAAACCCTTCCGAATATTTAGGTGGAACCTCTTTTCTTCTAATCGAAATGGGTGACCTTGTGTCAGCTGGAAAGACCTATTGGTGAATAAAGCATTAGAGAGATTATTATATGATCCCTTATAAATTTATACATAGTTATCATATCCACCCTTAAGTTCCTCTTCACCAGCCTGAACATCTCCAATTTGGCCAGTCTTTCCTCATAGCTTAGATTTTCCATACCTTTTACCAGCTTAGTTGCCCTTCTCTGTACCCTCTCTAATACAATAATGTCCTGTTTGAGTGAGGGAGACCAAAACTGTATGGAATATTCTAGATGGGGACTTACCAATGCTCTATAAAGTGGAAGAATGACCACCTCCTCCTGTGACTCTATGCCACTTTAAATACAGCTCAAGACCTTATTGGCCCTTGATGCTGCTGACTGGCACTGCTTGCTACAGTCAAGTATATGATCTACAAGGACTCCAATGTCTTTTTCCGTAATGGATTTGCCTAGTGAAATCCCATTAAGGGTGTAAAGGTGGCCATACACGAAGAGATCAGCTCGTTTGGCGATGTTGCCAAACGAGCGGATCTCTCCCCAATATGCCCACCTTGAGGTGGGCGATATCGGGCTGATCGGGCTGATCCGATCGTGGGCCCTAGGGCCCAACGTTCGGATCAGAACGGGCGGTCGGATCGCGGGACCGCATCCTGCCCGATCGACATCTGGCCGACTTTCAGCCAGATATCGATCGGGAAAGCCCGTCGGAGGGCCCCCCACACGGGCAGATAAGCTGCCGACACAGTCTGTCGGCAGCTTTTATCTGCCCGTGTATGGCCACCTTAAGTGGCTTGAATATTTTTACATCCCAGGTGCATGACTTTACATTTATCAACATTGACTCTCATTTGCCACTTATATGCCCAGATTGCCAGTTTGTCAAGATCCTGTTGCAAGGATGCCACATCCTGGATGGAATTAATTGGGCTGGATAGTCATCTGAAAACACTGATACATTACTTACAATACCCTCTCTTAAGTCATTAATGAACAAGCTTCTCCTCAAAACTGATTTGCTGGTTCCTCTTGGAAGGACTGATTCTAGATCCATGAAATAAAATCAGTGGGACTGTAGATAAGGTGGGAGTTAAATATAGCATTTTCCACTCCACAGAAGAACAAGCTAGGGCTTGACCTGATTAGCACTGTGCACAAGGTATGAGTTGCCAAAGTCTCAGCCTGGGGAAATACGACAGAATTTGCAAAACAGACATTGTTTCAGCTTCATTTAACAGTTGAAAGTAATTATTCTATTAGTCTGTAGGAAATGTTGTTGCTCATGCTGTCTTGTTTTCTAAACACATTTCCCCCACAGTGAGAGCTAGTACAGTATCCTATAAGATGTATATAAGATAAAAGGGATGCTAACTGGTTTAAAGTAGAATTCAACCCCTTAATTAAAAAACCCTACCCCCTACCCTACATAGACTCCACTCCCTGCTCCCCCCGGCCTAGCTGATACGCCTGGTAAATGCCCCTAACTCTTTACTTACCCCTCAGTGCAGATTCAGGGCATTGGAGTTCACATGCACAATCTTCATCTCTTCTGTATGCTTTGGGAACAGAGTGGTGCATTAGAACTTGAGCAATATTTTGTTTCGTGACAACTGCGCATGTTCTGAAAGTTATGCAAATTGCAGAAGTGCTGGAAGAAGACCCAAAGATTACCGGAGAGAAGATGATGGTGCCCCTGAACTCTGATGCCCTGAATCTACACAAAGGGTAATCAGAGTGTTAGGGGCATTTACCAGGGGTATTAGATAGGCTGGGGGGAGCAGGTCTATATAGGGTAGTGGTAGGGTTTTCTTTTAATTAAGGGTTGAATTCTCCTTTAAGGCAGTTGTGAAACTACTAATGCACATGGATAACCTGGGGGGGAAGGTTAAAAAAAAGTCGAAATACTCTGAAGATCAAATACAAATGTTCAATACTCCAAGGGTTAAAAGCAAATAATCCCACAACTCCAACAAATGTTCCACATGATTGCTGCCTCATTAATCTGCTGGCCTCAAGGCAAAGTCTACAAATAAACATAAAAGAAGGGGCACGCTCCCATTGTGTACAATAATATCAGCACCTTTATATTGCACTTACAATTTAGCAGAGAATGATTGTTCCTCAAAAGGTCTGTTAAATCTGTTCCCAACCTGTGTCCTGACTTTCTCAATGGTGGTGAACAATCATTCTCTGCTAAATTGTAAATATATCTTTACTTGAATAAAGGTGCTGATACACATGATGGGAACGCACCCTTTCTTTTACGTTTATCAGTAGCCTATAAGACTTTGTCACCTTGAGTTGCTCCTCTGCCTATCCCTGAACACATGGGACAGACAACACTCATTTGTGCATTATCAGGTTTCAAATATGTCCCTGTGCCCATGAACATGAGTTTATTATTCAAGGAAATAGAAGACATTAGAAATAGAAGATAATAGAAGAATGGGGCATTTGTCCAGCAGCTGATGTAGTATTAGGCTACAGGTCCATTATCAGGGAGTTGCTATTGGGAGAATAAGCAATTACAGAATACATTTAGTGACCAACCAATGCCATACTGTTTATTATCAATTAAATGAGCAGGACCCCAGATGTTGAGTCCACCAGAATGAAATGCAGGTACAGCTGCTGGAAAGGCCTGGTCTTCGGTTACTGTAAACGAGACTCATTATGCTACAAAATATTATTACAGTGAGTATCTAGTTCAGGAATCTGCAATATTTTCATCAGATTGTTGACTTATCATTTCCACCATTTAATGAGACCCTTGGGTAACAGGCAAGTTGACAGAAGATGTCCTTGGCTCATGAATAGTTGTTGGTGGATAGACTCTTGACTTCACAACAGGCTGCAAGAAGCGATAGAAAGGGCAAAGTATGAGATTGCAAAAGTAAATAATGTTACTTTCAGCATGGTGACTATGAAGACTTTCATCATGCTTGATAAAGAATGGAGTGCCACTCAAAATGTTGCATCATGTTGCTATCCTGCTATGCAAAGATTTGCAGTTATTAAAGGCGGTTTTAATGAAACTGGAGTGCTGTCAATGGATATGTATTCAAGATTTTCATTCATCCAGGTCATGGTATATCTAATATAAGTAATTCTAAAACAACTGGACTTGTTGAGTAATCAATGAAGACATTTCACTACTAATCCAAGCAGTTCTCGTCATATAAACTCTTTCACTAATCCAATCACAATGGCCCATTATAACTCTTCAAAGAGGTGGCATCTGGTTTTGATTCTGTGTAGTTACTGTAATAGGATTACCAATGTGTCATGCGACTCCTAGAAACAAGTGTTACTTGTGAGTTATTTTCCACAACTCATATGCTGGTAACACAGAGTATGGATTAGGATGCCCTATTTGTACAGCTTGTTGGACATGTTCGCATATAAATGATATGACTATGGTGTGATGGATGAGCAGCAGGAACGTAACAAGATGAGGAGTTAAGATGTAAGGTTTAAGAAAGAAGACAAACCAGAGGATCTACACATGGCTTTATTTATGCAAAACATTAGACATGGCATACCATTACCTTATATGTGGGATCATTATCATCTTTGCTTTACTGTTTAATAATTATGGTTGGCAGTAAGGTGAGTCTTGTACCCCCCTAGTGATAGGAAATAAATAAGTCAAGAAGCCTGATCAATGTCATGAGAGCATGGTCATGAGAATATCACTGATTATGTCAGGAGATTACCATTTATTTGCTGGGAGAGCATTTGATATTGTTTATTTACTTTTTGCTGTCATTTGAAAATATTTGCTGATTCTTCTCAAAAGAATGTGCAGTGTAGACTCACTCATAGCTGTACTCAGAGGTATGTGTGCATTTTGTTTTCTACATTTGTGGTGGGACCACCAGAACCACAAATACAGCCTTAATCTAATTGCTTTCTATTCTCCATTTGGAAGGACACTACCTCCTTTAAAATCACTGGTTTGTCTTTTGTCCAGCCTTAGCTTTAGATCTAACTGAGGGATCAAGATTCCCAGTAATTCCATATTTCTTCCAATTTAACATCATATTCCTGAATAACAGGACAATTGAAAATGGTAACAGACTAACATTCATCAAAGCAGATAGATGTTTCAATGCATCAGAATACAGAATATTTGACTGTTTGAAACGATACCGATAAGTGATATATTAGTATATGGAGCACCTTTTCAGCATCAGAAAAGTTCCCCACCCGCATTTAAAGAAGAACCTGCCACAGTATATTTTTTTTAATGTAAAAGGACTTGAAGTAAGTCTCCAAAAATGAAAGTCATTGCTTAAAAGGGACCTGATTATAAAAAAAAATTTCTGGGTCTTTCATGGTATACTTAGTGATTTTCATTTCATAGAATTGAAATGATGCATCTTCCCTTTTATGGAATGCCCACTACTCTGATTTCTGCTATCATGATGGGGCAGAGCTGCAACTGTCTATCCTCCTATTGCCACTACCTCTATGTGCAGTTTTATTAACCCTCCACATATTATAATCTAGAGGCTGCCTCCTTTCAAACCAATAGAACAAACAAACCTTCCATAAGTAAGTGGATTGATACAAAGTAAGGAAATGGATCACCATCGGCTTCTAAGAAATCAGACAGGCTTGTTAGCAATACCATTTTGCAGACAAGAAGTGAGAGGAACTTTTACTACAATCATTTTACACAACTACTGTGAATATACCATGGCTGCCTACACACCATTACAACAAAAATACATTTATTGGTTCAAGAATAACATTTTAAATGATAGAATGAATTAAGTGCAATGTACACAGTGTAATTTAGTAAAAAACTATACCCTGAAAATCACGACAAAATCCCTTTAACTGCAATGTAATTTCCCCCTCCTGTTTAGTCCAATGTATATCAGCAACATTTTGAGTGACTTCTCTTTTTTGAAAAGGTTTACCTGTTCATGTGATCAGCTGTGCAATCAGCCCTAAATCCTGTGGCATAACTAACTATACTGGAGGTGTGGTGTGAGCAATTTAAGAGTAAGGGTGGCTGGGCTGAATATTTTTCTGATTGTCTAATGCTTGCTTGACTTTGCCATGTTTTGCCTTTTAAACTATATATTTGCAACTGAAAGACATGCCATTAATTTACTCAACAGCACAGTCTGGGGCAGACCATGGGGTTTTTAATGCTAACATAACATAAAACGAATTAATAAATAATACTGCATTGAAATTTTCTATGGGGCCTTTTATCCAGAATACTTAGGACCTGTTTTTTCCCATAAGAGTTCTTTCCATAATTTGTCTCAACACCTTTAGTGCTAAAAGATCAATTAAACTCAATAAGGTTGTTCTTACAGTTAGGCTGAGGAGCCACAGCGCTGTACAGTGCATAAAAATAAAATGTATATAAAAGTATACATGGGAAACACCAATCACACAATAAATATAAACAAAGTTCATACCAGGACAAAGAGCTTAAGTGCTATGTGGTTAGAGACACAGTGGGAAGGAGGTCCCTGCCTTGTAGAGATTAAGTTTAAGTAAATGGAAGGCTAAAATAAAGGCACAAATTGTAGATGAAAAACTGCACATTGTAAGGCATAGTCAGTAGCTACAGGACTAGGCTAATGTTCTAGTGCTCCAAAAGGAACACTCTTAGTTTTTTCTTGAAGAGATTGAAAGAGGGTTCCTTATGGAGGAATTCAGGGAGGAATTCAGGGAGGAATTCCAGAGGTAAGGAGCAGCAAGATAGAAGGGTTTGAGGCGAGAGGTGTCAGTGGATGGTTTGAAGAGAAGGTGGTTCTGAGAGAAGCAGAGAAAACAACCAGGAACGCACAGTGAGAAAATAGAAGGAATGTAATGAGGAGCAGAGCAGAGGCATTTGATCCTGACTATCTCTCTGATTCTTGATTTTCTACTGCACTACCGATTGATAATGACCAGGCCTAACCCTTGACTGTATTTTTTTATTCCCCGTCCTTCTTGTACACATTCGGTTTTCCCCTTGGTCATCTCATTGTAAGACCTGGCAGCGTCGCGTCAAAAATGACGCGCAACTCGTTTTCTTTTTTTATGCCAACGAATTTTCGTCAGGCGAATTTTCGCTGGCATTTCGCGAATTTATTCGCCGGTGGTGAATCACGGGAATTTGCAGCGAATTCGTCCCTGGTGAATAAATTCACCCATCACTAGTGGAAGCATGAGCAAGAGCCTGGGGTTTGTTCTGGGATCTGGAATACCTTACGTTACACATACGAACTAGCGATCATTCCTTTGAGTCTTGTCACTGAATGTAAGGCCTGCAGGTGAGAGAAAGACAAGAGGTCCTTCCTTCTGAGATGTTTATCTACTCAGAACTGATAGCACACTGCTTCAGATAAATCACATTATTGTACCTCACATCTTATAAAGGAATGTTACATAGCACACAGAGACAGAGCAAGTGAGCACATTCAGTAACTTTCTAGCAATGGAAATACATAAAGCATAATTGAGGGTGTTGGAAAGTATAAAGTTCTGTCTGTTCATGAAATGTAAGCGGCACCTGCTGCTTTGATCATGTTTAGTGATGGGCGAATTTATTCGCCAGGGGCGAATTCGCGGCGAATTCCCGCAATTCATCGCTGGCTAATAAATTCGCGAAACTGGAAAAAAAATTAGCCAAAAAACGACGCGATGCGCGCCGAAAACGACGCGACGCGTCGGAAATTACGCGACGCGTCAAAAATTACTCGACACGTCAAAAGCGACGCGCGTCAAAAACGACGCGCGTCAAAAACAACGCGCGACTCGTTTCGCGAATCGGCGAAAAATTCACGAATTTCTCTGGAAATTCGCGAATTTTTCGGCGAAACGCGCCCGTTTCGCCCATCACTAATCATGTTACACATAAACACACTGTAACTACTGAGGCTTATGCAGAATATATGTGTGTAATGATGACAGTAAACAATAATTATGCTATGGTAATATAAGAAAAATGCACATAATCAATTTCATCAGGAAATACTTTGCTCCCACAAAGATAAACATGTTTGACTTCTTGTTTTTTGATTGGAATTCTATGCACTAATAGACTTCACACAGGGAGGAAAGGGCTTTATTTACTGTACATAAAGTATTCCAAAGTACTTGCGTTTGTGTAAATCTGTCCTTGGAGAGAATATATTTTTAAAAGAAAATTGGATTGACTTTGGATTGAATTTCTACAGAAATTAATACAAACTTTCTCCAACTCTGCAGAACTAGTGGCGGCCCCAAAATAATCGTCCAAACAAAATCCCTGTTTATCTCTTTAAATCTGGCTCCATGATTTTGTCCCTGAAGCTGGAGCACGAAAGGGGTGTAAAGGCGAAAATAAAATCAAATACAAATGCTGACTGCTATATGGGGAAACAAACAAAGCCGCTTGAGTTCTCCATGGCTGGGAGTAAGGCAGGGGCTCCCCCTGCTGTTCATATGTATGATTGTTTCCCTGCATAGCAGTTAAGGACAATTCCTATCATTAAATAAAGTAAAAATGGGATTTTATTTGTTTGCCTTTGCATGCCCTTTAAGTAGCATATCATTATTATGGGGTTTGAATTTCAAAATAATTTTCAGAATGCCTACTCCTGGTATAAGCAGCTGTCATGCTCCAGTCTACATTCAAAAACATATCAAATCAAAGTCTTAAGTGGAACAACTGTCATTTATGACTTGAACAGACCTGTCACAGAACATAAAGTGTCATGCTATGTTACCATTAGGGTGCACTCAGGTCAAATTCTGTAAAGGCTATTGCATTGCATTGTCATAATGTTACTGCGGCTCATATATAGTACTAGCCAACCAGTGTTTTTTTCCTTTGACACTACAGAGGTAATGTACGAGAAATTCTAGTACAAAAGCATGCTTTTTGTGCTCATTTATAGTGCAATATTAGTTCAGTGTCCAGCTGGACTTTGTGTCGGAAGAAAAATCTCTTTATCTATAGTATAGCAATACAATTTTCATCAATCAAAGTTATATCTCATAAAAGCTATATATATGCAACAGTATTGTCAGATATACTGTAGATACATACCACCCAGTTATATGTTTGAGGCAAAAAAGAAAAACAACAAGGTGCAGATAGACTTGTCAACAATGAGAATACCCCAATGTTTCGGCACAATAGCCTTTGTCAAGGATTCTCACAATTCTGAGAATGATTTCCTTTTTCTCTGTATTAATAAAACAGTACCTTGTACTTGATCCAAACTAAGATATAATTAATCCTTATTGGAATAAAAAACAGACTATTGGGTTTATTTAATGTTTACATGATTTCAAGTAGATTTAAGGTATGAAAAGCCAAATTACAAAAAGATTCATTCTCCAGAGAACCCCAGGTCCAAAGCACACTGGATAACAAATATCATACCTGTATAATAAGCAAAAATGTTCAAATAATATTTGATTGCATGAAGATCAAGGCCATAATTAGGATTCATAAAGATCTTCCATGTATAACAGTCACATTTTGGGTAGTTGTCACATGTGCACTGGTGCATCTCCAGCCTTTACTGCTCACTAGTCTGAACTTTGCTATTTGTCTTTGTCTGACCGCTTTTCCCTTGCTTATTCATAACTGACTTTATGCAGGTGTTAGTGACAGTATACCCCGATTACTGCTATCTACTAATTAATATGATAAGCTCATTTTATTTGAAAACACGAAAGCAGTGGTCAGTGGAAATATCACACACTTAAATACACTGAATTTAGAATTACTGAGCTCCTTTTCAAAATGATAGCAAAAAGGAAAGTTGTGCTTACTACTATACAAATTTAAACTATTAGTCAAGGGTGTAGTGAGGATGTGACCACGTCACCCATATCAATATATTAACATCTCTTCCAGTCTGTTTTTTTGTCAGATATATTTAAGTTATAATGTAGGTATATATACTATAGTAATAATAATAATAATAACAACAATAATATACAGTACCAGAGGAAAAAACAAGCATGTTGAGACGTCAGATGCAGCTAAAAATGATTAACTCTTCCATTACATGAGTAAACTAGATTTTATAGATTTTGCCCAACCCTTTAATACTTAGGGACCGATTTACTAAATTCACATGTATTCATGTGAATAAAATTGAATTCGATCGAATTTGATGGAATATTTGATTGTAGGATATATTCGATTGGTCGAATATGCAAATTAGGCATATTGGATCATCGAATAGTGAATGATCGAATAGATTCGAATGATCGAATATTTGATCATTCGATCAGCGAATAAAATAAAAGTTTTAAAATATTCGACTGGCTACTCCCATAGGCTTCTGAGTCCTGATCGAATTGTACGAATTATTTGAATGATCGAATGATTTATTCGACTGATTGGATAAATTTTAATTCGATCGTCGAATGATCGAATATCGAATAAAAGGTAGCCTAAAACTATTTGATTAGCATTCGACGATCGAATGCTAATCGAATATCGAATTTGGTCGAGCTAATTATGGGGAATAATAGTAAATTTGCCCCTGAGTATGGCATAGAGAATGATATTCCAAGACAATATACCATTGATCTTCATTTTGTATTATCTGTGTTTTTTTTTCATTATTTAGGTTTTTGTTCAGCAGTGGTCTGAAAGAGAGATAGAAACATATGAAAAATAGAGGAGGTTCTAAATGGAAAGGTAAAAATAAATAAAAAGTACAGATATGCGTCTATTATCCAGAATGCTTGGAACCTGGGGTTTTCCAGATTTTTCTAAAATTTCGATCTTCAAAAAAGTCTACTAGAAAATCGTGTAATCATTAAATAAACCCAATAAGCCCATTTTGATTTAAGTAAAGATTAATTACATCTTAGTTTAGATCAAGTACAATTTACTTTTTTTTATTACAGAGAAAAAGAAACTTGTTTTAAAATTAAAATTTGGATTATTTGGATAAAATGTAGTCTATGGGAAACGGCCTATTAGTGAGTATTTAAAGTTTTTAAAGTAGAGCTCACCCGATCCGACGCGCTGTTCCTCTGTTCCTCTGGCTGCTCTCGCGGGATGCCGGCACTTCCAAGCCGGCCGGTCAGTTCAGTCTGCATTTACCCGCTATCCGGCGCTCGTCGGAAACATCAGAGGAGGCACGTAGATAAGAAGTTATTGCGGTTTTATTTGACACATCAACATCAAAGACAGTGGGACGGTGAGAGTGCTACGCGTTTCGTGCCCTCCGCTCTCCTGGCACTTCGTCAGGTAATGGCCTTCCCGTTATTTCGTAGCTTTCTGGATATGGATTCCATACCTGTATAATACAATAGCAATAAAACTGTAGCCTCGCAGAGGAGTTTTTTGGCTACTGGGGTCAGTGACAGTTAGAAAGTGTCAGAAGAGTAAGAAATGTTTTTTAAAAACTGTGAATTATAAAAAAAAATGTAGACCAATTGAAAAGTTGCTATGAACAAGTCATTCTAAAACATGCTAAAAGTTAATCTGAAGATGTACCACCCCTTTGGGGTAAAAAGAAAACAGTTAGTTGATGGCTAATTGTTAGTGATGGGCGAATCTCCCGCGATTCGATTCGCCGAAAAATTCGCGAATTTCTAGAGAAATTCGCGAATCGGCGAAAAATTCGTGAAACGAGTCGCGGGACGCGTTTGACGCGCGTCGCGTCAACTTTGACGCGCGTCGCGTCTTTTTCGTCGCGCGTCGCGTCGCTTTCGTCGCGTCAAAAAATGACGCGTCGCGTCAAAAAACGATGCACGACTCGTTTTATGGCGAATTTTCGCCAGGCGAAATTTCGCAGGTGATTCGCGAATTTATTCGCCAGCGGCGAATCGCGGGAATTCGCCGCGAATTCGGCCCTGGCGAATAAATTCGCCCATCACTACTAATTGTTCCCTAACAGATCAGTTTGTCCTTGGTGGGCAGTTTTAGAATATTTAAGAATATATTTGTAAGAATATTGCACGGTGCAAACTTTACTAAGATTGTTTATTCACATAAAATGACTGTCGATTTTGCTTGACTTTAGCCTTTTTAAATAAAGAAAAGCCCAGGAACTGTTAATCTAAACCCCATAATGTAAATATAGACCTGCTGTGCTGCGGTGATTAAAAGCAGAATGTATGCAGTGATATTAAATTGATTAAATATTAATGTCTAGAGACAGAAGTTTTACTGCTTGAAATATTACTATCAACAGATGTTGCCTCCTGGAGGATTGTGGTTGTTCTGACTTGCTGAGAACAGGATTGGTTTAGGTTGGATGTCTGGGTCTGTCAAATATGTCTGTGCTGCTATGCAGGTGCTAGAAACACAACCAACAACTATTTAATATTAATGATTTTGAAATATAATATCATAGCAAAGTACAATTACAGGCAGTATATGGTTGTAAAATAATTCATCCCAATAAAATAATTTATAATAATTTTATTATAGAAATAGTATAAAGATGAACCAAAAGGGAAGGGAGAGGACTAGTATAGTTTTGGACTGGAATTCAGCTTTTGTGGCAGTGGTGGAATTTTTACAAATGCACTCTATAATGTCACCATGTGTTTTGTTTACAATAAAAATGGATATATGGAGTATTTGCGTGTCATTAGTTTAACTTAATATGGGTATGATAATAGTTTGTGGGACTTTGGATAGTACACACTTTCACAGTGCTTTCTTCCTTTGGCTGCAAACAAATTTATTGTACCCTGTGTGTGTTACTAAAGCTTTAATGTCATCAGTAACATCAACAATTATGTTATGTGTTATGTGACTTCATGACTGATGTCACCAAAATCTAGACAAAAAAAAGGTATGAACAGCAGAGACATATAAATATAGAATATTAAAGGAGAATTACACCCCCCCCAATAATAAAACCCCTTACCCACTACCCTACACAGTCCCTTTTCCTGCCTCCCCCAGCATAGGTGATTACCCCTGAAAGTGCCCCTAATTCATTAATTATGTATAGATGCAGAGTAAGGCATCTTACATATCTTATATATATATATAGCAATTTGGCAAGCTGTGAGTCTTGCTAAAAAGATCCAGCCAATAATCAGCCCTGCCTTTTATTTTACAACTTCTGTAACATATCAGTGATTTATTCTATACTATAAACTATTTCCATTTGTGGACTTTGTAACAGTTTCCTATGTCCAACAGTTTGCATGCTACTAAAATATAGCCAGGTTGTGAAGCTACAATTCTATCTTGTGTTCCTAACTATTAACCCTTTGGCCTCTGGTAGAAAGGATTTGGCATTATGTGAACATAATTTGATATGACTTTATAGGGGCTACAATTAAATCCTCATGGGAAGGTATTTGGGGAGTGCCATTGTTATTTTATATTACTTTATGTGTCCCTTTATATAGACAATTTACCTGTTCTTGGTGATCTGTTCTTCTTGTTAATTCATCGTGGCCTAGATTTGTGTTTTTCTCAATCAGTACTTATTGGTTCATGGCACATTGTGGAATAAACCTTACATAAAACAGACCACAGGATTTTTTGACATGGAGTTTTATTGGAAATTGTGTATCTAAAAAAGGAGTGGCAGGACACCTAGTTCACATCTGAACTGTACTAGATCACTTTGATCTTGGATTTGCAAGCTTCACTGCAGTCAGAAATTGGCTGGACTTTCAGAAAAAAAAAATAAAGTTCCATATATTGGCAAAGTTCTGTGGTAAAAGAGTGACAGCTCTAGGATGCACTCAAAAGAGATGTAACAGAGCAGTTTGGACTTACCCCAGCTGCTGTGGCATTCCTCAAATGGAATTTTATTATCAATCAATTACTTTAATCCGGTGGTCAGAGTAAAGATGAAAAGCAATAAAGCGGCGATTTCAACAAATCGTAAATCTGCTGCATTTAAGGACAGTGTTATTTTAGCTTGACAGTCTGGCAGCTGTTTCTAACCAGTATAGAGATGTATTTGTTTGAATTGGCAATAATGACTAGATTTGATGTTAGAAAGGTTCACGTTCCCTTTGCGTTTATCCCAGTAACAGTTTTTGAAATATTTTAAGGGGCAAGTTTCTCAGCAAAACATGTTTTTAATCTCAAATAAAAATAAGTTGTAAAGTAACATATGCTATAGTTCCTTATAACTTTAACCCCCTCCCATTCAATGGCAATTATATGTTTAGTGTATATAGACAATCACATGCCTGGTGTCTTCTTCCCCAAATAACTGCAGCTGCTAATATTACCCACTGGTTTAAGGAGATCGGGGTAAGACATATAGTACAGATTAAATTGATACTGACAACCCTATAATCATTTGTATTTATCATTAGCAATGAAAAACTTTTTTTTAATATCCCCACCCCCAGCCACCCAGCTGTACTTACAGCAAAAGACACAAGATAGCTCCCCCTCTTAGGCAAATTGGAGAGGCTTCAAATGGGGTTTTTAGCCTTCCTCTGGATCCACTAGCAGTTAGGCAGGTTAAAATAGAGTTAAATGGTTGAACTTGATGGATTATCCTTAAAGTTTTTAGGGCCGTCCCCCGGATTTTTAGCCCACTGGCCACCTGGATGTCCTTATAAAAAGTTTGCCCTGGCCATTCCTTGATTATGACAGAACTCTACATATGACTTACCCAAACTCCTCCCACATAAGTGCCATCCCTTTCACAGTCCACAAATCACATTTTTCTGTCTTGCCCCCCCCCCCCACTATGGGTTCCAATATTAAGGCATCCTTTGTAGCCCTCAATGGCAACCCTAGACAAACCTTCTGTGAGCTTGAGTATAAAAGTAAATAATGCCACCAGCCTTGTACAAGTGACAGAATTGTAAGGTTTTCCTAGTTCAGAATGGCTGAAAAAAGCATTGTACCAGCACCCCATAAATTAGACAGGTACATTACTTTGTAAAGGCTATGGCATACCAACATTTTAATTATGATAGTCACATTGACTGCTATCCATCAAAGATCATTTCCTTGTACTCCTGACTGCCTATATTCTTTATAAAAATAAAAAAAACAGTCCTGTTTGCCTTAATAGCAAATATTCTAGATACAGAGTCAGACTTGGGCATGTGATCCCTCTGGGAATCTGAGAACAAAGGCCGCTAAGTCTGCCCCCGGGCCCCTTCTTGTTGTGCCACCTCACACCCTGCTTCACTGATCTTGGGCTGGAAATGTGCCTGGTGCAGAGGGGCCCACCAGGATTTTTCTCAGTGTTCCAGTGGCCAGTCTATAACTGGCTAGTTATGAACTCAGGATTGAAGCATACAATATGTCTCACCAGACAAAAGGCAGAAGCAAAATGTATATCTGAACTTGCTACATTGTTCCTTCAAAATACAGGTATGAAGTACAGGTAAGTGATCTAATATCCGCAAACCTGTTGTCCAGAAAGCTCCCAAACACAGCATAGCTATTTCCTTCATATAATATTAGATTAGTTCCACATTTTGTCGCTTAAAAAGAAGAATCTATGTTAGACTATAAGACGTAGGTGACTTTCATCAACCTATTACTCCATTTAGCAAAATGTACTTTTGTATTTTTAGAAATGAGTCTGTAATCATTGAACTTTCACAGTAAATATAATTGCATAAGGTTGAAGGGAAGCTGGGCCATGATGTGGTAGTTAAGAGCAGCAAAACAAAAGGAAAAGTCTGGATCATCTCTCCAGATAAGGCCACCATCAAAGAATGTTTCCTTATAAATAAATTAATTCAACTGCAGAGCAGCTTCCAGTGTCTGGATCAGCAGAGCACCCTTACACCACAGCCCAAATATCTTAACCCTTTCCCTACCAGAGTGTTATTCATATATTCAAAAACAATTCCTTTTTTTAAAAAAATTAACAGAATTTAATCTTTGGATATGTAGGCTTTAAAAAAGTTCAGTGGAACAATTTTAGCCTTTTCTTTTTTGGTTTCCATATTTGAAAACAGTGGCATAACTAGAATACAGCAGGCACTGCGGTCATAAAGAGGCTCAAAAACAGGGGCCTCCTCAGCCCCTCTACTACCTTAAACTTCTCCACAGGCCAAACACTAGTAGCAGCAGGCAGGAAGAGAATGGGCCATGGGGGTTGCAATCTGTTCATGCTGGGTTCTCCCAAAAATATTTTTTTTTGCAGGGGGCCCAGTGCATTCAAGTTATGATTCTGTTTAAAAAAAAACCTGTTATCCAGAATAATCAGGGCCTGGGGTTTTCTGGATAAGGGATATTTCTGTAATTTGTATCTCTATACCTTAAGTCTACATTTAAAAGTACTGTAAATAAACTGAATATGATTGATTTGCTTCCAGTAGGTATTTATGTTATCTTAGGATCAGGTACTGTTTTTTTATTACAGAAAAGAGGAAATCATCTTTAAAATGTTTTAATATTTGATTATAGGTTTCGGGCTATAACTGCATAATTAAAAATGGATACTTTTTTCAGAACTTTTTGGCAGCATGGTAATCAGAAATATGTGAAAGTTACTTATCCTTAACTGCAAAATTTAGCAGCTTTCAGGTAAGAAAGGCAAGAAAAAGACAAATGTGCAGCGAGTTTATAATGTGAACTTATGAGAACTAGATCTATTTATTAGCATAAATCTGCTGAGCATTAATAATGAAATAGAAATACCTGCATTGGATCTCCACTCCATGCAAAGCAAAAGAAGAAAAATGTTTTCTATAGAAGAAGAAAGTATTTACAATTTCTCTCCTCGAAGCCCACTTAGAAAAATACAATTAAAAAAAATATGGACCACATATTCTAATGAAAATTTCAATGAAATTGTTCTCCATTCCCAAACTAGCATAAACAGTTATTTCCCATGGGTCACTGAAGAATTTAGTTTTTGAAAAACAACTGGAATTTAAATAAATAAATCGAGTATCAGCTTACCAAACAAATATGTTGAACTCATCAAAATACTATAAAGTTAAGGTTCTTCAAAAACATTACACTATTTTAATGGTATTTCTCAATATCAGCAGCTAATTTCTGTCTATATTGCTGGAATAGTTTTTAAATTTTTGTAAGGCTCCCAGATCATATGACAAATCTAGAATAATTCTACAAAATCATTTTGAAGGATGCATTGATAGCATTACTGCAGGCCAGAAATATGCATTTACTAGAAGCGTACCTGGTTGTAACATAGTAACTTAGTAACATAAATAGTAAGTTAGGTTGAAAAAAGACACACGTCCATCAAGTTCAACCTTTCAACTTTTTAACCTGCTTAACTGCTAGTTGATCCTGAGGAAGGCAAAAAAACCCCCATCTGAAGCCTATCCAATTTGCCTCAGAGGGGGAAAAAGATCCCTTCCTGACTCAGATAGGCAATTGGGCCAGTCCCTGGATCAACTTGTAATATGAGCTATCTCCCATTCACTAGGACAAAATTTTGAATGTGATCCCTTAAAAAGCCTTCAAATAATTTGCCCACCACAGATGTCAAAATTACTGGCCTATAATTGCCAGGCTGAGAACATAATCCCCTTTTAAATATTGGAATGACATCAGCTTTTCTCCAATCCTTAAGGACCATACCAGTTGAAAGCAAATCTGAGAAAATCAGAAATAGGGGCTGGTCTAAAACTGAGCTAAGCTTTCTTTGAAGGGGGGGGGGGTGTATGCCATCAGGCCCTGAAGCCTTGTTTACAATTTTTATTAAAGCTTTATGAATCATATCCTGAGTCAGCCACTGACTAGACTGAGCTGAGCCATCAGTGCAGCTATGAAGTGAGCCTGGGAACTCGGACTCCTCTATTGTATACACTGAAGAAAATAACTGATTTAGCATGTTTGCCTTTCCTGTATCTGTTACAACAATACTGGTACCATTATTTAATGGAGCAACACTCTCAACCTGCATCTTTTTACTATAAATATATTTAAAGAACATTTTAGGGTTAGTTTTCACCTGTGCTGCAATTAACGCTTCATTTCACTTAGACTGTAAGCTCTACGGGGCAGGGACCTCCTTCCCACTATGTCTCTTACCGCATAGCACTTAACCTCTTTGTCCTATGATTCTGTATATATTTATTATGTGATTTGTCTCCCCATGTATACTTTTATATATATTGTACTTTTATGCACTGTACAGAGGTGTGGCTCCTTAACAGCGCTTTACTAATAAAGTTATACATACATACATATATACATTTCCTTTCTTTGCCTTTCGGATTACGGATTTGCAACATTTATTATAGTGTTTATATTCATTAAATGCAGCTTCTGTCCCAACAGATTTGTAGTTTTTAAATGTCTTTCTCTTCTTTCCAATTAACTTCTTTATCTCCTTATTAAGCAACATAGGATGATTCCTATAGCTTCTACATTTACTCCTTAAGGGAATAAATTAAGAACAGTCATATTTAATTTAATATCATTTTTAAATGGCAACCATTTCTGTTCTGTGTTTTTAGCTGAAAACATAATGCCCCAATGAATGATCTGAAGGGCAGCCCTCATGGCACTAATTTTCCGAAATTCATGGTTTTAGTTGCCCCAGTATATGTTGTTTTTTTCACCAGACATTAAATGATATATCATTATGGTCATTATTACCTAGGGAATGAATGACTTGCACATTTGCTATAAGTTCTGGGTCATCTGAGATCACTAGATCCAGAATAGAATTTTGTTCTGGTACGCTCTTCCACAACCAGTGCCATAAAACTGTCATGCAACAAGTTTATAAACTTGTTCCCATTAACTGATCTGGCAATACTGTTGCTCCAGTCAATATCTGGGTAATTAAAATCCACCATTGTCATTACTTTACCCAAACTAGCAGCCTTTTCTATTTGCATTAGGAGCTTAGCCTCCTCCTCTTCACTTACATAAGGGGGTCTATAGCATACCCCAACCCCAATTAATTTGCTAAACTCTTTACAATTGGTGAAGGACTCCACCCATACGCCTTCTGCCCCCTCATTTTCTAACATAACCTCCTCCTTTATATAAGCTTTTAAATCCTGCCTAACAAATAGACATACCCCTCCTCCTTTTCTATTTCCTCTGTCCCTCCAAAAATAAATATAGCCAATTATATTATGTTGGTAACCTTACTATGAACAAGACATTTTATTGATAAGAATGTCAAAGAAGAATGGAACTATGTACCTTCTATCCACCTTCTACACACTGAGAGAGCACTTTGTGTTTGGCACTGCGACCCCGGTTCTTTTCGGATTCGGACACCGTGATCCTGTAGGCGGGGACACACGCTGAGCCGCACAGAGGGACCTGAACCTAAAAGGACGCTTTTACATTTTAAGGCTGTTTTTAAAGCAACTTCTTGTAAGTGCATTACTATTTATTAAAGCATCTTTTAGAAAGTTTCCGCACATGCCATTTTTATCTGTTCAGATCAGAAAGTCAGAAGAACCTTTGGATTTTTAGACTAAAGCTAAGCGAATTTTGAAACGTCTGTGAGTATAACCGGACACAGACCCGTGACCGTGTGGGTTTCTACTTTATCTCCTATAAACTCTGTATGTCACATGTACACTTTTTTCGTGGTGTTAGAGGATTTTCCCTAAAGTAATTAACACTAAAAATTCACCCATGTGGGTATATGATTAACACACCATTAATGAAAAAAACTTTTTCACTGGGTGAACAATCATTTTTGAAAATACTACACTATATTTTTGTTTTTTCTGTCCCCATCTACCCTTTGAGGTACACATAGCAACAAATTTCCTTTGGAAACCTTTTGAAAACTTCGTCCTGAAGGGAGGAGAGAACCCTGACTGCGACTGTGTTTTGGAGGACAGAATATTACACTTGTGGTTTGAACCAAACTTTTTCTTTTAAAATTTTCTGATTCTTTTAATGCCTCTCAGAGGGGCTTGGACAAGCAAAGTATCCAAGGCTGTTGTGATCCTAAAATCTATCGTTAGCGTATGCGTATAGAGTTTATAGTTTATGTGAGTGGATGGAGTGGTCAGTGTGTGTGTATGTATGGATGCTGGGTTTCATGTGGAGGGGTTGAACTTGATGGACTTTGGTCCAACCTGATTTAACTAGGTAATTATGTATTTTACATTATTATGCTCTAAAGCAGAAGTGCTTGCATTGCATACATATGGAGAGGAAGGCAAAATATAAGCATAGGATTGTCTAAATAGAGTTGAAAACTCACCAAAGTAAGTTGGGTGCCAAGGTGCTCCTGGACCAGGCTCTCAGCTCAGGGAGCGAACAAATTCCAGTAATAGCAATAAAGGTGTAGGGCACTCTGGTAACCACTCATAGATCAGACCAGGAAACTCAGTTAAAAAAGTAGAAAATCTTTATCTTAAACAACCATGTTCAGCTTTAAGCATTTTGTGTCCATCTGACACTTGGGGTCAAATTTACTAAATTTGTGTGAAGAGATCGAAGTTTGATCGAATTCGATCAAATACCAATCGTACGATTTTTTTGAATATTCCAATATGCAAATTTGGCCACTTCGATCATCGAAAACCGAATATTTCAATTATCGAATGGATAAAATGATCGAATATTCGATCATTCGACCATTCGACCATTCGATGATCGAAGGATTTAAAATTTTAAATTTATGCGAATGCTTACTTCACCATATTGAACCTTCCAAATACCAATTGAAGCCTATGGAAATCCCCCCATAGGCTTCTTTTGCAAACACCTGCTTGAATACCATTTGTAAAATGTTTTCGATTGTACGATTTCATAGAGAAAGCGACTAATGAGGAAAAAGATAGTCTAAAACTATTAGATAAGCATTCGATAGTCGAATGCTTATCAAATTTCGAGGGAATTCGAGGGATTTTTAGTGAATTTTAGTCAATTTGCCCCATAGTCATAAGTTTCATGACTAAGGGGCAGATTTACTAATGGTCGAATTTCGAATAAAAAAAAATTCGAAATTCGACCATGGGAATAGTGGGTAAGTAAAATCCTTAGAATTCGAATATCGAATTCGAACGATTTTACCGCAATTCGATCGATCAAATTTTTTTTATTCAATCAAAAGTAATGATCCCCAATTCGGTAGCTTGATCCTGGTGAAGTAGGTGGTCGAATAACAATTTAAAGGGGAAGTTATTGTGACCATCGAATATTCAATAAAATTTTATTCGAATCATTCGAATTCGAATATTCGATGGTTGAATTTGTCGAATTTTTCAAGTGAGTTCTGTAAATCTACCCCTAAGTGTCAGATGGACATAAAAAGCATAAAGCTGAACATGGTTATTTAAAATAAAGATTTTTTACTTTTTTAACTGAGTTTCCTGGTCTGATCTATGAGTGGTTTCAAGAGTGCCCCTCACCTTTATTGCTAATACATATGGAGATGCCAATCCAACCTAAAATATGTAACACCTCTAGCACAGCTTCCTTATGTAAATAATTGAGTTGAATAACAGCAGCTTATTTGATCCAAATTTGTATTTTTCTGCTACATTATTATTTATAAGAAATAAATAGGTTTTACAGAAAAACCAAAACACAGGACATAATAGTAAGGGAGCTATTGCACGTTTAAAGCCCAAAATTAAAAAAAAAAAGAGAGAAAAAATAGGGGAGGGTTTATTAATTGAATTTGTATTCTACCTAGAAATGCAAGACCCTAATTTCCAAGTGATCCAAATGGAAAAAATTGTTGGTTCTGAGCAATTATTTTGAGCCACCATTGCTTGATAACCATTTATTTAAGACCTTTGTGGACTTTGCTAAAACAAACTGGTAGGATACAGTCAAATCAAACACAATTTTACTGTGATATTTCCCAGGAAATCAATATCACCTGTAAATCATATAAAAGGAACGATAGTCAAATTTAAATATGTTAGTTTCCTTGCACTCATACAGAGACAGAGAATGACAGATGTTTCCAACCAGAGAGGGTTTTTTTGGAATATTTAAGATACTGAATTATGTATGAAAACTATTCTAAACATGAAACATATTCCTCTATTGTGTTACATAGGAAATAAGAGTTATGCTATGTTTGCATAGATTTATCACAGATGTATGTGTCCCCTCCTCCTACATATCCCTAGAGCTGTAATTAAAGGCAAATTGAAATAACTTTGTGCCAACTGAACAGTAGATTAAACAGATATTTCTGGAGGAAAGGGGCAGAACCTATAGCTCTAAAAAGGGATGTTATTAAACACAAGAGGGGTCATTTATATTACAGAAGTTAGAGTGTAAAATTAAAAAAAAAAAATCAGTCAACCATTTTTTGCTTTTTGCACACTGATCTGAGGGAATTGGAGCAGAGGTCTGTGTGCTCTGTTTTAATAAGATTTTTAATCTGGTGAGAGGAGCAGAGTTCAGTATTCCCCAAGGCACAGCTCCTTGTTAGAGAAGCACTAAGGGGTGCAAGAGTGTGACCCTTAGCTCATTTACTTTTAGTAAAGTACCCTCAGCATGTTTCTGAATGTATGCACTTTCACAAGCATGCCACTAACTGTATTTATATCAAGCACTGTGTCCCTGTTCTCTGAATCATATGCATTTGTTGAAGGGCCTATGTCTTTTAATATTATACAGGCACAATACACCTTCATCCCTGGTCATTCTTTCCTCGGGAAGTTGCAAAGGAAGTGTTTATTGCTGTTTAACTTTGCCTTAACCCTAACTCATCCAACTCCCTTCAGAGAGCCAAACATGCATAGGAGGCTGAGGAAGAGAAAGAATCTTTTCTTTACTCTGGGTACATATGCTATATATAAATGCAAGGGCATTGCTTATTTATTTTACTTAAGGCTAGTGTGTAACCCTTGCTGCAGCCTTAAAGTTGCCCTTTCCATTATCTCTTTATGGGATCAGATTCATAATTAGCTTCCAGCGGAGATATTTGCTCCAGAACTTTGCCAACAACTTTGGTAACAAGCTGATTACTTGTACTGACATGGCTTAGCCTGCAACCAAAATACAATGTCAACATATCTCTGCTGTAACAGATTACAAAATCTTAGAATTTCAATGCAAATCAATTAATCTAATGGGTATAAAAAAAAAAAAGTTATTCGCACCAAGGGAAAGATGTAGTTCATGTTCTACTACCACGTCTTGAAGGTCTCAAATGTCACTGGTGACTGCTACCTGGGCAATACAGTGTTAAAGGGACAGGTCAATTTTTAAGCCCCCCCATTTTGGGGTATAATACTGTAATACTACATAGGTGTAAAGAGTTATTTGTAGTGTGCACATAAAAGCAAAACCTCTATTATTAATATTATGATAATTATTATTATTCTGTGGTGCTGTACAATAAAGGGTTTGGTATGGTAGCTTAAACCACTGGTTGAAACAATGACATGTGGAACTAAAGAAACATTCATCCGAAAAATGTAGCTGCTGGCCTTTAATATTAGGAACCACAATTGTTTTTCCTTTTAACCAATCATCCTTGGAGGAGAGCAAATACACCATTAGGCTAAATGAAAGCTATTTTGTAATCGAGACATGGAGGGATAGAAGCCTAATGAACTGAGCAGCACTGCATTTGTTAAAGTAAACAGATACAAACTAGGCTCCAACCTGGCTATTTAGCTATAAACTTCAATGAGACTATACCAAGTAACGGCTATGTTTCTATAACAATGAGTCTATTATTGATGTTAATTGTAGCTAGTTATATATCATCATTGCATTCTTTTCTAATCCTATTTACTTTTAAACATGGCATTGCGTGGCCCTTTGGCAATATTCTGTTGCATAACCATCAGATTTTATTTCCTATATTTCTTGGCCAGAGACTCCCCAGACAGTCAGCTGGAAGGGTTCTGTAGCATTTCCATTTATTTCCTTTTTTTTTTTAATTTTAACTTTAACATTACAAAGATACAAAAGTCCCTGAATAACTTACCAATAAAACACTGGTATTGTCCACATTGTCCTTTGGGATGGAAATGGAGAAGGGGTACACCATTGTATTACATCTGTGCAGCCTGCAATTGAGTTGATTTCACTGAACGATTACATTTACACTGAAACATTTATGCTCCATTGTTCAGTAATCACACTTCCAGGATCTTTGCTTTGCCTCCATGTATTTATCCTCATATATTACTGACCCTTCCAATTTCTAGATATTTTAGTCTTGGACACTTAAACAGTGCTCATGGCTACTGCTGCTCCACTACAGTCCCTACAATAATTTTAAATCATAGTTGGAGATAAAACAGCACACATAGGGGTAAATTCACTAAAGTGCGAAGCGTCTAACGCTAGCACTAATTCGCCAGCGTGACATCAATTTGCAACTTCGCCGATTCACTAACAATGTCCCTGGCGAAAATACGCTAGCGAAGGACATTGACTTGTGCAACTTCGCATCCTTATGCCAGGCAAAGTTGCGAACTGACGAAGGGACGTAACTAAGATGAAAATTTTTGTGAATGTTACCTCTTACACTAGTTACTTCGCAAGGTCAGACGTGGCGAAGTTCAATACAATAGATAGGAGTTTGAAAAAAAAAACTTGAAATTTTTTCTAAGTCCAAAAAAACGCTGGTGTCTTTTACCTTTTGTAGGGTGATAGACTGAAAAATAGCATCATTTTTTTTAGGGTTACCCTCCTTCCCCCCTACATTTCCTAACATATGGCAACTCAGCTATACAGGGGGCACATGTAGGGTAATAGGACAACTTTATTTTATTTATTAAAGGTTTCCTGGGCTTGTGTAGTGCAATGTAGTGGCTGTAACGTACACCTCTATTACATGCTTAAGTTCACGCCGTATGCAAATTAGGCATCGCTAGTGTAAATGTGCTTTGCCTGGTGAAGTAATGGTAGTGCTACTTCACTAACGTTCACCGCCCTGAGTGCATCTTAGTGAATTTGTGTAGCGCTGGCGAAAATTCGCCTAGCGAAGTGCAGCGAACGTCGACCAAGGCAACGCTAGCGCATTACCGTGCTTTAGTGAATTTTCCCAATAGAGAGTCACACACTAGCAGCAATGGGAATGAGACAGACTGGAGGCTGCCTGCAGACAGAGTATGGGACAATACAATATACTGCACCCTGTCACTGCAGTAATGAAACATCAGGCTGGTGCCTGCACCACCTACAGACTTCCTATGGTACATAATTGCGATTTTAATAAAATATTTAAAGATGATGTTGTTTGTTTTAATTAAAACACTGTAACAGGATAATTGCTGGGATTCCGAGTATTTACATGTCGCACAAACTGTGGTCTGTGGAACTCCCTGCAGCAGTGGAAGCCATTAAAATGATAAAATAGCACATGAAAACATACTGTAAGGATTACAGCTAAGTCAGCAAGGTCATCTCTTCATAGTGTGTTAAACGCACACCGTCGTTTGAGTTGTTTTACAGCCATTTCTGAGCAATGAATTATTCGGCTGTGACTGTTTTCTGGGAAAGCTTCCCCATTGGAAACAGCAAGTTAAGATATCAGAGAGCATAAAAGTCTGCTCTGCTTAGATAAATGGCCCCTGAAGTACAAAGCAGGTGCTGCAGGCAGTGAATGAATTAGCTAGAACACTGCCTATAAAGCAGCACAGTCTGCATGGCTGAATGCTGAGAAAGATCCAAGTTTTACAACCTGCAAAAGCCTGATGTGCCACCTAGAGGAAATGTCCCCTTCTTGTCTATAACACACTGTACCACAGCAGCAAGGATAATCCAAAATGTCACTCCCCAGCTGTGACAAGTCGCTCTATGCCCCAGAAAAATGGAAGGAAGGCAAGGGCCGTGCCAAAGGAATATAGAAGGAAAGTTGGTGGTCACAGGTAAGAAGGACATAATCACTGAATGTGGGAAATTGCCCAGCATCTATATAAATGTTATTTTAAACCTGAGCTTTATTTACCCTTTATGTTTTACTTTGTGTCATTGGTTTATCAGTAGCCTGCACAAAGCAAGGCGTAGCTAAATCCTTGAGTTGCAGAATAACTCCAACATAACACTTTGGTGAGATACAATGGAAGGAACAAACCTACAAGGTTGTAAAGGTTTTAGGACAGTTATTTCGGGTGGGTGCTGTGAATCGCACCTGAAAATAGTTCTGTATGTTATTGGACACATTCAACAAATAGCTCAACTGTAATGGAGATATTTGAGGGCTTACATTGCTGCTCCTTACAGATCTAATTAGAGAGTGCTTTATTAATCTCATTAGCAGTATATTGTATAAGATACTAATCAACCTGTCTTTTTAAAAAAATAACATGGAAATAGAAAAAAATATGCATAATATTCCAGATTTAGGGGATTATTTATTAAAGTCTGATTATTTCTTGCCGGACTTTTAAATGGGAAAAACACCATTTTTTTTTTTATAGAAAAAAAAAAGTTTTTTTTCCAGATTTATAAATCCCTTGTGGTTTTAAATGTCGGAATAATAAAGTACTCAGATTCAGACCTGCTAAGTTCATATAGAAGTCAATGGCAGATGCCCTGTTGACATTTTGAAGATATCCGGATCTGTGCTTGGTATTGCTCAATAATCAGAAGATTCTGTGGTTTCGGGTGTCAAATCCGAAAATCTAAGAGTTTTTCCAGCACAGGAAATTTTTGTGAAAATGTATTGATAGATGGGGGGTAAGTCAGTGTGGATTTAGTCAGAGTAGTTTTCAGAAAATATTGATAACTTTTTGGATTTAGAATGATAGATTTAGATACGTAGATAACCCCCTAAATGTCTATACTGCACATTATGGTGAGAGGCTGGTGTTCCATTGATCAGGAAAATGTTTGTACAGTACTATCAAGTATATTGTTTTTGCCATATACACCACATATAGGACTAGATAAAATACTCTGTGAAAATAAATCCTTCAAATAGGTCTATGACTAGCCCTTGTTTAGCCAAAACCTTATGATTGTGCCAATCCAAGCACAATGTTTGGGGCACATTATTTATACATAACTGATCTAAAAAAGCAATATCAATTGTCTATGCAAGTTTCACTGCTCTTTCACAGCAAGTACCACTGAGAAATCATCTTTTTATTTTTTAAAATCCCAAAAGCTGACGCATGCGCAGTAGAGTGAAAAAGTTGTCTTTTTTGCTAAAGTTCAGCTTCTGACTATGCGTACGCACCCACAAGATCAGAGGTGAAGCAGGGAGAGGATAACTGCTTGGTGCTCACTGAGGAGAACCCCAGGCAGGGGCAGTTCTCTGCTGATTACTAATTACGTGTGTCACAGCTATTTATCAGTAAAGCATGGAAAGTGTATGCATATTTGTGCTATATGTATTATAGGGGACTGGTAAATTAGTCCCTTAGTATTATTTAGCAGGTAGTCCCTTAGTATTATAAACACCTAACTGGGTCATAAAATACAGTTAGGTTCAACCAGTGCTCAGTAGATAGCACTGTGCTAAAGTATCTGGGCAGCCATGTACTCAGGGTCCATTCTGTGCAAGCCTGGCTGAGCAAGCAGGGTTAAAGTTGAACCTTGACAGGTCAGGTCTAGTCAGGAGAGGCTATTTACCTTGAGAGTGACAGATATTCAGGCAATTTAGCCAAACATCTTGAGGCTCCTCCCAGGAGTTTAGTGGGGTTATGATCCCGGGTACTAATTGCCCAAAAGTAGAGACCAAATGTCCAGACCTAGAGATGTAGAGATTCCCTTCAGGTTCCACTTAGGGAAAAGGTTGACAGCTGGGTGTACCTTCTTGCTGCTGTATATGTTCTCTTCCCTGCGGGGACTGATACCAACCAAAGGTGCTGTGAGTATATGCTGTTACATAGTTACTTGCTGTATGAGCCTGCTTGCTCTATATTAGGGGTCCCCAACTTCTGTCCTATCTTTTTTAGTCCATGATGGTTGCATCAGTATTGATCAGTCAAAATAAAGCTGTGTGTTTGGGGATATTTATTGACCTGGTACACCATGGGATTGCGATCATACCAGCTTTATGTAAACCAGTTCGTCAGATGATTGCAATCCAGCCCATACATGTCTAACTTTTGGGTTATGGCAGAAAAAAACTACAGCAAACGAAGTTGTCATTAGCAGTGCTAGTCTTAAAATATGGAATGGCACATAACGGTTTATATTTTCCCAAGTGCTTTTAAGTAATAGATGGCATTTTATTTCATTTGTTGACCTAATGTGTCATCCATAATGCTTATATGGATTGACTACTCTGTATTCTCTACAGAAACCTGGGAACGAAATGTACATTATTAGCATTTCTAGCTCAACTTAGTTCATGTAAGACACTTATTTAACATTTAACTTACTTAACATAATGGGGCTGGTTGTGCACTTAGAGAGACATACTGTGTGTTCTACTAAGGGGGAGGTGGGTTATAACCAGGTTTATTACAGGTCACTGGTTACTATAACCATGCGGAAAACTTTTCTACTGCAATTCATTTAATTTGTTTGTGAATAGCTCTTAAAAGTTCCATATTGCTTACCTTTGGTGGCTCAATGACGTTATTTTTGCCCAATTTCCGTGAGAACTTAACTCCTGTACAAACAAAATCTCTGCTCGTTTATGCTACTTGCAGATCTCTGCGGATTTTGTTCAGGAAACCTCTGATTAAATGTCCTGCAAGTCTGCTTCCCTAAATTGGTGTTCTAACTCACTAGCATGAAAACTAATTAAGAGAGAACATCAGATAAAAAAAAGCCATTCACACATAGTAGCTCTACTTCATCCAGTGGATCTCCACCCAAAATCTGTTTCTGCAAAATGAATAAAAAAAAGATAATTATCTTAAATATTTAAAAATAGCGTGCTTGCTTCAGAAGTTTTATGTGTTCATTTTTAATATGTGATAGAATGTGTTGTTTTTAGCAACTATCAATTGGTCTTCATTTTTAATTTCTTTTATGTACTTTTTGAATTCTATATCTTCTCCTTTGGCTTTTTTTGTGGCTTTCAGGTGAGGGCATTGAGGCCACAGAGGCTACAGTTTTACTGTTATTGTTAACTTCTATTAATTATATTTCTGTTCAGACCATCTCCTATTCTGTTTCCAGTCTCTCATTCAAACCACTGTTGCTGTAGTAAACTGCACCGTAGTAACCAGAAAGCCGCTGCAACTCCAACTGCACAGCTGCTGAGAAAAAGCCTAAATAATTTAAAAAAAACACGAAAAATTAAGACACTATGATTACCTCATACTAAATTTAAAGGTAAAATAAACCTTCACTACCATTTATATAATACAGATGTATACAGTTGTGCTCATAAGTTTACATACCCTGGCAGAATTTATGACTTCTTAGCCCTTTTTCACAGAATATGAACGATAACACAAACACATTTCTTTCACTCATGATTAGTGGTTGGCTGAAGCCTTTTATTGTCAAACAACTGTGTTTACTCTTTCTAAATCATAATCACTACACAACTACCCAAATAACCCTGATCCAAAGTTTACATACCCAAGTTTTTAATACTGTGTATTGCCCCCTTTAACATTAATGACAGCTTGAAGTCTTTTGTGGTAGTTGTGGATGAGGCTCTTAATCTTCTCAGACAAAGGTAAAGCTGCCCGTTCTTCCTCGCAAAAAGCCTTCAGTTCCCGTAAATTCTTTGGCTGTCTTGCATGAACTGTTGAGGTCTCCCCAGAGTGGCTCAATGATATTTAGGTCAGGAGACTGAGACGGCCAATCCAGAACCTTCACAGACCTTCAATGACAGACCGACTTGGTTTTGTGTTTTGGATAATTGTCATGTTGGAATGTCCCGGTACTTCCCATGTGCAGCTTCTGGGCTGACAAGTGCAAATTTTCCTCCAGTATTTTTTGTATTTCACCTGAAACTGTTCATTTCATTCAGACCCCTCGGGGCCATAGTATCAAGATTGAAAATCCATCTGCTTTCCTTCTGCAGTAAGGTTTTGTCCCTGTAGCCCCCTCTTGGGGCGGCCAGACAATGATCTATAATCATGCACCTGAGGGATGCCAGTGGATGTCCATGTGTGAGAAAGTGTCTGGCTACAGGTTTGTCGGATCTGTTTTGTTCAAAAGCATCTCTGGTGGAACTGCGGTGATAGGCCATTCGTTCTTTAAAAGAGGTAATCGTCTTACTGACATAGTAGAGGGCCCTACACATGGGCTGAAAAGCTGCTGACTCGCTCTGTTGGAAGCTTTTATCGGCCTGTGTATGGCCAGCTTAAGGCTCCTGAGCTGATCTGCTTATTTGGTAGTCTAAATTCCATTTAGACAACTCTTATTCCATCTCCAGAAGATCACTCCCTGCTGGATCAAACCAACATACATGCAAATAAATAGCCTTAGTGATGACACCTCACAGAAACATAATTCATTTACTAACTCAATGACACTCAATGATTCTGAGCATTTGTCAGAAGGGGGTGTTAAAGGGTGAAATGAAGAATCCTGCATGTGATGTTCCCTGAAGCCTGTGTGTTCAATGTATATGAAAGTCTGTTCAGGACAAGCAAATTGGCAAATTAAAGACCACACACACACACATATATATTCTAATACACACACACATATATATATATATATATATATATATATATATATATATATATATATATATATATTCTAATGGTAAAGCAGAGCATAACCTCATGCTCCAGTGGAGGTTAAAAAGATAAAGATGACATTAGCACTTTCTGTCTATCAGGAGAAAACAGCCAAAGACACTTTCTTGTGCTACAGAAAAATGTTAGCCTAAGACTACAGACTACAGAAAAAAGACTGATCTGTTACTGTGACCAATTGAATTGGCAGGAGTCTATCCCAACTAAAACAAGCAATGCGAAATTTAAGCTATTTGTCAAAAAGATATGGTCATTCTATTTCAGATTATTGACTCAAAAAACAGAGATTTGATTTTCAGAATGCTTCAGATCTAAAAGCGGGTTTTGGATAATGGATCTGTCACGCTTGTTTCAAAACTTCAAGGCCATTTTTATTCATGGAACTGTAACCCTATCATGACAGCTCATGTATTATTGGATGTACACTCTTAATCAGGGCCGGATTAACATAACGGGTGTACCTAGGCCCACTTCCGTTCATCGCCCCCATACTCTGCCCTTTATTCCCAAATTTTCGTCATCAAGACCAGAGCAATGGGCATTGGCGCATGGCAAATGTAAAAAACTTGTATCTCTTGCGTATCCCCCAGTGTTTCTGGACCAATGTGGGTGTGGCTGGGCAGCATGCTGCCCTGTAAAATCCTGCCACCCCAGGCCTAGGTGGCCTTTCCACAAATCCGGGCCTGCTCTTAATAAACATTATTTGTTTTCCAATACAGGGCCTGATTTACCTTTGCTATGTGAAAGATACTTTTCAGCGCCTCCACCTCGTGAGATCCAGGAATGCGCCTACAAGTGGTCCCACTAGGAACAAATAATAAAACACACAGGTGCGGCAAACAGATATAACTTTGTGTACATCGGGTTTTTGCCTGCAATTGTGCAACTGTCACGAACGGCACCCAATACCAGAACAATTGCCAAACACCTTTGTCTCAGCTCGGCTTCACCAGTTAAGTGACCGCCTTTGGCCTCGGGAGGAGCCCTCGGTTTACTCAGATGCCACCTGGACTTAAAGAGAGGTGTAAAGCAAAGGTTCTGGCTAGCACAGGGGCACGATCGTCTCACCAAGGAATTGGGTTGAAGAATACCACCAAGCAAAGTAGGCAGGCCGGAACAGCACAAGCTGCGTAGAATAGTCAGGCAGGCCAGGATCAGGATTAGAGAGTGTAGAGTAGTCAGGTAACAGGCAAAAGGTCAGGATACCAGAGGACAGAATAATCAGACAAGCCAAAGGTCAGGATTGGAGAATAGCAGGATAGTCAGGCAAAGCAAGGGTCAAATACCAGTAGATCAGACAGGAATCAATCAGGAAATACACCCAGGAACCAACAAATAGAACCTAACAACGGGCAATGCTCTGAACACTAAGATCCCTTTAAATAGTGTTTGAATTTGGCGCCATTGCGCGTGACGTCATCACGCCGGCACGCATGCGCCTATAAAAGGCGGAAGTGCGCGCGCGGCGCGCACTAGGGAACCGGCAGGGGAAGGGTAAGGATGCACGTGGTGAGCGTCCCCGCTGGAGGCATGGCGGGCGCTCCCGCGTGCATGGAGGTGAGCCACTAGACCACCAGGGATACGGTACGTGACATTACCCCTCCTCCAGGAGGGGCCACCGGACCCTCAAGCTTACCAGGAGACCTAAGATAAGACAGTCTCCTCACATGGCCCACTCTGACCTCAGATGCAACCAGGGACTTCAACACTAGGGTTGGACAGGATTGCCGGAGGACCTGAATAGCAGGCTTCAAAACAGAAACATGAAACAAGTTAGATAACAAAAATATATCAGGTAACTCAAGGCGGACAGAGTTTGGGTTAACAACCTCCAGTACAGGGTAAGGACCAATAAAACTAGGCCCCCTCTTAAGAAACGGGACTTTAAGCTTGATATTCCCTGTGGAAACCCAAACCA
>CM044436.1:98389228-98399974 GCA_024363595.1 Xenopus borealis
GGCGCAGTTTACGTATTGCGGAATCGGCAGTGTTAGCGCGATCCGGGTCCAGGACCTATTGTACTAATTTTGCAGTCTGTCACTCAACCTAACGATAAATTATAACCAGCTTCAGAATAGCTTAGACTGTCTCATTCTACATCATGCTGAAAGTTCATTTTCAGGTGAACAACCCCTTCAAATGCTGCAGTCGACTCAAACATGAGCATCAGGAATTAATATCCCTGTCCCTGACTGTGATTTTAATCCATTAAAGAAAATTGGCCAACTGTGACCTCGTTGCAAGGGGTGAATGGCCCTGCCCTTCCTTTCTCTTTTTGACAAAATTAATAGGACATGATTCATGCTTAACACAGCAAAAATATGATATTAGACTAGATGAATGTTCTATACCTTGGTGAAAGGTAGTTTTATGGAAAATATGGAAACATAAAGAATCATGATGGAATCTCTCAAAGACAGAAAGCATACAGTAGTACAATTTCAATTTTTTTTTCAGTAACACACACACATATATATGTAAATTTATGTAATGTATGCTGTGCTTGCTATGTAAACAGAAAAAAGCAGTCAATATCATATAAAATATCCTTATACAGTAAATGGTGCTCAGTGATATCCTATTGTGTCAGTGTGTCCTATAACTCACACTGACACTATAGGATATCACTGACACTTCTAATATATTTAAAGTACATTTAAATATACAGGTATAGGACCTGTTATCCAGAATGCTCTGGACCCAGTGTTTTCTGGATAAGGGATCTTTTTGTAATTTGGATCTCCATACTTTGCCAACTAAAAAAATCCTTAGACATTAAAACCCAATATGATTTTTGCCTTTATGCCTAAGGCATAGAGGAGTGGCAGACAAAATTTGATTGACAGCTGAGACTTTTAAATGAGCTTAAAACAGCTAAGAATGCTTTAATAAAAAATTGAAATTGGATTTCATGTTTAATTTGAAAAGGACTTTTATTATACAGATTTTTATGTTTGGGTGACAGGTCCACTATAAAAATGTGATTTATCGGGTTAAAATGGAGTCTATGGGAGACAGTCTTTCAGTAGTGATGGGCGAATTTATTTCCCAGGCATGAATTTGTGGCGAATTCCCGCGATTCACTGCCGGCAAATAAATTTGCCTTGCAAAAATTTGCTGGCGTAAAAAAAAAAAAAGAGACAGGCATAAAAATAAAAAAATGGGCCGCACGTTTAAAATGACGCGACAAAAACGTGATGCAACTCATTTCACGAATTTTTCACCAATTTGCGAATTTCACTGGAAATTTGCTAATTTTTCAAAGAAACGGGATAGATTCGTCCCATCACTATCTTTCAGTACTCCTGAGCTTTCTGGAAAATGGGTTTCCATATAAGGAATTCCATACCTGTACTAGAAAATAACTTCAAAATAGCTGCATTGTCCCATTATCTTCAGAAACACCTTTACAAAGCAATGGATAAACTTGGCGTTTATTATATTTATGTGTGACTATAAGTTTCATGTCATGCTTTACATATGGCAACATTCTGGGCTCCTGTTTCACAGAAATTGGGTGAAATGCATCTCCCATTTAGATGTGGAAGGGTAACTTAGTCTGCCTTGTGTGGCACAGGGAATAGCTATAGAAAATATATAGGGGGTCCTGACTCATTAACAGTTCCAATATACTGTTTGTATATAAAACACAGATAATCTCCAAATAGATTTCAGAATGAGTGCCGTATGTGCCTTTAGGTCCCGGTGTAGCTGTGAGTGTGCTTGCATATATGTTTGTATGTTAATGTATAGAAACAAATTATATTTACAGTATGTTAATCTGACTCTGATATTTGACTAAGTGTTAACTTCCAGGCTTCAGTGCAGAGCCTTGCAGACGCCTGTCCAGTCTGAAGGATACAGCTTTTTTTTCCACAGTTCATATGAATCACGTCACCCCAGTCATGGGTATTACTGGGAACAAGGCCAGATCCCACCACCATGTAAATCCTACTGCGTACCTAACAAATTCACATGCCTGCCTGGCCCAGGCTTGGGAACTATGAGTTCTTGGCTCAGCCTCCTCTGGTCTTATCTCTTTACTTCCCAATAAGAGCAAAATGGTAAGCTGTGTGATGGGAGAGGATTTCTGCACATGAATGGAGTATACTAGTGTGGTGCACCTCTCTGAAACAATATATATTTTCTAGAGGACATCTACAGACTGGTAAACAAAACACAGTAACAGAGTGGCAGCATTTTTTAACCTCCACACCAAAGACAGAATATACATTAACAGAATAAAAAAAGTGCATGGCAAGGGAATTTCTGCATTCAATAAATGTCAATGAGATCAGGTCCCAGAGTGTCTTTGTCGGAAGGTAACATTTACTTGACAAGGGAACTGCTCAATTTGTGAACCCCATTGTTACACGCCTTAATGAAACATCAGGAGACAGAAATGGGGTAAAATTACCACAGCGTTTATTCAAATTTTATCAGATAAATAGGACATTGCTAGCCTCACCCCAAGTCAACATTCTAAGCCAGAATTCCATAAGACTCCTCACTTGAGATCAGCACTATGTCATTATATCCACCACTAAGTATTAAGCCGCCTCTACCAATCCATCTTTCCCTTGCCTTAACTCATTCTCACCCAATTACATCTGATTCTGCCTAATTTTAAAATACAAATCAGTGTAATTTTGCTGCTGGTCAATCAGATTCAGGTCATGTAGCCCCTGCCTATATAACTTAAGGGCTTTACTGGACACCCCAGTTCCTATAGGTTCTCTGATTCTGGGAATTTAGTGCCTTTAATTATACATAGGTTTTGGTGCAGTTACACATAGCAACCAATAAGTTCTTTTTTTTTTTTTTTTTACTCTCCTTGTAGTACATAAGACCAAAACTTATTGCAGTTATGTGTAAATGCAATGGTAAAAATTGTCACCTACTCAATATACGCCTGATTTGTATATATCAGTCACCAGTATTAGTGAATAAGTGTATTTGATGGGCCTGGGTTATTAATATATCATATTGCAACATGTGAAACATACAAAGCCACATGCACGCACTCAGCTCAAGCCTTCTTTTCCTATGTTTCACATGGGGAACTCCCCACTTCCTCAGGATGAATCAAGCAAACAAAACATGAATAGCATGTAGCATTTTCAGAGTGTAAATCCACTGACAAAAATAACTTACAAAATTCTAGTCTAATGAACAATGTCCAGCAGCTGACAGAAGGCCTTACTATTTTCATTAAAATAGATGGACGTTATTTGTCTGCACAGTGGGGCCATTCTCTTTGGTAACATTTATGGAACCCATAAATTCCAAAAGCAGTGCTATTGTACTAGCTGAATCATATATTGCTAAGTATGTGTCAGCTGCACCTGCTTGCAGGTCTTCTGACCTTACAGAACAGATTAATTTCTGATATGTGCACAGTTTAGGATTGAATACAGCAGACAGCCAACTATCATTGGAGAGAGAACAAATGAATTGATATGGGAGTATGTATAAATGAATAGGTGCTGAAATTCCTGGTCAAATGTGGAGGACTTCTACTCTAAATGCACTCCTACTCCAACACTCTGGGGAGATATATATAGCACAGCAAAGATCTGGTTAGACACATCTTGAATGCCAGGTTACAGCATGATATTTGTAGTAATAATCTGCAAGAGCTAGGGCAAAAATGGGAATCTGATGTAGGGGTGCTATCCTCGATGAGGAATGCCAGGAAGTACAAGAATCAGTGCAACTGGTATCCCCTAATTACAGGCTACGTTTGATCCAGCTATACATTGTGAATAGAACCTATTACACCCCAGCCAGACTTCACCTTTTTAATCCAGACACCCCTGACCTATGAACCAGGTGTACCTTAAATAAAGGAACTTTTATCCACATGATGTGGCATTGTAGTAAAATTAATTTGTATTGGAGGGAAATTATAAATACCCTGGAAGAAGTACTGCAAATTACAATAGATAGAACTTAACTTAAACCAATACCAAACACTATTCTTGCTTGAGGCATTATTACTGGCAAAGAGGCTTATAACCCATAACTGGAGGAGCTTAACCCTTCCAGCTATTACTACTTGGAAGCAAATATTGCAAATACAAATACATACAAATGCAAATACACTTGCAATGTTAAAAAAAAATGGTGTTCATTAAAAGAGGGGTCCCCACTAAATTCCATAAAATCTGGGGTCCTTGGATGGATATGTACCCCCTTTGTCGACAACACCTCATGGATGGGCAACAATGACATGTAAAGAATGTATGAAATGGGGGTTACACTTCATTTTTATGTTACTTAATTCCACAAATTGCACTTATACTTTATAACATATAGAGTGATGGGGGAATCATGGAAATTAGCTGCGAATTGGTACCAGGTGAATAAATTCGCCCATCACTAAACATATAAAAAGCTCCAGCAATGACTACTCAAACTTACTCAAACTTACTTTGTACTGTGAATGACATACAGAACAATGTTGTAATTTTTATATTACGCTTTAATAAACTACCTGAATTTAAAAAAAAGATGGGTTGACTGGTTCCCGTAAAATTTTCTTGTGCCATTTGCAGCCTAAAAGTGGCCATACCCGTTGAGATGCGGTAAGATCCATTCGGCCAGATATCAATGAGGGAAGAAAAGGACTTTCATTTGAAGCAACGTAGGTGATTCTTCACAGTCAGGACAGTGAGGTTGTGGAATGCACTGCCGGGTGATGTTGTGATGGCTCATTCTGTTGATGCTTTCAAAAGGGGCTTGGATGATTTTTTGGACAGACATAATATCAAAGGCTATTTTGAGACTAAACTCTACAGTTAGTATAGCTATGGGCATATATGGTTTGTGTGGAAGATTGTAGGGGTGTGTGTGTATGCTGGGTTTTAATTTGGAGGGGTTGAACCCAATTTAACTATGTAACTATGGAAGCCCGTCGGAGGGCTCCATACACGGGCCAATAAGCTGCCGACTCTATCTGTAGGCAGCTTTTATCGGCCCCAATATGGCCACCTTAACTGTACGTGCCAGATTTATTTCAACAACCTCGCACTCACAGTATGTTTTAGTTCCATTTCAGAGTATAGCTTAGATATCTTAGTTGTAACATTTTGCAGCACAAAGCCAGGATTAGTAATGGGTTTCGTCTGATGATAACTTAATATTAATATTAATATGAGGTACATACAACATGTCACCCAGATATAAAAAGCTATATATAATAATTTAAATTATTTTCTTTATCAAAAAAATCCATACCGATCAAAAAAAGATTTAAAAATCTCAGCTGTCAAACATATATTGTCTGCCCTGCCTCTATGCCTCAGATGGGACAGGCAGTTACTTTCCATTCTGCACTTCCTAAATGTCATTGCACTCCTCACATTCCCCCTGTGGTTTCCCGATTAAGTGATCATTCTGTAATTTGAATCTCCTTGGATTATTTTGTCTCCAGTAGAGATTCATTTTATCTTAGTTGGGATCAAGTATAAGGTACTATTTTATTTTTACAGAAAAAAGGAACATTTTCATTATTTTATTAAAATTGAGTCTATGGGAGATGGCCTTCCTGTAAGCTTTTTGGATAACGGCTGTCCAGCAAACCGATACCATAACTTATTTGCCCTCACTTCCATATGTTTTCTGTGTTCCTTAAATATAAGCATACCTGCTTATTTGCAACTTGAGCTTCCTAGGCAGAGGTCACTAACAGTGATGGGTAAATTTATCCCGTTTCGCGCAAAATTCGAGAAACAGCAAAAAATTTGCAAATTTCCCACAAAATTCATGAAATGGTGAAAAATTTGTGAAACTGCACTGACGTCTCATTTTGATGGCTGGTGAAAATGTGCTAGCATCCAAAAACCAGACACCGGCGTCTGATTTTTCTGATGCCGGCAAATTTTCGCAGGGCCAAATACGGGAATTCTCTGTAAATTCACGCTTCGCAAATAAATTTGCCCATCACTAGTCACTAACAAGACTGTAAAGCAAATTGGAACACTGTTGGGGCACACAAACTTGCTCGAGATTTGCATGCGTGTGACGTCAGAAGTGTGTTAAGCACATGAGCTCTGACTGACATGGCTGCTCACATTGGGAGTGAGCTCCTGATGCGAGTGTTCTATTGCTGACTGGGGGCAATTATTTTTCAAAAATAACTCTGTTACCCCCAAAAATACAGGCTCTATTAGCCTGCACGTTTGGTTTACTTGGGTGACATTCAAATTAGTATTTCAGCACCATAATTGTCTAAGATTTAGAAAGTGAGGGTAGATATTGCCTGTAAATGAAAGAGCATGTATGTGGTGGGAGTCCTTCAATTTCTAAAGTTTTCATTTTCGAGTCTCTCGCTAAAACAATGTGTATTCCTATTATCCTTTATTCTTTGATTTTTTGTAAGCCTGTTTTGATCTGCAAGACTATCTAAAGAGGAATTTTGCACCAAAATGATGTTGAGATTTAAGCATACTCTTCATGCTTTTATGATTTTCCAATGTCTTTTAGTAGCCTGAAGGCATGTTGTTCCATGTAATATAATGGACTCTTGTCCTGAAAACCTCAGATCTTGAGTATTGCAGATAAAATAATATTATCTGGCAAGACTACAAAGGTTATATTTAGGTTAAAGTGTTCTTTTAAACAAAAACACTTCCCTGTTATATTTTTAGAGCTGAGCTTCAATAAATAGTTTGAAAACAATCTCAGATCATTATGAATTACCAAGTCACATTTAAATCAACCAATTTTTAATATAGTCTAAAAGGGACAGTCCTGGTATTACAGCCTTTACTCTGTATCCAAAATGGATATAATCCAAAAAGAAATATTCTTTGAATCTTATCACATTTACATGTAATGTGAAGATACACATAGAAGACAGATACTGTAGATCTTCCTGTGAAGACTGATAGATGATGATAGCTAGGTAGGCAGATACAATACAATACAATACAATATCATACAAATATGGAAAACAAGAAAGTACTTTCCTGCTAAATTTGGAAAACACAAACAGAATGTATATTAATTGTTAATTATGCTTTCCACGAAGTGCATAAATAAAAGTTTTTTTCCCATAATCGGTGTTTATTTTGAAGTCAATAATTCTGATAATGACTTGGTTCAGAATGTTATCGCCCTGAAATAAATTGCTGTCATTTTATTTTTCTTTTATTTGACATACAATTCTGCTCTTTTCTCTATTTGCAAAGTATTTCTTTTCTCTTTAGTCTAAATGTATCTTTATATTCTTTATTTTGGAAGTACAATGGGCTTACCAGCCTTCTTTTCAGGCTCTTTTCATACTGTATGAACCAAACAACCTGTTCTTTTTGATTTTCTGTATCGTAAGCTGGTAGGTAGAAAAAGGTTATTGCTCAGATTTTTCCTGACTAAATACATGTAAATTTATAGGGATGCACACTACACTGTGCCAAGGTTTACACTGATATTGTAAGTAAAGCTAGCCATAGACGCAACGATCCGATTGTACGAATCGAGGATTCGTACAATTTTCGGACTGTGTGTGGAGTGTCCTGACATTTTTTGTCCAGTGGAGATCGGTCGTTTGATCAATTTGACAGGTTAGAAAATTTCTTTCGGCTGCTGATAATATCTCTGTGTGTATTGCCATTCGTACGATTTTCAGTGGGAGACTGTCACTAGGACACAACTTTACTACTTTATTTGATCTGAAGGTTAGTGGCAGGTCGGGAGATAGGGAAGTCCAATCATTCAAGGATTCAAACGATCAGTTCTTTGTGTCTAAGGCCAGCTTAAGTCACATGTAGACCAGATTAGATTTTGGAAATATATCCCTTCTCTGCTGTTTTGTCAGAAGAAGGCATGTATTTGTTTTGGGATTTAAAACATACGCCCTTAATAGAAACAAGTTAGGCTGTCAGTCAGCAACAGAAAGGGTATGAGCAAGGTATTGTTCTGTATTAAAAGGGGTATAGATTCAATGGTGTTTGTTATAGAGTGGCTAATTCTAAGCAGCTTTTCAATTGATCTTCATTATTTTTTTTATAGTTTTTAAAAAATCTTCTCCCTTTTTCTTCTGACTTTCCAGAATTCAAACAGGCCCTATCCTAATCATATTACAGGCTCTTATTCAAGTCAGTGTATGGTTGCTAGGGTTGCTACTAAGAGAGACCAACTGCAAATGGTCTCATAATATCACTCTCTACATCACACTAAAAGTTAATTTGAAGGGGAACAACTCCAAGTTGAATAGATAGATGAACAATAAAAAGTTGTATTAACAATAAGGGGTTTATTTATCAAGCTCTGAATTTATCTCAGTATTTTATTTTAGAAACTCAGAGCAAATCCCCGTGAGTTTTTTAGGCATATTTATAATCTCTCAAAAATTTTATTTGCGGGAGAAACTCCGGTTTTACATGGTTTTTTCAGATTTCTTTTCCCTAAAAGCTCTGATAATATCATGGAATTGCACGAAACCGAAAAAAATTGTGGAAATCAAAGATTCCGGCAAAACCAGCTTTAGGGTTGTCACCTGTCCAGATTTCACCCGGACAGTCTGGTTTTTGGAATGGTTCCCCGGATGAAAAGGAAAATTAGGAAATCCAGACAGGACATTGAAGTGAATGATATAGCGATCAGTAAGGTTGCCACCTGTCCGGTTTTGACCCGGACAGCCCGGTATTTTGAAGGGCTGCCCGGGTCAATGCTTCCTGCCTGGTTTTCCAAATAAGGAAAACCGGGCGGGATTAGCTTGATTGATGCTGCGATCCACCAATCGGCGATTGCTGCGTCATAGCTCCGCCCACCGACTTCACGGGCCCGCCCACTGATGTCACGGGCCCGCCCCCCTGTCCGGCTTCAGCCACAGGGAAAGGTGGCAACCCTAGCGATCAGCCAATACTCACAACCTGAGGGCATCAAAACAGTAGCGTTACTTTTGGAGGGCCATTGGATCTCACATGGTATAGAAAAAACAAGGGTCATCTGCGGAGCACAAAAATCGCAGGCAATGCTTTAATATCTACATAAGTATTAGACAACCCCTGTAGCTTTGGGGGTCTGCTATCTCTATAGATACTGCAGCAGAACAGGAAAGCCCTGGAGCTTCAAAACCCATGGGCTGAATGACAAGGGATACAAATGAATAGCAGCAAGATTACACTGCTTTATATTCAAAGATTGGCAGAATCAGATGTAGCTGTGAATAGGTGAGAAGGGATGAGTTAAGGCAGGGGAAAGCCAGGCTGGGGGTGGGGAAAGACAGGGATGTGATGTCAGGGGATGAAGCAGTTCACTTCCTTATCTTAAGAAATGACCATCAGGTCAGAAGGGGAAGCAGGACAAACTTTTGGCCTTATGTCTGAAATGTGAGACATTTCTAATCCAAGTAAATTGGTCTTATGTTTAGTTTTCTGCAAAGAACCCCAAAAAAACTGTTCTGTTTTTCACTTTAAAAAATAAATAAAATACAGCTGACTTATATGCCATGAAATGCTTTTAGCTAATCTGAGTAGGAAAGACACAGACTTTATTGGTTTATATAGTACCCAATGAAAGGGTATTATCACTTAAAGAGGTTGCTCACCTTTGAATTAACTTTAGTATGATGCAGAGAGTGATATTCTGGGACAATGTGCAAGTGGTTTTCATTTTTTCTTATTAATGGATTTTTTTGTTATTTAGCATTTTATTCAGCAGCTCTCCAGTCAGCAAGCTTGTTGCAACTATGCACTGATTTGAATAAGAATATGTGAATAGGAGAGACACTGAATAGGCAACAATAAAAAATACATCTGTAGCCTTACAGACCCTTTGTTTATAGATGTAGTCATTGACCCCCATTTGAAAGCTGGAAAGAGACGGAAGAAAAGGGCAAATAATTAAAAATTAAGTAATGCAGGCTAATTCAAAAGTTGCCTAGAATTGCCCATTCTATAACATACAAAAATTTTACTTAGAGGTGAACAACTGGATTTTTTCAGTATTTAAGTAATTAATACTATTTTACATAACATGGAGCATTCCTCGACATTATCAGAAAATGTTAGAGGATTTAGACATCTAATTATAGATTGGTGGCTGTTCTGTGATGGATTTAGTGTAACGCTCCCTCACCTATAGCATATTACAGAGGTATCTTCAAGCCAACTCTAGCATGGTTAGTTTAGAAAATTATTAAGTACACACGCAGCAAATGAAGCCAGGTTAATGGGTCCTTGTGGGTAGTGCTCTGACTCATTACAAAAGCAGTTTGGATTAAAGTTAACATTTCTAGGAACAGCAGCTGGCTTTGTCCCTAGAAATGCTCCAGTTACTGTGAACCTTTTTGTTTTAACCAGAAATGATCCTCTGTGATCCTCAGCATGAAGTTAATGATCAAATGAACTTAATTGCCTTCTTTTAACCTTGACCATTAAGGTAGCTAAATATAGTAGGTGTAACAAGTAAAACGTTGGTGGCCATATTATACCTACATTGAAAGGACAAAGGTGTTTATGAGTCCATTCAATAGACTGAGACCCATGAAAATCATGTGCAGTGAAGAAAATGTGCCACAATACTGTTCAACTAGCAATGTTTTCAGTGTTAGTCATTTTTTTTATCACAAGTCTTATGATTGAGAATTAATTTCAGGATCACGTTTTGGTTAAATCTTTGCAGTGCAGTTATGAGATCTGTTATGGGAAAAACCCGTTATCCAAAAAGGAAGGCTATCTCCCATACACTATATATAT
>CM044436.1:98402633-98447052 GCA_024363595.1 Xenopus borealis
GATAGGAATTGTCAGGCGGTCCCTAACTTCTGGCACGGAAACAATCATACTTATGAACAGTAGGAGCCTTATTTACCAGCCATGCAGAACTCCAGCAGCATTATTTTTTTATCATTTTTGACGATCCCTAAGAAGCCCAGATCACACTGATCATGTGTATGTAGTCTAGTCTTGCAAAGATGTATAACAAAGTTACAAGATGACAGCCCCCTGTGCCCAACTTTGAAAGCATAAATCATTTGTTTGATTAGGCTTGTGGTGCAGTAAGTTCATGTTTATTTTTAGTATACAAAATACAGCATTTCTAGCCTTATTCTATTTTAGACTGCCCTTGCCCTTTAACTATGTAGCTATATGGGAATGGCACTAAAAAGCACATAAGTGGTAATTTTGGTTTATAAAATATATATCAAAGAATAGTGCACTCCTTCCAAAATCAATCTCTTTATTTCAGTATTTGATAAATACACTTTTTTGGTTTTGGTCTAAAAACCTTTTTCAAAATGTCCACTGTTCCAAAGTCATAAAGCTGCAATATTTAAAAGATAACATACCCCACCCCTCCCACAGCTCTCTAACATCACTTCCCCAGTGTCCCAAGCGAAACAGGTTGCCAAGATAACCAATATACTCAGGAAATAGGGGAAGGGAGTACCAAGCATGAAGCAGTGAGACACATTAAGTTCACAATATACTAAACTATTATAATATTTAGAACCCAATGTTTGGTTAGTCAATGATTTATTAGCAGGTTCATGCAGCCATTACACTTCAACAGGAACTTCCACTCTAACACTTTAAGCAGTATAGACAGTATTGTGAATGCACAGTATAACTCTTGGGCACAGTGACATCTACAGGCCATTTGTGTATACACCAGAATGAATGGCATCCAGAAAACAATTCAGAGAGCAACATTCTTTAAGGTGTTTGGGTGACAAAGTCCCCAGTTTTTTTCATCCAAAAGGATTCACACTGTAATAATATCCTGGATCTATCCCCTCCTTGTCTAGGCATAGGAAAAAGGTCTATTGCAATGTACTTAAATGTTGGCAAGCTATGCCCAAACTCATGAAAATGTTTCGCAACAGGTTCTAAAGTCTTTTGGCCACCATATGCAATGTCGGCGTCCATATGCTGACGCAACATAAAATTTGTACATGACAAAGGTAATGCACGTGATATGATGTGTCCTTTTTGATTATTGGAGAGATTTACCTTAGATTTCTCCTCTAATTTGAGGGCAGTTCTAAAACAGAATAACAATACATTGGTGATGTCATAGTACATAATACATTATAGGCTTGGTTGGAATTTTACAGCAACTTCAAACAAAGGCCTTCGCCTATCTACAGATTCAGCACACACAGTTCTTGTTTTTATTTAAGAGAATGAGTATCATCTGAAATCCTATTTTGTGCAGGGTGAATTCAGTATCCATTACCATTCTTCATGGGGGTTACACTTCGGTCAGCCTGTCTGCTACACACAGGTTGATCTACAAGGCAGCGGAGAACATATAGTCATGTTCAAGCCTCATTGGCTGCATAGATGAGCAGTTAAAGCAAATATACCAAGCTTCGAATATTTTCCCATGCGGTGCCGGGAAGCAGCCACTTGGGATTTGCCTGAATTGTTTTCTGTGACTTCAGCAGTTTGTTCACAGTTGGCAATAATAATGATATGAAACCATATTATTTTATATCTTCTTTTTTTAAAATCCAATCCAGGAAAATATTTATCACTCTCATTCACACTGGTTTTAACTTTGTGACCTTCACTTTGCATGGAATTAGTTATAATACAAAAGCAATTCTAAAAGTAAACAATATTTTCCTAATGGGAAAATAACTTCTCCCTATTTGTGGGGCCAAATGCTCATGTTGGTTGTCAGTGAATCTTAAGTCTAATGCATGATAATAGGTTCTTTTCAGAAATAAGTTTACTTCTATGGGCAAACACTTACATTCTGCATCCTCTGCATAGATCATATGAATTATGAATTATCATCCATAGATGCCCATACAATAGAAAACTAACATAAATTATATCAAGTGGTATCATGTTAGGTATACATCGAACTGCCACCATAATCCACATTAGACCAGTTAAATGCCCCTTGTTTGAATCATCATAAAAATAAATTAAATTGCTTTTGCTTTATCCAGAACTGATGTTTAACTATCCAAAGGGCTATAGAGGTCAGTCTTACTTCTGATCACAATTGAGTTTTAGGATGGTATGTGTCATCTGGAGAATAACAACCATTGCTAAAACCTCTTCACATCTGTTGCTAATCTCTAGTTTATAATCCCCATCAGATACTGGTAGCTGGTTACAGCTCCTCCACTTTGTCTGAAGTACCTATTAGTGTCCATTTCTAACAATGATAATTCATATGGTTTGGGACCCAAATCTAAACCCCTGTGCTGTTCATGATGGGCCCATATCACTCCCTTTAGTAAAGCAATCTTCACTGCTAAAATACAATATAGTGATTAAAATAAAGTGCATGGTTGGACTGGATCGTCAAAAAAACCTGGTTGACCCCTACTCTCATGGTCCTTGCTGGCCCAGACCTGATTCTCCCCCTGCCCTCCCCTGATCACAGCTGCAAAGGAAAAAGTAAAGGTACGAGGGAGCGTGAGGGTTGGGGCGTCAGCAGGGCCCAAATGGTGCAGGGGAGCTGGGAGGTGTGTGGGGGCCATGAAATAGCAGCCCAGTGGACCACAGATCCCCAGTTCATTGATGCCAATGAATGCCAACATGTTAGATACTAGTGATGTACTGGCTGTTGGAATCCCGTGGGATCTATAGGTTTGGGATGACTTCTGCACACAATTTAGGGATCACATGCTTTTTCCTCTGGCAGTTTCTATTGATAGGTGTGTTCCTGATCTGTTCTCTGTTGCAGTGTCAGCAATAGGTGGCTCAGGCAGCAGCCTATAAACAATAGTGCTGGGCAGATTTGGCTCCGTTGTAGATTAGGAGTGGGTGGGTTAGGGTTCAGTGCGGGTCATCACATAACTATAAGGTACTCCCATCCTGCCTACTGAATATTATCACTAACATTGAACCTAGGCAAATACTCCCTGTAACTGGAAAATGCGCAAGCACAGAGTGCATTCTATATGAGCACTGCACCACCATCTCCCATAGCTTCCTTGCAATGAGACAGGACCAGCACATGCCCAGTAGCGTGAAGTCAAATAATCTATTATACACAAGATCCCTAAATGGCGATGTCATCAATTATAGTTGGTACTCGGTAATGTAATTTCTGTTAATTTATTAATTATAATAAATAAAGTACACCCTGTTGTAAAATATGAGGATATCATAAGTCAGCTCGGAGTTCTATGACTTGTATATAAGCATTGCCCTTTATATAGTCATGAATTTCCTTGGTTACTACCCGTTCTATTTTACAATAGGGTTTACATTATTCCCATTATATTGAATAATAATTAATAATGCTTCATCATTCTACAATAACAAGCATCCCTTCCTGTTCTCTTTCCAATTCTGACTGCATTTTAGATATTTTTCAGGGTGCTACAAGTCTTAGCAAGGTAGGTACCTTCTTTCATATGTGGTCAATAAAATAAATACCTTCTTAGCAAACATGTAAACTGCTTTATAAGCTTCAGTATATTTTATAGGAATAAACTACACATTGCTGTCATGGCGGGAATGCACAAAGGCGAACAACTGAAACACCATTAAAAGGCAATTATTATATGACACAGTGGTGATTTCTGACAGCAGAATGTTTTCTGCATACTTAATGACACAACCGTTAATGGAGTTTGATGCTGAAATGAAGAGGAAAAGGATCCTGCTCATTAACTCACATGAACAAATGACTTTGGGAAATGAGTACAGTAAAAGGTTAACATGTTAAAAATCAGGGGCACCTCTAGATAATCCAACTAGGAGGGCTGCAACTTTTATGTCATGCCATTACATTTCCTTGATTTTTCAAGTGATCTGTAACCCTTAGTCAAGTATGTCAGGCTGATGCCTTGCTGATTATATTTCAGCTCCATTTCTTCTTCACACTCTAGATATAAGTCATACTGACTAATTTCCTATAAACTGCTTTCAAGTTTTTATCTCTTAAGGCAGGGGTGCCCAACCTTTTTTGCTCGTGAGCCACATTTAAATTTAAAAAAGAGTTGGAGAGCAACACAAGCATGAAAAAGTCCATGTGGATGTCAAATAAGAGCTCTGATTGGCTTTTTGGTAACCCCTATATGGACTGGCAGCCTACAGGAGATAATGTTGGGTTGGACAGGACATCTGTTTTTTATGCAACCAAAACTTGCCTCTAAGCCAGTAATTCAAAAATAAGCACCTGCTTTGAGGCCACTGGGAGCAATATCCAAGGCGTTGGAGAGCAACATGTTGCTCGCGAGCTACTGGTTGGGGATCACTGTCTTAAGGCATCATGGAGGAAGATGCAAATTGCTCTTTTATGGCTCTGTGGTCAACTATACATCCATCCACTAGTCTGCTACAGCAGGCATGTCAGATGTATGTCAGAACCAAAATCCAAACTTGCCGTCAACCTGTTTCAGATCTCATCAATTCAAGGCACAAGAACCTGACTCTGAAGGAGGTGAGACTGGAGAGTAATCAATGGTAAAAAAGAAGACACAAAGGCCCAGGCCTAGGACAGCAAAGAGCTGGGGGTGACATGCTGATGTGGGGACTGGGATGGAGATTTTGACAGTTGTTTGAATCTCCCAACCAACACAGTGCCCAGTGCTAGTGATCGGGGGAGCTGCATCAGCACAGTAGGGGATGGAGGTATGAGCATTGGGGCTGTGCAAGCAAGTTGGAGTGTGTGGGGGTGTACACAACCGGATCAGGGTGTGGGTCATGTTCTCTAAAAAGAGCCAATAAATAAAGTGAAACTGACATTTTCAGAACGTTTTTGCTGCTCTGACCCATATAAAAATTGTTCCGACATTCTCACATGGATTTTGCAAAATAACACAATAATATTTTGAATCACCACTATTGTTTTCTGCAGCAAAATGAACATTTTAAGGTCAATGTCATGGGGTATGGGGCAACGGCTACTGACCGCTGGTGGACAACAGTGACAGTCAATAGGTCCCTTTCTACTCAGTCTCCTCTCCTAATGTTCCATAAAGACAAGAACACTGGATAATAATAATACCCCAGGGCAGTAACAGGGCATTTTGACAATTACAAAAAAGGAGGGTTGTGGGTGCACTCCTAAGACCATATAAAAATAGAATTAAGTACAATAATCCCCTGTCTAATAATTGATCTTTTATATTTTGACCACAGGTAAACAAGTTAGGGACCACCTTGTGGGGTTTACCTTGATGTGTTATGGTGGCTTATCAATTTTATGATCATAGCTTTGTAACAAAAAACCCTGTTTTTCCTTTTTAAATACATACACTTGCATATGCATTGAATTATTTAGACAGGGGATTATTGTACTTAAATATATTTTTATATGGCCTTAGGAGTGCACCCACAACCCTCCTTTTTTGCATTTTGACAGTTACCCTAACAGGGTGCTCTGGCATGTTTCACTTACACCATAAGGCATGAAAATGGAATTTCATTTTGGTTTTATCAATCCTGTCGATTAATCTCCCCAGCCGATAAAAATGTTTTCTCAGAGGAGTAGGAGATTAACGGAAGAGGTGATAGAAGGAGATTGTTCAGACAGAAAGAAGATTAAAAGCAGTAAAAGTAGAGAACATTGTCCATCATCTGATGCAGGAGAACCTGCACAATCTGATACTTACTAGTACATGGAGAACTAGGGGAAAAAAAACAAGAATACCTAGAATTCTCTCATATACTGTTGTGCAGATACTCGTTACAAAGCTCTCATGTACAAGCAGCTTTTGAAGGCAGTTAAGATGGTCATAGACAGATAGCAGATACCTTCATGTTAGACAAATGATTGTTCAGGCAAACTCTTGGCCTACCACTAACCATTCAGAGCAAATAAAGTAGTAAAAGAACAGAGAGATCAGACCGTGTTCTGCCCCTTACTAGCAATTGTGAGAAAGTTATGTCCGACAAAGCTGGTGACCCACTGATATCGGAAGATCAGCGATACATGCAGAGATGTCAACTGAACGACCTATCACCATCTCATGCATGGCCTGAAAATTGTACGAAGCAGAGATTTCTGCAATCAAATCTTTGTGTCTATGGGCAGTTTAAGTCTACGCTGGTATTTTAGTTTTCTCACAAGCTAGTGGCTTCTTTCTGCATAGCTAATAAATAGTAGCACTTGCAACTCTGCAGTCAGGCCAGACTTTATCATGGCAGAGTCACTTAGCAATGCACTTAGAGAGATATATGCATTCAGAGGCAGCAATCACGTCTCTTCCAAGGTCTCTGAATTTGTCTCCTTGCTTCTGCAGTGACCTGAGCACATGAGTGAATAATCATACGCAGGCTGAGCTCTTTGTATAGCCATTTATCCATTCTACTGCCGATTAACACAAGCGCTTTGGCTGTAGAAGTACAAGTAGAATTGCCCAATAAAATATTACAGGGCCTTGATGAATCTTGACTGTGAACAACACTGCTTTCCTCTCTGCACAATGATTACTTTCATTATGGCATCTTCAGCAGTTTAGTGAGATTAACAGCAGCTACAAGATAAATTGATATCTAAATGGGTCAGAGAAGGGCATTGATGATAAAGTAACCTGTGCATATGTGTGTCAACCTTAAAGCGGCAGCAGTGGGGATTGCTTATCAAGGAGCCACAGAATCAGGAGTGTCTATTTTTATTTTACTTGTTTGGTTTTTAGCCCTTTTGTAGCCCCTCTCCTCTGGATAGCACCCTAAACTATGGCTTGAACCAAATTCATAAAGTAAAAAGCCTGGGTGCAACAAGCAAACCTTAAAGTTATTGGTTAGCAGGGAAACATCTTTATTTAAGAGTAAGCTATACCCTCAAACAATGTAGGTCTCTATAAAAAGATATTGCATAAAACAGCTCAACCCTGCTTAATGTAAATAGACCATCATAACTCCCAACATTTTGGAAAAAGAAAGAGGAACAAAAAGATTTGCCGTGCTCTGCCCAATGAACATTTTTGGCCCTGACCATTTTTGTGGCCACACCAAGTAATTGCCATGTTCACTTTACAAAATTTGGCAGGTTATGAAAGTTTGAACATATTCATGTGGTTTTTATGTGTCATTACAATTTTGCTAACTAGTCTCAGTTTTCCAAAGAGACCTGCTTATCTTAAATAGTTACAATTGCTTCTTTGCTTATCTTAAATTGTATCTAATGTATGTACTAAATGCACCTGCCTGCCACATATTCTGGGTTCTCTGCCAAAAGCCAATTAAGCTTCAGAAACTTTGTATATTTTTCTGGCTGTTCAGTGAAGGATATGGATATTTCAGTAACAATCTACAGGTTGAGCTGTCCAAATCTGGACTGCCCCATGAAAAACGGGACAGTTGAGAGGTATAGACTATTTTAATAAAATATAAATTTTAATTAGTGTGTGCCTCTGAGTAATTCTAAATAGAAAATTTCAATCTAAGCATTAAGAGCTGCCTCCTGGAATTCACAATGCACACAAACAAACCGAGGACACACATACATGTTATGTCACATGAGCAATATTTCTGGTCAGGTGACCCCTAATACACCACAAAGAATGTCATAAAATGGGAGGGGGGGTCAAGGTAAATGATATAAAAAGGTAATTGTTACTGTTATTATTCAAGTTTGGTATGAAATAGGCCATTTACACCGGGCTGGTGCAGTTTTCTGCTGACAGGAGTTTCAGGTAAATCAATACAATCACTTGCCTAATATTTGGCACCCCCAAGTGCAGCAAGACTTTCCTTCTTCTTTCAACAGCAATTTCGACTAACTCTCCACTTTTGTGAATTTGCATGTACAAATTCACAACAGTGAAGAGTTGCTAATAAACTAATTCTATCAAATATACTGTGTAAAGCATATGCCATAATACAGCAGTATTTATCCTTCCAAACTGTAAGACAGTCTGTGCAACTAATCAGCTTCAAATAACAATTTGAGTTAGGTGTGCCACCTCACCAACTGAAAAGTATAAGCTATGCATTCTAAATGACTAATTAACCATTCATTAAGATGTATGCTGTCAACTACACATGGTTGATTTGAAATATTATACTTATTATACATAACAAATCAGCCTATCTTTACTTCCAAAAACTACACATTATAGAGCACCTAACACTGGAGTTTACCGGCAACCCAACTGGTCAGATATGCTGGTCTGGTGTTATTTGCATTCCATCCTATAAAGAGATCACAATGCCTGGAATGGGTTTTCCACTAAGCCCTCTGCTAAATGTGTTGGAGCTTTTGATTGACTAAGATGGGATGCGAAGTGGTGGGTATCCTAGTCATCAATGGCAGCTGTTTAAAAGACCAGTTTTACTTTCACTTACTGTATTTTAAAGGTTTACTTATCCTTTAAAGAATCATTGGCCATGCTATTTTTCCATTATACCCATCAATTTAAAGGGATACTGTCATGGGAAAACATGTTTTTTTCAAAACACATTAGTTAATAGTGCTGTTCCAGTAGACTTCTGCACTGAAAGAACAAACAGATTTTTTTAGTTTTGAAATCTGACATGGGGCTAGACATATTATCAGTTTCCCAGCTGCCCCTGGTCATGTGACTTGTGCCAGCACTAGGGATGGCGCGAACAGTTCGCCGGCGAACTTGTTCGCGCGAACATCCACTGTTCGCACTCGCCAAAAGTTCGCGAACGTCGCGCGACGTTCGCATTTTGGGTTCGCGTCAATTTGGCGCATTTTTTTTGCCCTCTCACCCCAGACCAGCAGATACATGGCAGCCAATTAAGAAGCTCTCCCTCCTGGACCACCCCACACCCCCTGGACCACTCCCCTTCCCTATAAAAACCGAAGCCCTGCAGCGTTTTTTCATTCTGCCTGTGTGTGCTTGGAAGAGATAGTGTAGGGAGAGAGCTGTTAGTGATTTCAGGGACAGTGGATAGTAAGTTTGCTGGCTAGTAATCTACTGTACTTCAAACAACTGCCATCTAGCTGTGTGAGCTTGTTCACATTCTGTCTAAATATCCATAATATTACCCTCTCCAGAAAAAGCACCTGAGTGACTTTTTTCAAGCAGCCATAATATATTTTACGTAATCCGTATCCACCGCTGTAGTAGTGTATACGTTGACCTTGTAGCCATTATTTGCCCTGTAGGCATTTTTTGCCCAGTGTGTTCTTCAAACAACTGCCATCTAGCTCTGTGAGCTTGTTCACATTCTGTCTAAATATCCATAATATTACAGTCTCCACAACCACGCAGCGCTGTGTCAACAATGGATTTTTCAGATACATTTTTGCCCTTGATCCCCCTCTGGTATGCCACTGTCCAGGTCGTTGCACCCTTTAAACAACTTTAAAATCATTTTTCTGGCCAGAAATATCTTTTTTAGCTGTTAAAGTTCGCCTTCCCATTGAAGTCTATGGGGTTCGCGACGGTCGCGAACCGTTCGCCTTTTTTGTCGCAAGTTCGTGAACATGTCCGCGAACTTTTTTGCCGCGGTTCGCGCCATCACTAGCCAGCACTTTAGGAGGGAACTGCTTTCTGGCAGACTGATGTTTTTCCTTCTCAATGTAACTGAATAGTACGCAGTGGGACATGGGTTTTTACTATTGAGTGCTGTTCTTAGATCTATCAGGCAGATGTTATCTTGTGTTAAGGAGCTGTTAACTGGTTACCTTCTCATTGTTCTGTTGTTAGGCTGCTGGGGGGATATCACTCCAACTTGCAGTACAGCAGTAAAGAGTGATTGAAGTTTATCAGAGCACAAGTCACATGACTCAGGGCAGCTGGGAAATTGACAATATGTCTAGCCCCATGTCAGATTTCAAAATGAAATATAAAAAAATCTGTTTGTTCTTTTGAGAAATGGATTTCAATGCAGAATTCTGCTGGAGCAGCACTATAAGATGCATTTTGAAAAAAAACATTGACAGTATCCCTTTAAGTTCAAATGCTAGGTTCCCACTTCACATGGAGCCTTAATAATAAATAAATAAATATTAGGCAGAGACCACATATCCGTCACCATGGCTAATAATTTTATTTTCAAAATAATAGAATCTGTCTCCTATAACCTGCTGAAATTAAGAAAGTTGCATGTGGTGCATATTTCTAAAGTAGTATTAAAGTAAAAGTTGCATATCTACTTTAACTCCACATGTAAAATCTCCCAGCACTGTGATCCAACTTGGTTTAGAACCAGTGATGTACCTTATTCTAATTCCTATTTTTTACAGTTGTCATAAATGTCCCATTCTTAAAAGAGGAGCACGAAAACCCCATCCTAAATACCACGGGGCCCCATTTTGAGGCTCCTTTCATAGCTTAGGAATCCCTGTTGTATAGAGCTAGGATCTTGTAAGTAAGCATTCTGCAAGAAAGCTGCATTGAAAAGTAACCTTGCTATTATAATACTACATAATGACAACATAGAGTTTGAACAGGAAAGGACAATCCTCGGGTAAAATGTTCCTTCACATCTATAACCATCTGTTTTATTTTATTTGCATGTGACTTGTCAACATTAATAACCCTGATGGTTTTTTAAGCTCTTGAACTGCAATGAATGTATATTCTCAGCTTTAAGCTCATCGACCTATGTCACGTTTGCGATGATAAATGAATGGTATCAGGATACACCTGGGCCACTCCAATACTCACAGTCAGTCTTTAGTGAATATTTTACTGGCTCAGCTTCCCCTGAAAACGGTCATGAACTGTTCCACCATTTACATGCTCACAAAATACGTTGATTCCAATTTTCCACTATAGCTAAGTTTTATTTATTACACCATCGAATAATCTTCAGCCGCTTTATTTTAATGCTCTCTACTAATGATGTGTGCACAGATCCCTTATTTTCTGCATTGGCTATACAGGCAGATGTTTCCTGACTCACCAAGCCCATCCTTAAAAATATTTCATTTCCGTTTGGATTCAATGTTTTGTTTTTTGTTTTTTTAATACTGACTACTTTCATCACTTTCTTATGATCTGACCTATGTAGACAATAGAAAATTACTTACAAGATTCAGAACTGAATGATCTTGCACCCTCCCAAAGCCACACTCACATTGCTTTCACTAGAGAAGGGCTGAACCTGACCCAGTGTTGGACTGGGACACCAGGGGCCCACCCAAAAACCTTAGACCAGGGGCCCACCATAAAACCTTAGACCAGGGGGCCACTCTCAGTAATAATAATAGTCTTCATCTCCTCAATCAACCTCTATTCTCCTAGTTTGTTTTCTTTACATACTATAATCAGTTATTCCATCTATTTAACCTCTTTGTTCTCATAGATATAGGGAATGGCCATAAAATAGACCAAAAGTTTAGCAGCATGAGGGCCCACTTACACCTTGGCCCACCGGGAGTTTTCCTGGTATTCTGGTGGGCCAGTCCGACACTGACCTGACCTTAGACTTTGTGAAACTCCATAGGAATTGGAGTCGATGGGGTATTTGTTGCAAAACATTTTCAAACCTTTACCGAGTGAGGTAAAGGGCAGCTGGGAAATTGACAATACAGTATGGGGCCGATTTACTAAATTCACATGTATTCATGTGAATAAAATCGAATTCGATGGAATGTTTGATCGTAGGATCTATTCGATTGGTTGAATATGCAAATTAGGCATATTCAATCATCGAATAGTGAATGATCGAACGATCGAAATTCGATTGTTCGATCATTTGATCAGCGAATAAAATAAAAAATTTTAAATATTCGAATGCCTACTTTGCCAGATTGGACCTACCGAATTGCAATAGAAGCCAATGGGAACCCTCCCATAGGCTTCTGAGTCCAAGTCCTTATCGAATAGGATTCGAACGATCGAAGTCTTCGATTGTTCGAATTGTACAGATTATTTGAATGATCGAATGATTTATTCGACTGATCTAATAAATTATTCAACTGATCGAATAAATTTGTATTCAATCGTCGAATGATTGAATATCGAATAAAAGGTAGCCTAAAACTATTCAATTAGCATTCAACGATCGAATGCTAATCGAATATCGAATTTGGTCCAGCTAATTATGGGGAATAATAGTAAATTTGCCCCTAAGTCTAGCCCCATGTCAGATTTCAAAACGAAATATACAAAAATCTGTTGGCTCTTTTGAGAAATGGATTTCAGTGCAGAAGTCTACTGGAGCAGCACTATTAACTAAAAATTCCCATGCCAGTATCCCTTTAACTGGCTTTTGATAAAATTGGCCACTGGATGAGAATGTGATGAAACTTTAACTGTAAACACCATTGGAGCATTGAATGATGTATAACCTCTGTGTCAGCACTTTATAAATAAAGAATAATAATGTAAAACAATCACTGTATTCAACTAGGGAAGGTACAGTATACACTATCCATTTACATCCATTTTGATCTAAATTCAAGGAAAAAGTCATATTTGCAGGAAATGAAAACAGATGGTTCTTTATTAGTGGTAAGCTTACAAAGAAGCAGGGTGTATTTTTGCTCTACCCATGTGGCCTGCCTCACTTAAATGGATACCAGTATATTGCCCTGACTCCTGATAACAGGTTAGGCAATCATACACAAATAATGGAAAACCACAATACCAGTGATTACTGAGAAAAGTGATTATACAGTGAGGATTGTGGAAGGAGCAGCATTATTGTTGAGTAAGATGACTCAAAGTACCTTGAAACTGTAGTATAAAAATGTAGACCCTCTAAAACATATATTAAAGGTAATTCCATGTTGGAACAACATGCCAACCTTACTGGATTATCTGACCTCTCTACAGTTTCTATTTCAGTGAAGATAATGATCTTTAGCAGAATGCACTTAGGTAGGCTTAGTAGTCCTCTAAATGGAGGTCAGACATGAACTGGTTCAAGTAGTAGAAAAGGAAACAGAATTGGTTTGTAATTTGAACTAGTGACAAACACATTCTATGCAGTTAATGTCAAATAATGTAGAGAAAAGGTAACAACTGGCTCTAGAATAAAAAAACACTAGAGATCCAAATCCACCTAACGATAATACAATATCGAGTATTTTTTTTTTTTTTTTAAGAACATGATCAGGTATCAGGCAACTGCTTGCTGAATTTTTAGTATTAGTAAACATAGTCATGTAGACCAGTTGGTCATTTATCAACACTGGGCAAAATTGCCTGTGGGTAGTAACCCAAAGCAACCAATCAAATTGTTGCATTTATTGTTCTACCTGCAGCTGGCTGAAAAAAAAACTGAGACTGATATTTACCCAATATTGATAAATGGGAACTAATCATCAAATCAAAAGTAACAACCAGAATTATATTTTTTGTTTCAGAAAGACTACTATAGTTTATATAAATAAGCTGATGTGTAGCTATGGGGACAGCCATTCAAAGGAAAAAAGGCTCAGGTTAACTTAGCAGATAGTAGATAGTTCTGTATAATACAATGCCAACTTTTTAGTTATCTACACAGCAGCTCTTTTATTACCTACCCATGTCTAACCTAGATATAGCATCATTATGCCATGATCTGGCACCACATTTAAAATAAAAGGATGTTAGGGAGTCAGGTTCAATGTCGAATATACTGTTGCATATAGGCAAGTTCATGGGGGTGTTCAAACTTACTTTTCTAATATATCTCCTGGTTTCTGAACTTTATGCTTGATTTTGACTACACTGATTGCTGCCAGCCTTGATTCTGCTTAAAGACACTCAACCTTTTGGACACTGGGAATTGGATCTAACAACTGGCCTGTTTGTTTCTCGCTTCTTCCTTGGTCCTGACCTATTTTCTGGTAAGAACCGAATTGGCAGTAACAGTAACCCAGTTTAAAAGCAATCCATGCCAATTAATTGTTTTTCCCCTGCACTTCCATCTATTCTCTGTCCTGTCTCAAGATCTATAGCCTTAGTTTATCTAAGATGATCTTGAATGATTTAGGGAGTTTATATATAGTTTATTGCCACAAATACATTGACTTTGTTTGATCACATGTTAGGGTCTTAGTCAAAATCAGTTAATGAATTTAGCATTATCTACCTTAAATCACACTACTGCTAGTTATTTTATGTGCTAATCTTTCTTATAGCCCCTAAAATCACTTTTGTCAATGTCCAAGCTGTGATCTTGATTCTATTAAATAATGGTACAAGGTCCATTTTACAGCAATACATAGATTTTACGAGACGCTAGGACATTGTTTTCTTCTCCAGTTGGCTTTTTCCTTTTTGTAGTTTGCCAATGCAGCTTTGTGATTTGTTTTGCTCTTGATATATTCTCAGTCTACCCTAATTTTTAAAACACTAATGCATTCAGGTTTTGAAACGTGCAAAAGAAAATTTGCACCTCCAGTCCAGGAAAGTCCATTGATTCATTGGGCAAACTCAAGAGAAATTGCACAAACAGCCAGACCAAACCTAAACAAATGGCCAGAATTAAGTTCCTAGATATAGACATGTTCCAGGTACGATATTCAACGTTTTCTTTGAAAATATATTTATAGGTAGCAGACAGTAATATAAGAAGTATGTATACCTGTGAAAATATCATTAGACATCCCGGCTATTAATTATTTAGCTGACAACATTTTCCAGCTGCCATAAACAGTAAATTCAATCAGGGGACTCCAGTGAAATGTGATCTTGAAGGAGCAGCCCAGTCAGCTGGTAATGGGTTTCAGATCAATGACAATCACTGGGAGAAGCTGATTCCTGACGGACAGAATATTGATGGAATGCCTGCTGCGTATAGTAGAGCTGAACCTCTCAGATACTTTTCCTACCTTGGTGACAGGTGGAGAAAATGATTTAGGGTACTTAGCGGCTAATATCTAGGGAAAGAAAAGAGATAGGGCAATGCAATAATTAAAAAGTACATAAAGGAGACCTTAAGTCACTGACTGAATACTATGTGCTGTACCTAATACCATAATGATATTTTTTTAGGGTTTTGCTATATAGTTTATTCACTGCACTGCTGCTTATGAAGATGACCATACAGAGTCCTATAAAAGCTGTCAGCCCACCCGCCCAGATTATTGACCTGTTTATGGAGACCTCGGCATTTTTTCTGACCCATAATTACACTGGAACAAACACTGGAAAAAACTAGTGTCTAAATTTGCACTTTGCACACTACTGAATTTGTAACAGCCATCATTAACTTTTGCAGGGGTGCAAATGCTAGAGCACAACGAGATGCAAGTACCTGAGCCCTGCCCACTCTATTCCTCTGCCGAATGTAAAATAATTTCCCCATATTATAACACTGTCCTGTCTGTCTGGAAAGTACTTATTTAATTTAACAAATGTATTCATTTTTCAAAAGACATGGCGACTATTTCTAGTTGCATAAAGAGTATACTGTACCTTTTCTAGAAGTGTTAAACAAACATAAGATTCATGTATGTCTGCAAGTGCAGTTGTGATCCCTGCAATTTTCCCTCAGTCAGAGGCATGTAAAACCATTTTCTTTAAAGGTTCTTGTGTCAAAATATGTTCTGTGGGCTTTCTTATAGCAGTTCTTGTTGCCGCTCAGAGCTGCTGTGCCTATTGACTGGGGGAAACCTAGAGCTACTGCCATCTCCAGACCAGGTGGTAGCTCCAGGGTTTCCTCAGCCCCCTGTCTCAATCAATGCAGTTCAGAACATGCTATTCATATGTTAACTACCACAAATGACAAATTACACCAGACAGACATAAAAAAACATTTGCCACAAGTGCTCTAGATTTGCAAAGAAGCAAACACTACGTAATCTTGGTGAATTGGACACAACTGCTGTAGGTGCAGAACAACTGCAAGTGCATTGCACCATTGTGATCACAATGATTCTAGAATTCTGGGGAAAGACGCTACATTGCGGTGAATAAACATGGCCATTACACACAATTTTGCACTTGCAAAGGTACATGTGCCCTCATGTCTCTAGGGGAGATGAGAAAAGCTAAAGGAATACTATTGTTGTATTCTGCATTTTCAGCATTAGCTGTGTTGTAACAAAAGATAAACCATAACTACTGACGTCTGAACTTTTGGGGTTGGGGGTTGATAGGAGATAGAATCAAAAAGCTGGAAAATAGCAGACTAATATGTGCCAAAAAAACATACAGACAACAGGATATAACTTTTCCAGAATTAAAGTCAATTCAATTTTTGGACTCTCTTTCCCTGAACCATGCACTTTGTTTTCCAGCAAACCCACTTTGTTTTGATGAAAGCTTGACTTTCACTACTAATATTTTGTGCAGTCTCTTTTTGGTCCCTGCAGAGAGGGCAGAGGAACAATGAAGATACTGGTGTACAGCTGCTTCCTTGTCGTCCCCCCGCCATCCCCCCAACATAATGAACCCATTATAAGTCAACAACATATTATGAGGATTGTTACTGTATGTGAAATTATCAATAATGAACATAATGAAGGGACAGGAATAGCTTGCATTTGACGTAAGCAGGAATATTAGTTTTCTAAAGTGGTTTATATTTTCATTTCAAATGAGTTTATAACCCTTTATGTACCAGCAAACATACTGTATAGTATAGGAGTGCAAATAGTTGCGCCTATGAGGCAAAGTACATAAAACCAGGGTATTGTGCCAGGTCATTTCTCTAATTTGCACCTTGTTTGCAAATGAGCCATTACGTTGAGTTTGCCTTTTGATCTTTTCGTGTCTTGTGTTTCCTGCAGATCAAAAGTTTTCTGGCCCTAATGGGTTGAATATGCTTATAAAAGGTTATATATTATTTTATAAGAAGTGAAAAACTTTTTTATGCTTGTACAAATCCATTATTTGTTAATAAAGGTAAGGTTCAAAGAGGAGGGCTGTGAGTGCATTGCAGTTAGGGATCAATAATGTCTGGATAATGGATGGCCTATCGAGCCTACCCATCATAAATATAAAATGCCGCTGGGTCAGGTCACAAAAAAAAAAACTTTGCACTGCACCCTTATATAACTGGTGCCTGCTCCAGAAAAAAAGAAGTTGGCTTTGGTCTAGGTTTCTTACTTCTAGGTTTAGATGTTTCTGAAATTTTCTTGCCCACATGTTAGGCTGCATTAACTGATCTGGTACTTTCTTTTTTGTGTGTTACAGTCCGACCCACAACAATTTCTTGCTTGCTCTTCAGCCCAGTTACGGAGACTGAACTGTTTGTGGACTCTGGTTTACAGAAACAAAAAAATATTTCATGAGGTAAGTAATAGAATGCTATGGAAATGCCAATTAAGTTTGTCTGTCTCGTGTCTAGTATTCCCAGATAATTACGTAGTTAAGGTGGGTTGAAAAAAGACCAAAGTCCATCAAGTTCAACCCCTTCAATGAAACCCAGCATCCCTACATACACACACTGACCCCAACATAACCTCACATAAACTATATGAACTAATATCTAAATTAGTTGTAGATTTTAGATGCTATGCTTGTCCAAGAACTTCACAACATCACCCGGCAGTTCATTCAGCAACCTCACTGTCCTCACTGTGAAGAACCACCTACACTGCTTCAAATGAAAGTCCTTTTTTTCTAGGGTGGCCTCTGGTGCGGTGATCCTCTTTATGGGTAAAAAGGTCCCCTGATATTTGTCTATAATGTCCTCGAATATATTTGTAAAGTGTAATCATGTCCCCACGCAAGCGCCATTTTTCCAGAGAAAACAACCCCAAATTTGACAGTCTACCCTCATAATTTAAGTCTTCTATCCCTCTAAGCAGTTTAGTTGCACTTAGTCTCTGCACTCTCTCCAGCTCATTTATATCCCTCTTAAGGACTGGGGTCCAAAATGCACTGCATACTCCAGATGAGGTCTTACTAGGGATCTATAAAGAGGCATACTGTACTTGTGTTTTCATGCCTTGAGTTAATGCCCTTTTTTGCTTTAGTAGCCACAGAATGGCATTGCCTGGAATTAAAAAAAATCATCTGTATGTCACCCCAGGACTAAATATCATGACCGTAACACTGTTTTCAAAATCATCTTATTTAAAGGGAGACAGCTTCTGTAATTTCTAAGGCCATCTCATGACCTAATTTTTGCATGAAAACAGGAAGTAAATTGCTTCTCCCCTCCCCCTATAGAAGAACTGCTTAGTGAACTGGGCCAGGAATATGGAGCAGCTGTATCACCAAATATACAGTCAGATGTTATGGAAATATAAGTGTCATCCGAAGGACATTAAGTCATGACTAAAAAAATGGGTGCATACTGGGATTCTTAATCTACACAATCCCAGTGTGCACTCATTTTTCGGACTTTATATAACACAGTGTATTGAGGTGGCACCTGGGTTTGTTTTTCTGTGAATGGTGTGCGGTCTATGAAGTGTGCAGGGACATTTTGTGAATACAGCTACTAAAAACACAGGGATTGTTTGTCCATATATTGCAATATATTTAATCTGGCCAACTACGTCAAAGTCATCCCATATCTGGCCAGTTCTACTCTGAAATTGTTTCTGATTCATTAAGAATTCTATTGCTTCATTATACATTTTACAAAGGGACTACATTTTACCTGCAACCAGGAGTGTGCTACCATACTTTGTCCTTGTATATACTGTGTATATATATATATATATATATATATATTTTTTTTTTTTTTTAAACAAAAAACAGCACCAAGGGTCTTATAGTGAAAAAAATGCTTGTATTGTTACATTGTATGTAAAACCGACGCATAGATGTTTTTCCCAATGGAGACCGAAATGTCGGTTTTACATACAATGTAACAATACAAGCATTTTAAGATCCTTGGTGCTGTTTTTTTGTTCAATATATATATATACAAATTTGGTACAGTGCACAAGGGCAGCTATTCAATAGCTTTATTTTGGGTAAAGGGGTGCTGTCCATCCCATGAACCACCCCATGAACAAGCTTAACTATCACAAGGTAGCTCTTCAATAGACTGTCTAGGAGAGTGAGATAGTCAGCTTTATATAGCATGAGCAGCTGTGTGCTCCATCAAGGATCAAGTAGCAGGGAGTAGCTTCCCACAAGGCTTCACCATATGCCTTTAGTGAAGGGACCACAGCGGATAGGGTGTTAGGCTTAGCTTTGTCTCCCTAACCACTCCACTGGACAGGATCATTTAAAGGTGTATTACCTTGGGAATTGATGTACACTTGACTACTATGCCTTATGGGAGTAACAGTCTTCATTTTGCTGTATCTGCCTCAACTATCTACTCATCTTTCACTCTTCTGTGATATGCTAAAGCTCCTCATATGTGAGTAAACCTGTGGTCATTGCTTTATGCTGATAAACACCTGTTCTGTTTTTCTCTAAGAACCTCCTGGCATCCAGTCAATTATTTATTACTATTTTTTGTGTACAATGCCTGTGTATTGTAGTTATACTACCTCTTAAAGGGAAAGCTTCCACTTAGCGCAGGCCATGCCCTGTTGTATAAGTCGCAGTGTAACCCATGCTCACATCACTAGCTGGACACTTTAATCATTTGTGCTTTGCCTAGCCCAAGAAAGTGTTACATATATATACCATAATATGAGAGGCTTATGCAAAGGTGTTTAACCACATAAATTATTTTAGAACTTGTGATTCTAATAACATGTTGGCTTGTGTTAAACAGGAACAAATGAGCTGCAATTCAACAGCATTGGATTAATAAAAATTATGATAGAAGAAGGTCTTTTTCATCAAAAGATTTTCTGTAATCGCTTCAGCTTTCTGATTGTTATAAGCTGTTATTGTGGACCTGATGTGGGTGGACGCAGAACATGAGGTTTAGGCTGTGAGCACTCCCCCACCAATATTCCTTTCTCCCTTTATATTATTTATCAGGACTATTGACAAAATGCTAACAATACCCTCCATTCAGTAAGAGAGCAAGCAGAGCATAAGCCTAACAGACAATCTCAAATAATATGTTCACAATGGAAATTGCTTTTCTCCTCTTTATAATTAATATACCTAAAACTCAGCTGAAAGACAAGAAGCCTTAGAAAATAAATCTCAGAAGACAAGGAGCTTCATCTTCACAATGACTCATTGGGGTACAGGTTACAACGCATCATTTAATTTCAAAATGTTATTAGCCTGCATTCGGAATGAGGCCCTACTTATTCCTAACCAATTCATTTCTGGGTGTTTATGCAAATACCATATGCTTGGGCTGGAAGGTTTTATGTCATGTATTACCCCAGCGGGATGGCAATCAGATCACTTTGTTTTCCAAAGTCGCTCGAAGTTGCCTAACGTGGAAAACAAAGTGATCCGACTGCCATCCCGCCATCAATTCACATTCTAGCTGGTGGGAAGGCATTTCAGCGAGATTAGTTGCCTGAAGAAGAGGAGAATTGTCGCTAGGTGACTAATCTCCCTGGAACTCTGCTTGTGCCACCACCTTAGACCATATAACTAAACAAATAGTGCAAATAGTCTGGGTAAGTAAAATTAGCATGAAAATCCTGACTTTTCTTACTAAGGATGACATGTTGAAAGCAGGACAAATCATATTGGCTTTCTAAAACTGAGGGTGAGTTGACAAGTCTGCAAAGTAAAGTTATTCCCTCTTATCCAACCTTTTTAACCAAGCAGGAATGGTATTTATTATTGTGGCTAGTATACATTTCAAATGTAGTGCTTTATTATTGCAACTATTATTGACAAGTTCCCTTGACCTTCCTATTGATACACCACTAACCATAGGTGAAGCACAGGAGTCTACGTTCAGGCAGGAAAGTCAATATACATAAACACTGCAAATTACAAAGTGAATGATAGGACCAGATTGCTCCATGAAAGCAATATGGTCCCTGAAAACTGTGTATTTATTTATTTTTGGATATATTTGTATAGGTGTTGTGTTGCTACTATGTTTGTTGTTTGGCCTTCTCAGTGTCTGACACACCCTTATGGTCCCATAAAATGGGTTCCTGTTGTTGTCATGAACAACAGAAGAGGGCCATAGTAGAAGCAACAGTGAGGAGTCTTAAAGGCATGGCCAGAAAGTGGGAGTAGCAAAAAATTACAGCAGCCAGACTCCCTCTAACCTTCGCCCCCCCACCCAAAAACACCTTCTACTGCTTATGCTGTGGCTAAGTCCCTTGCCATAAATACCTGTATACCAAAGTGATGTGTTAGAGAGACAGTTACCTATATACATATATATATAGAGAGAGAGAGAGAGAGAGAGAGAGAAGGAGAGAGAGAGAGAGAGAGAGAGAGAGAGAGAGAGAGAGTTACTGATATACCAAGAAAAAGGCTATTTTAAGAGGAAGCACACTGTAGGCAAAATAAATATATGGTAGACAAGGTAAAAGCAGGTCAAGCACACAAGGAAATGCAGGCTAAATTTAAGAACTTGTAAACATATTTGTGTACTGAACCTGAATGCATATTTGCATATTCTCCAACCAGTTGTACCTTTTATGTAATATTTGCTCTATTTTTATAACTGCACTTTCCCATCTTCTTTAAAAATTTCCTGAAAGGTAAATGGTTATGAGAGGAAAAGTGTGACTGTTGGCAGTGTCTGTTGGTTTGGGCCCCGGGAAAAAACCCAGCCCAGTCCGACCAGTGGGATGTTTATCCATAAGGGCTAGCTCAGTTTTCATTGTTGCTATACATGAGGACATGCAAACAACAGGAAGGAATCAAGGGATTCAAGTGTTAATTGAAAGTATAAAGAAGATTGTGAGCGGTCACTCATACACAGCAAACTAAAGTCAGATAAAGAATGACTGATCTCAAAGAATACACAAACACAAATCTATTGCTGCTACCTCGTGTACAAAGAGGTTAAATGCAGCTCTATCTTACAGCAAACATGGAAAATAATAAGCAAGTGGCAAATGGATTAATGAGCTTAATTGGGCTAAATTGAAATCTGGTTTGTTCTTCTAGGCAATAGCACAGAGAATAAGCAAAAGGTTGGATTACATGAAAGAGTCTTCACAAAGATTAATGACTGTGCTTTGCCGAGAAATATCAAAGTGCTGTTCCAATGTTATGGTTTGAGACAAACAAAAATGGTGCATATTCGTCTTATCTACACAGGCCTGTATTATTAAAACATTGGGTGAAAATAGCATTAATATATATTCTTCCCATGAGTATGTCCTATTAAATTATGGAAATAATTGTCTGATGCAGGGCCTAGACGTATACATATATATACAGATATATATACAGCATATACCTTTAATTATTGTAACTCTATTGCTTGCACTCTTCTCTTTCCAAGCGCTAAATAAATACGTACGTACGTATTCTTCTTTAACATTTTCCTCTAACAATTCCCATTCTTTATGGAGTTGTTAATTTCCTCTATTGTGCATAGACATGTATATACTTTACCTTAAAATTCTCCTCTAATATTACTCCTTTACAATGCATTGCTGACTGAGAATAATCTGTTTCAGATACTCTCCTCTAATATTACTCCTTTATAATAAGTTGCTAATTGGAAATAATTGTAGATATTCTCCTCTAATATTACTCCTTTACAATGAGTTGCTAATTGGCAATAATTTCAGATATTTTACTCTAATATTACTCCTTTACAATAAGTTGCTAGTTGGGAAATATATGCCCTTGGATACCTTTGTATGTTTTATATTTTCTTATTGTTTTTAATTCCCTTTCCTTTTATTCTATTGGTTGATTTTTATTGGTTGATTAATATACCGTGGTGCTTCAGAGTATATATTTGGTATGTGTCTCTGTACAGCCTATGATTAAGTGCCTATTGGAATGAAATGCGAAAGGTTATGTCATTTTCTGTTTTGCTCTTTTGGGCTGGATACCTTTACCTCAAGCTCAGGGTTGGACTGGGGGGCATGGGGTCGACCGGGACTCATGTCCAGGGCCTCCTCCTGACTCCCTACCGTGCCTCATGCATGCGCAAAAAGGACCTCGCACTTGCGCGATAGAACCACGTGCTGTGCATGCGTGAAAAAAAAAGGGTCAGGAGAAGGGTCTGGCCCAGCAGAGGCCCATGAGGGCCGGGGACCACCGGGTTTTTTCAACCCAACCCTACTCGAGCTGTAGGTCTGGAGCATGAGCAGTATTACTGGTGAGATAAAAACAAAAAACTTCTTTGGTTTTTACATTGGGACTCTCTTTAAGCTGATGTACTGTACCTTGCCAGAACTGTATAGCAGCTGAACAAGGCTGCTGTTATGTACAGTATGTTCACTTTTCTGCTTCAGTTATAATTTAAATAATTTAACGTTGCATAAAATTCCATCTGTCTTCTAAATATGGAAGAAAAAAAAATGTTTAACTCCAATATGCCAATAAGGTTCAATTATCTTTTCTACTGTATAAGGAGGAATAGATACGATACAATGGATCTTATTTATAAACACTGGGCAAATTTGAACCTGGATCATTAACCAATAGCAACCAATCAGATCTTAGTGATGGGCGAAACGGCCGCGTTTCGCTTCACCGAAAAATTCGCGAATTTCCAGAGAAATTCGCTAATTTTTCGCCGATTTGCGAAACGAGTCGCGCGTCAAACGCGATGCGTCGCGTCATTTTCGGCGCGCGTCGCGTCATTTTCGGCGCGCCGCGTCAAAAACGACGTGCGACTCGTTTTTGCGCTGCAAATTTTTTTTTGTGAATTTTTTTGCCAGTTTCGCGAATTTAATCGCCAGCGGCGAATCGCGGGAATTCGCCGCGAATTCGCCCCTGGCGAATAAATTCGCCCATCACTACTTAGCTTTCATTGTTCAAAATTGGCTAAAAAAAACCTTTCATGGTTTGTTTCTTTGGGTTATAACTGAGCCCCAGTGACTTTCCTTCTAGCATGTATTTATTAATATGGGAAAATATCATTTTATGTCACACTTATTGCAATGGATAAGTATGTTGTATAATATTATTTATGAATCTGGTATATTCTGCATGTCACCTCCTTATTACCCAGGCAAGGCACATACACATACACAGAGACAGTAAAGCTCAGAGAAATCCACACCACTACTTGTTATGCACTACTTGTCAGTAGGCCTGCGGCTCCCAAGGGGAGGAGTCAGGATCGAAAAGGAAGCCCTTCCAAAGAGTCCAATGCAAGGTACAAAGGGTTAATCAGGAGTGCAGTCAAAGTTCAGGCAAGATTTCAGGAGGCAGGCAGAGTAGATTCATAATCAAATAACAGGCAGGGGTCAATAACAAGGAACAGCAATAGCAACAGCACCCAGGAACACCAGCAAAGGAGATCTACACTTGGGTGACATGGAGTCCTGGGCATCCTGTTTTGGCGCAGAATTCGGCGCTGGCGGCGTGACGAGGCGCACTGACACTGTACATCTGATGTGGTGCGCTGACGTCAGCCGTCCGGGGCATTACCTGGAGCACTGTCTGGAGCTCTCCTGACACTACTGCACTAAGGAGCCAATCCAAGCAAGAAGATTGAAAATGAGGAAGAGTCTGGGGGGTTCCTCAGTCCCCATACTCAATGGTTCCTTTCATTTGAATCTTGAGTGCATGTGTGATGGTTGTTAAAGATGATGGACCCTAACAGTAGCATTGTATCCATCTCTAAGATGAGACGTGAGATCATACTTCCTCAGTAGGGATGTCGCGGACTGTTCGCCGGCGAACTTGTTCGCGCGAACATCGGCTGTTCGCGCTCGCCGAATGTTCGCGAACATAGCGCGACGTTCGCCAATTTGGGTTCGCCTTAGCTGGCGCTTTTTTTTTGCCATTTCTCCCCCAGACCAGCAGATACATGGCAGCCAATCAGGAAGCTCTCCCTCCTGGACCACCCCCACACCCCCTGGACCACTCCCCTTCCATATATAAACTGAAGCCCTGCAGCGTTTTTTCACTCTGCCTGTGTGTGCTTGGAAGAGCTAGTGTAGGGAGAGAGCTGTTAGTGATTTGAGGGACAGTTGATAGTAAGTTTGCTGGCTAGTAATCTACTGTTCTTCAAACAACTGCCATCTAGCTGTGTGAGCTTGTTCACATTCTGTCTAAATATCAATAATAATACTGTCTCCAGAAACACCATCCTGAGTGACGTTTTTCAAGCAGCAATAATATTTTCCGTAATCCGTATCCACTGCTGTAGTAGTGTATACGTTGACCTTGTAGGCATTGTTTGCCCAGTCTTTAACCAAGTGCCACGTAGCTGTGTGAGCTTTTTCACATTCCGTGTCCAGAAACATCACCTGAGTGACGTAGTGTGATTTCTGCCCTTTACAGCACAAAACGCAGCGCTGTGTCAACAATGTATTTTTTAGAAACATTTTTGCCCTTGATCCCCCTCTGGCATGCCACTGTCCAGGTCGTTGCACCCTTTAAACAACTTTAAAATCATTTTTCTGGCCAGAAATGTCTTTTCTAGCTTTTAAAATTCGCCTTCCCATTGAAGTCTATGGGGTTCGCGAAGTTCGCGAACCGTTCGCATTTTTGTCCGGAAGTTCGCGAACATGTTCGCGAACATTTTTTCTGACGTTCGCTACATCCCTATTCCTCAGGAGAAAACAATCAGATGTGAAATACAATATTTCAGAAGTTTTTTTCTGCTTTAAGAAAATCTATGTGTAATACAACTGTGTTAAATAACACAATAATTATTCTAGCCGTGTGGAAACCCAAGCAGTAATAGACTTCACCAATAACATTGAGTGAACCCAATGTTGACCCACTAAGATATTTTTGGACTTGAAATATTTCCAGCATCGAAATAAGAAAATACTAGGTTGAAAATAATATTCTGTATATTGCTCGGAGGATCATTTTTTAAACTTACTGAATACACAATAAACTGAAATTTTCCTTATGAGTAGCCTCAATAGCAGGTAAAAAAACAAAACTCCATGTGGGGGCAGGGTAGATCATGATTTACTAGACAGGTGTGGGATTCATTATCTGGAAACCTGTTAGCCAGAAAGCTCAGAATTACAGAGAGGCAGGCTCCCATAGACTCCATTTCATCCAAATAATATGAATTTTTAAAATCAGTAGCTTGTACTTGATCCTAACTAAGATGTAATTAATCTTTATTAGAAGCAAAATTAGCCTATTGGGGTTATTTAATGTTTACATTTTTTCTAGTAGACTTAAGGTTTGAAGATCCAAATTATAGAAATATCCATTATCTGGAAAGCCCCAGGTTTTGAGCATTCTGGATAACAGGTCCCATACCTGTACCGATAGACTTTGAGCTGGTGACTAGTAGATCATTGCAGCACATTATTGGCCATAAAAAAGTTATCTTAGTTTACTTCAAGGAAAGTTAAACTAAAGAAGTAGCTAGAAATAATGTACATGATGTTTTGTGCTTCTGTACCAGCCCAAGGCAACCACAGCCCTTTAGCAGTAAAGATCTGTGTCTCCCCAGTAGATGCCCCAGTAGCTCCCCATCTTCTTTTCTGCTGATTCACTGATTCACATGCTCTGTGCTGCTGTCACTTACTGAGCTTAGGGACCCACTCACAATATACAGTACACATAGAATAGAAATATAGTCACAATATAAGTATTAGTCATTAATACATATAATTACTACATGGCAACACAGAAACCAATGCAACTAGCATCAGAATTTAATAATCAGCCCTGTAGCATCAGCTTATATTACAGACCAACCTCATTTTCTGCTGGATAATTAGTGACGACCCCTAAGCTTAGCTTCTCAACAGCTGCTCAGAGCCCACGGAGCATGTGAGTGTCACAGACACCTTCCAAGATGGTGACCCCCTGTGACAAGTTTGAAGTCCTGGATCATTGCTGCTATTGACAAGCTGAAACTTTATGCTTATGAAATAAGTTCAGTATATAAAACATGGAATTTTTCGCCATATTAATTTTTTTATGGTTTAGTTCTCCTTTAAAGTGGATGCCACATCCATTCATAATTCAAAACTGGTTATGTACAGAGAATGATCATTTTAGAACTTATCTCAATTGTAATAACCACAGAAGATTATTGCTGAACCCTTGCTTCCACTGACAGTCCTGCATTAAATATCACTCATTTGTCATCCCAATATACAGTATTGAACGTTTTTATTTGGCTGCTCTATAAACAGAAGGAAAGAACTGCACCTAACGGCAGAATCCATGCAAAATGCAACAAAAAAACCCAGAATCTATAACGAACACACAGATGTACCATTGTGATTTTTCCATGTTTCTTTCTCATTGATGAACTGCAGTGTTGTCTGGTAACATACAGCAGGGAAGGATTCAAGGAGCCATCAAGGAAAGAGTCAAATAATACAACAAAAACAAAAATTTATTGAGACTTCTTAGTCTGGGACAGTTATATACAATGAATCCAAGGAAGATCCCCCCCCAAAAAAACCCCTTATGTAATGGCACTCTGTACGATTTGTCACCCATGAGTAAATCTTCACTACTGTGTGCAACAAATATCCTGAAAATGACTTTGCCATTGGATAACATTGCCAAAATGATAAAAGAGGAAATGCTTCTATATTGCACACAAACCCAACATTCTATATAGACCTGTAACCATAAATGTATTTGGCAGTTTTGGCATTTCAGGATAAATTAAATGCATCTTTCATAATTTCTTCATTAGTGCATCCGAAGTTTGACAAAATTGAAATGTTACAAATAGTTTATTAGCAATGTCGTGCTGCATATAACAATGGACTGGGGCAAAAGATTAAACGCAGAAAATACTGGTCAGTTCCTGTGTCATGGGTGTGCCCAGCAGCACTTGGCCATATCACAAATAATAAATATAAAGTTACTCCGGACATGTGGGTGAGAGATCCTGTATCCAGAATCATCATTAGCTTGTTTCTCAGGAAGGAATATTTAAGCTATTTAAGGGGACTTTCACAGAAAGGAAATAACAGTATTGTGTGTGTAAGTACGGAGGGCACTTCTGTTACTGTAATTGACCTTATTCTTTAACTTTTTGAAAGCACAATCTGAATTTAAAGGGCAAGGAAAGTCTTTAATAGAATAAGGCTAGAAATGCTGTATTTTGTATACTAAACATAAACATGAACTTACTGCACCACAAGCCTAATCAAACAAATGATTTATGCTTTCAAAGTTGGCCACAGGGGGCTGTCATCTTGTAACTTTGTTATACATCTTTGCAAGACTAGACTACATAAACATGCTCAGTGTGGTCTGGGCTTCTTAGGGATCTTCATAAATGATCAAAAAACAAAGCTGCTTGAGTTCTGCATGGCTGGTAAGTAAGGCAGGGGCTCCTGCTGTTCATAAATATGATTGTTTCCCTGCCAGAAGTTAGGGATCATCTGACAATTCCTATCCACAGCACTAAATGAAGAGAGAATTTCACTACATACAGTCAGGTTTCTTATAAAAACGGTACACATTTTTTAATTAAAGTATATTGGAGATAGATTTCTTTTTCATTAAAAAAAGTAAAAATGGGATTTTATTTCTTTGCCTTTCCTTGCCCTTTAATTTCATGTTGAACAGCGAAGGTTCTAGTAAGGAACCAAAATGTTACTGAAATAAAAAAACTCACATTATTCACTTAAATAGACAGTTTAAACTCCTGTGAATGCCATTGAACATGCTTCTCTCTCTTTTCTCTTCTCTCTCATTTTTATAGGAAACGCTGAAATTACACCAATCACATAGCTATAAGGTGTGCACCTGGAACCCCCCATATGGTATGGGGTAGTTAACCCCAGTTTTTTATGATTTGTAAGTTTCCCCTTCGTTAAGGCCGAGACACCAACATTTTTTTTTAATGTTCAGGGGAGTGATATTCATGCTAGGCATGACATTCTTAATGATGGGGAAAGTTTTAAATCATCAGTTCAGGCCGCACTCACTATGTCTCCAATTTCAAATCACGGATGCACTTTTCCCTTTGTGTCCTTCCACACATGCACGACTTGTTGAAGAATCCGATGGGCAGCACTCCAATTAAACACATATTTTAATTGGAGTGCTGCCCATCGGATTCTTCAACAAGGGGAAACTTTTATACACAACCCCCATGCCCAAACTATGTATTGGATAATAGTGGGCACTCCTGTAATAAAACTATACTAAGCAACAGTAACAGTTAAACAGTAACAAATGTATTCGGATTTTCATTCGTCAGGTCTAGAAGGAAAAGTACTTTGATGTTTAAAGGATGTTCAACATTAGCTAACCAATTGGCTTCTGTATGTTGGAGATTTCTAGATAAAGACAGTGACTGGGGGTTTCATATTTGTCCATTCACTCAGGCAATTCGGTTTATCATTAAAATACAGCTTTCATATTATTTGATGACTGTAGTAGCTAATTATAATCGTTTCTACAACAATTAACAGATGGTGTTTCACAAGCTTCTTATTACTACTAAATGATGAGATCCATTTCTGGCATTAGCTCCCAACACTCATGGGTAATTCTAGCAGCCATCTGCATGGCTGATCATGCTGAAGCTTCTTTCTGTTGCTGGGCTGACAAACATAATCATACCCTGGGGGGGACTTAGAGTACCGCTTGTTTCTTAATTACCACGTGCTGAAGAAACGGGCTTAGGAAACTGAGTATATGATTGGGAACTGAAAAATAATATTTATAATGGCATTTGTTTGCACTAATTAAAGCTTTAGCAAAACATGGTAAAAGTCAAAACCCTGGTTAATAACAATGTTTATTCAGTGGACACTAGTAATCTATTTTCGAATCTATTGATGTCACATTTTCATTTCTGAGTGGGTGGCTCACTGTTACGTGCTGTTTCCATGTAGCGCTTGGGTAATGAGTTTGATTCTACCCAGGGAGACATCTGCAAAGAGTTTATATGTTCTGCATGGGTTTGCTCTAGGTTTTCTCCAACATACAGGCTGATGATGAAACTGATTTGAGAAATTCTGGCATGTTCCTACCAGTAATCCATGAAAAGAGAAAAAAAAATATATCCTATTGAAATATAATGTGTAGATTAATGCCATATCATACACTGGTGATAAAACTAACCCTACTTTGTGCGAATGTGAAAGGACTAATGTGAATGATGAACAAGCACTGTATAAGAATTAGGTTCTATATGTTAAAAAAGTATGAAATGGATGGGATTTTTTTTGGTTTATTTTCTGTTTTTTTAATTGATGTTTTTATACTACAAATAATTTTTGGGAACTGTATGCCCCACGCAGCCCAGTTATCATGTAAAGACAAACTGGTTTTAAAGAGGGGGGTACAGTTCACTAAAGTTATCATCGCTCAGTTCAACATTTTTATGCACTGCACATCCTCTCCACATTCCCTCTATCAGTCACAACACAGGGCACAACTGCTCTCAACACAGACATAAAAATAGTCTGACCTGAAAGGAACTCCACATGAAATGCTGTTAAAAGCCAGTAGTGAAATACAGGGGAGAGTGAAAGGAACAGGAAAAAAGGCAACAGGAAATACCATTGCTTTGAAAGCAGCCAAAAGGTAGAGGACAAGACAGCAGAGAAAGATGGGTGCATGGAACATAAAAAATAATAATCCAAAGTGAAGGAAAGTGATGAAGATGCAGAACTGGAGGCACAAATCAAGATATGGGACATGATAGAATTCAGAACTGGACAGTACAGGATACAGGTCAGTATCAAAACCCATTCAATGAATAGGTAAAAGATAAAAAGAGGAGACTGAGACTTGACAGAGTCATGATTGTCAACTTGACTTTCCAACACTTTACAAAGAGCCCCCATGAATAATGTTTTTAGGTATCTATCTGTGAAGAGTTTAATACTACATTTAAAAAATAAATGATTCTAAACACAAAACTAATATATGAAACACAGAAAGAAATCGGCAGGGCTCTTTCTAACCTATACTCTATAGTTGACCAGCTGTTATAAAAAAAAGCCAATATTTGGACACAAAAAGAAGAAGAAAGATTGCCAGCACATGGTTTCCCTTTAATAATTAGTATAAAAAATGAGGTGTTAGTACCACACCTTGGCCAAAATAAGCAAGCTCATGTGCCACATCAAGGCCCCTCACTGTACGTGAGTTCTGCACTATTAACATTTTAAAATTGTAGTGCATTTAAAATCAGGTTCCTAAGCAAACAGTGTGATTGAGTAGTAATGGCAATGTACACTTAACCTTATCCTACACTATTAATATTCTGAGTTTTTAGTGCTGTGGCACCTGATTTTAAATGCACTAGAAACTCAAAAGGTTAATAGAGATTGTAGGAAAAGGGTAAGTTCACTATGGTCTTATTACTCAATTACAATGTTTGCTGGGGGACTTGATTTTAAATGCACTACATACTTCGAATGTTAAAGGGGAACTCCGGCTTCCAAACCAAAATTTGATAAAAGGCCCACATTACACAGAAACCAGTAATATATCCATCACTGCATTGCACTGGGATGTTCCCTTATTGAAACCATGTGTGCAGGGCATTGTGGGCTCTGGAGGATGCAGGCTGAGGATACAAAGTAACAGTAGTTAGACAGCTTAGTAAGGTAGTCAGAAAGATCAGCAGGAGAGCAGGGGTCTAGGCTTAGGGAATTGTTCCAAACCCTTAAAAACCACAAAAAGTCTGCATATTTTTTTAATTGATGCATATTGCAAAGTTGCTTGAAATTATTTTTGTGGAGTTCAGCTTTAATGTAAATAGTGTAGGAAATCGGTCTTACTCTTATGGTCTGGCTACTCTAATGCACTACAAATTTAAGATTTTAATAGGGTAGAATTCATGTACAATGAGGGGCCTTGAGTTTATTTAATATTTACAGATTTTCTGTTAGACTTAAGGGATAAAGTTCCAAATTACAGAAAGATCCATTATCTGGAAAGCCCCAGGTCCTGAGCATTCTAGATAACAGGTCCCATATCTGTACTAACAAAACTAATATATGTTGCTCTGTAATGACTATAATGTATAAAACAAATCAGCTGCAAAAGCTTTAGAAACTAAAACCAGAATGTTAGTTAGTAGAATAATGGTAATGCATACAAAATAGAAGAGTAGAGATAAAAAATGTTTTGCCTGAAATGTTTTGCCAAAATGCTTTGAAGTCTACAGGAATCAAATGTTTTTGTCTTGAGATGCAGCGAGTCGATTTTTTTTTGCCTATGGGTGTTATTTTTGCGGCAAAACTCTGCAAAAGATTTCCCTTATCACTAGTGGGCAGCCATTTGTGACTTGTGATAGAAAAGAGTTACCCTTGAGTAAAGAAAGACACACTTTTCCCCTGCAGATACAGTATATCATGCTTCAAGAGAAGAAAGATTAAAAATAAGCATAAAATGGTCTCATCCATGTTTTTGTAGCCTTATCTCAGATTTCTCTAGTTCTAATTAGTTTCTTTACATTTTTGAATGATACTCATACATACTATACAAAGAATGAATATCTTACATTATGGAGCAGATCTATTAAGGGTCGAAGTAAACATTTTAAGTAAAAAAATTAGAATTCTGAGCTATTTTTGTGTACTAATTTTAAAAAAATTAGGAAATTCAAATATGGAAATTTATCATGTACTGTCTTTTTAAAAATTTGACTTCAACCATTCGCCATCTAAAACCTTCTGAATTTCTATTTTAGCCTACAGGGGACCTCCTATAACCTAAACGGAGTCTTTGGCTTAAATTTGAGAAGCCAAGGTTTTTTTCGGATAAATCGTTCGTACCGAAAGATTTAATCATACTATTCAAACAATTCTAACTACAACGGACCTGTTCGATCAATAACGGTCCATTTTCATTTGAAAAATCACTTAGACTGGTCGAATAAATCTGCCCCTTAGTGATCCTTTAAATGTGGCCACTTCTGCGAATTTGCCCATTTTAGATGTTTTTCCCTTTAATTGCATTATGATTGAGAACCTTAGCAAATGCATGTTTCTTTCATGCATTTGTATGCTAATGTGTACTTTATAACAACATGTTAGCAGTGCTACAATTTTCCTTGTCTTTATTTTTCCAACCAACCCAACGAGAAGGAAATGTTTATAATGCAGGAATGGTGTCTGTGCCCCATAAATAAGCATTAGCAAAAGAAAGATGCATGAAATCAATATTCTAAAATGAACTCTTCCCCCTCCCTTACACCAGTAACATCCCTGCATAGTAGTTTAGGTTGAAAATGTGATTCGCATGCAAGTCAAATCCAACCTTTTGAAGTCAAGTTCAACCTTCTGAACATAGTAGTGGCTACAGAGGAAGGCTAAAACCCCCATCCCCCATTGAGTGGGTTAAACGCTAGAGAATTCTAACATTTTTGTCAAAATGACTTTCTCAGGGTCTATCAACAAATGCGGCCTTGATAATGTCAGTGATGTCCAGTTCTGAAGCCTCCGGAACTGAAGATTGTAGAAGTGGATGAGAGGCACTTGAGAAACTAGGTTTTGTGCCCATAACACATATGGAGATAATGTGGACATGCTTTTTATGCATGTAGAATTTTGTTTTAATGAACTTTAGTATTTTTAAGTGCTGCTTTTAATGCATCCGCCTTTAATCTCGCCTTGGTGAGTGTTGCCTGCCATAGATCAAAGAAGAAAATGGAAATGTAAAATCTGTAGCACTCAGCGCAGTACGTGACAGCTGGCATCATAGACTTTATGAAAGGTATCAGCTTTAAAAGATCTGCCCATATGCATTTGCCCAAATAGTTCAGAACTATTTCTTTTCCCCATACTTGGGTCAAAGGTGTCAGCACAGAGATGGTTCTAGTCAAAGTTATTCATTTGACAGGATAGTCCCTCCCACCTACTCCCATAAGAAAGACTCACAAAAAACTTTAAAAGACCAACCACACCCACCTACTGTCATCTTTTTACCCTTCTGCTTCTGCCTTTGTTCCCATTGGAAGCAATTTTTTCATTAGCACATTACATCATATTTTGGAGGCATCTGCTTTTCATCTCCTGGATCAGTTAGGGCCCTGGTATGTACTGTTTGTTTCTACCTGTTATATAACCTTTGGGTGTCATATCTTTTGAAGCTTAGCCATTTGTAAGATCATAGACCGCATTTACTTGGAGGAAATGTTTAATACAGGGTTTTAGTTAATCTTACCCCATTAAGCTCTAGTAGGATGGATTAGTAGTTCTGACATTTGCTGAAATTTCCAGCTTAGGGTCAGCTTAGTTGATGGGTTCACGTTTTCTTTTTCTAAATATTGGTCTTAAATGTAATATTATATTAAGACAGACTGGCTTTTTGTATTTTGGAGCAAATTCCCAGGTTCAACTGCTTGCCTCCAAGTTACCTTTTTGAACACCACTTGGGTTTTTGCTGTTAGTCCTTGAAACCTTTATGGGTAGCTAGGTGCAGCTTTCTCAATAGGTGGATATGTTTGCCGTCCATTGAGGATTCTGTTTCTTTAGTTAGCAATTCTGGTTTCCACTGTTTTCTGGTATTCTCCGCTGTTAGTTGGGTTGTCCCACATACAGAATGTTGCACTGTGTGCTTCTCAGTTTGGTTAGAACAGATCTGATTGAACAGATCTGATTGATCTGTTTCTAATTTCAGTATGTGTTTATAGTACATGTGTCATAATACTCTCACAAGTGTTTTGTAGGCCCTGTGCTTCATGTAAGATTTTAAACTGGCCATACGTACAAACAGGCTCCTATTAAGTGTTTTCTTCTAGATACCTTGCAATTTGCACTACCAGCGAGCATACCTGTGATGGATGCTTCCGGGTGAGTAAGGGAGTAAGTATTTCACACTTTGTTTTTGTTTTCTCTTCTGAGAGTGGCAAACGATAATGTTTATTGCACTCCCTTTCCAGGGTGTCTGCCTGACATTATGGGGCAGATTTACTAATGGTCGAATTTCAAAGTGAAAAAACTTCGAAATTCAGCCATCAAATTTTTGTTAAAGAGCTTTTTCAATCTAAAATGGACCTATTTCGATTGAATAGGTCCGTTTTAAATAAAATCAAAATCGTTTGATCGCATAGTTTAAATTAAACAATTTGAACGATTTTGCGCAAAATCCTTCGAATTTTTAGGAGGTCCCCCGTAGGCTACAATGGCAATCCTGCAGATTTAAGATGGCGAAGTGGCAAATTCAAAGGATTTTAAAGGGTCAGTACTTCCAAAATTTTCGAAATTTTTCTATAAGAATCGAATTTAGGCTTATATGATAAAATTATTATTATTATTATTATTTTTAACCTTTGTAGACTTTCCTGGAGTTTTCGCTTGGAGCCTTTGTCTTTGTCACTTATAGACATTGTATCATTGTGGGCTCTCTTCTATGTTCCTTATAACAAGTTATATATATATATATATATTAGAGCCTATTAGCCTCCCATTGGGGAAACAGTAGCTTGTGATGTCCCAGTAAGTACTGACATGGATCTTGTTAAGGGAAGATTGTGTCATACTTAACGTGATCTTCCTTTCCTGGATGAACTCCATGTCAGTACAGCCTACCCCTTTTCTTTTAGTATCAGAAGCTTGTTACAAAGACGCTGGTAGATGGGTGTAGTTGGTGTTTTAATATTTTTGGGAGGGTCTTTCCAATGGCAGCAGGTGAGTACTGACATGGAGTTCATCCAGGAACTCAAAACACATCAGTTAATAATGCTACTCCAGCAGACTTCAGCACTGAATTCCATTTCTCAAAAGAGCAAACAGATTTTTTTATATTCAATTTTGAAATCTGACATGGGGCTAGACATTTTGTCAATTTCCCAGCTGCCCCCAGTCATGTGACTTGTGTCTGCACTTTAGGATGGAACTGCTTTCTGACGGGCTGTTGTTTTTCCTTCTCAATATAACTGAATCAGTCTCAGTGGGACATGGGTTTTTACTATTGAGTGCTGATCTTAGATCTACCAGGCAGCCAATATCTTGTGTTAGAGAGCTGTTATCTGATTACCTTCCCATTATTCTGTTCTTAAGATGCATGGGGGGGGGAGGGAAGAGAAAGGGTGTGATATCACTCCAACTTGCAATACAGCAGTAAAGACTGACTGAAGATTATCAGAGCACAAGTCACATGACTTGGGGCAGTAGGGAAATAGAAATTATGTCCAGCCTCATGTCAGATTTCAACATGAAATATAAAAAAATCTGTTTGCTCTTTTGAGAAATGGATGTCAGTGCAGACTTCTATAAAACCATTTGTCAGTACACTATTTTAAGTATCAATGTGCGTTTTCCTACTCATGAATGGCAGGAATAAATTTCATCTCACTTCAGTCAAAGGGTTCTAGCATTCAGTACGCTCAGTGGTCTTAAAAAATCATAAAATATTGCTTTACTAATATATAGTGAAGGGCGAAACGGGCGCGTTTCGCTTCGCCGGAAAATTCGCGAATTTCCAGAGAAATTCGCGAATTTTTCGCCAATTCGCGAAACGAGTCGCGCGTCAAAAACGCGTCGTTTTTGACACGCTCGCGTCGTTTCCGGCGCGTCGCGTCATTTTCGGCGCACGTCGCTTTCCGCACGTCGCGTCAAAAACGACGCGCGACTCGTTTTTGCGCGGCGAATTTTTTTTTGGCGTATTTTTTGCAGTTTCGTGAATTTATTCGCCAGCGGCGAATTGCGGGAATTCGCCGCGAATTCGCCCCTGGCGAATAAATTCGCCCATCACTACTAATATACTAACTATATAGTCTGTGGAGCTAAGAACAAGTAAAGGTATATTCTGTTATCCGGAAACCCTTTCCGGCATAATTCATATTTTTTTTTTCTGTAATAATAAAACAGTACCTATCAGTAACTGATAGGAAAGCATTTTAACTTGGTAGTTTGGAGTCAGAATCTATTCTTTCAAAAATGTATAGTTTTCTAGGGTAAACCTACCGTTGTAACGCAAATTAGAGGCATAAATTGTTGTAAATTGAGCATGATAGTGTTGGCTGTTAAGACAACATGTCTTGTAAAAATGTTGCAAAAATATATCTTGAAGAAGGACCACAGCTGGGGGATGTAATGTGGGGAATCATTTACTAAAATACATGATGCCTGACAGGAAAATACAGAGAAAAAACAGATGGTTGGATGGGGTATTTATGCTGGGAACAGTAGGAATGCAGGGTGTGGCCTTTGCACTGGTAAAAAAAACTACGTTATACAACCAAGTAATCATGTACTGACATCAAATAATAGACTCACACACACACAGGTATGAATCCCAAGGTTTCAAATGCACTTCTGTTGTTTAGACACATTCCCCTCTAATCACTGATTTTACAGGATTAATATGTAATTATACTGGAATTTCTTATTGTGATAAAGGGATCAAAATGTAATTATAAAAAAATAAAAAGCACAAGATGAGAGCTGGAATAGCTATAGTTATAATGACCAATGGTTGATCCACAAAACTATCTCTGTAGAGTGGAACCTTTAAAGGAAAGAAAAGAAAGATTAATTCTATAATATTTTCATGTTGGTCTTGAGCACCTGAATAAAAATATATACAGGTATGGTATGCATTATCCGGAAAACAGTTATCCAGAAATCTCCAAATTATAAAAAGTCTGTCTCCTATAGACTCCCTTTTATTTGTTTTACTTACCCCTTGGTGCAAATTTCAGAATACATGGACGCCATCTTCTTGCTCTTCGGAAATCTTCTGGTCTTCTTCCTTCCCTTCAACAATCTTCATGATTTTTGGTGCATGCGCATTTGTCGCAATCAAGAAGATTGTTCCAACTGTGCATGGGTCGATACAGTACTCACTTCCCAAAGATCTCCGAAGAGAAGAAGATGGTACCTATGAACTACCATGCCTGAATCGGTAAGTAAAACGTTAGGGGCTTTTGCCTGGGGTATCAGCTAGGCTGGAGACAGGAGGGAGGGGGTCTATGTAGGGTAGAGAATCTATGTAGGGTAGGGGGTTAGAGTCAGGGACGTTTCAGTGGCTGCTGCTGCCTTAGGAATTCTCCTTTAAAGGGCACTTATTGCAAAAAAAAGGTATCCCCAACAAAAGGTGTAGGCTGCTAGAGCCCGTAACAGTAGTCTTTTAAAAAAAAAAATGCCCCCCGCCAGTGCTAGCCTACTTCCTCCCGGTGCGAGATGCCTTGTCAAATCAAGTGCATGCTCATAATGAAAAGCTTATGGTAGATAAATGCAGGTTCCCGCACACCCTTTTCTTTAAAGAGTACAAAAGATATTACCTGGTGCACAAAAGGCAGAGGCCCGGCCACCTCTCATAAAGTCCAACAGAAAAGATACCAATTGTGGTGTTTATACAAATGGCCTGCAGGTGGCACTGTGCATACACAGGACTAACACCAATGGCACACAGGATCAATGCAAGCAAGTGCTTTGCGTGTTTATTGCAGATGCAATAAACACGCAAAGCACTTGCTTGCGTTGATCCTGTGTGCCATTGGTATCTTTTTTGTTGGACATAATGAAAAGCTCCCTCCCAGTTCGAGTAGGCTAGCGCTGGCGGGGGGCATTTAAAAAAAAAAAAAAAACTACTGTTATCCCTAACGGGAATGCAGGCTCTATAAGCCCTCACTTTTTGTTGGGGATAACATTTATTGGCAATATGTGTCCTTTAAGCGTCTCCAGTGTGAACAAACCGAACTTGGCCAGTCTATCCTCATTGCTAAGATTTCCCATACCTTTTATCAGCTTAGTTGCCCTTCTCTGTGTTCTCTCTGATTCAATAATGTCCTGTTTGAGCACTGGAGAAAAAAACTGTATGGCATATTCTAGATGGGGCCTTATCTGTGCTCTGTACAATGGAAGAATTACCCCCTCCTCGTGCAAATCAAGGCCCCTTTTAATACAACTCAAGACCTTATTTGCCTAGTGCAGGCCCATTAAGGGTATAAGTGGCTTGGATATTTTTATATCCCAGGTGCATGACTTTACATTTATCAACATTGAATCTCATTTGCCACTTATCTGCCCAGATTGCCAGTTTGTCAAGATCCTGTTGCAAGGATGCCACATCCTGGATGGAATTAATTGGGCTGGATAGTTTTGTGTCATCTGCTGAAACATTACTTACAACACCCTCCCCATAGTCACTAATGAACAAGTTAAATAAAAATGGACCCAATACAGAGCCCTGAGGGACCCAATTAAGAACCTTACTCCAAGAATAGAATGAACAATTAACAACCACCCTCTGTACTCAATCCCATAGCCAGTTTCCTATCCATGTGCAAACAATACTGCTGAGACCAATGTGCCTTAGTTTAGAAAGCAGTAATTTGTGGTGCACGGTATCAAATGCTTTGGCAAAATCCAAATAGATCACATCTCTCTTACCTCATCGTAAAAGCAATCACATTTTTCTGACTTGACCTATCCTTCATAAAAACCTGATTACTGCTCTTAATGCCATTCACCAGGACATAATTTTGAATGTGATCCCTTAATAAGTCTTCAAATAATTTGCCCACCACGGATATCAAATGTATTGGATTATAATTGCCATTGCTGAGATCGTAATCCCTTTTTAAATATTAGAATGGCATCAGCTTTCCTCCAATCCACAGGTGCCATATGAAAACGAATCTGAAAAGATCAGAAATAGAGGCCAGTCTAAAACTGCACTACGCTCTATTTGGGTATATTCCTGGTGTCTTATTCACGTTCATTTTGAGTAAAGCTGCCACTAGACTCAAAAATAAAGTCATACAAATTGAAAGTTTGTATGATTTGCAGAAAGCTTGTGCATCATCCTGGCATTTTTTCAAACCATGGCAATCAGCCGTTTTGTCAGACAGGTTAGATCAGGGGTGTCCAACCCGCGGCCCGAGGGCCGCATGCGGCCCAGGATGGATATTAATGCGGCCCAGCTTGAAATGCTTGGTTCTCGAGGAAACGGTATGTTGCAAAGGATATAGGAGTAGGCAGGAGGGGGGACCCATTGCCCAGTTGGTAGTAATGATAATAAGTCTATTTAATATCCACTTGTCCCATATTCCAGTGTATAGCTCCATCTGGTTATCTAACTGGTATTGTAGTATTGTAGCAACCCACTATCACGAAAGCTCTGAAATATGGGAGGGTCATCTTCCACTGAGCCAATTGTAAGTGATAAAAGTAATTTTTAGAATGATTTCCTTTTTCTCTGTAATAATAAAACAGTACCTTGTACTTGATGGTAACTAAGCTGCATGAATCCATATTGGTGGCAAAACAATCCTATTAGGTTTATTAAATTTTTTTTAGTAGACTTGAGGAATTATAGAAAAAATCCCTTTTCCAGTTCCCAAGAATTCTAGATAGATCCGATTCTGTAGAAAAGTGCTTTGGAATACTTATTTGCAGTGTTTGGCTGTTACATTATGTGATTATGTCTGTAATGTATATACTGGTATGGGACGTATTATCCAGAATGCTCGGGACCGTAACTTGGATCTTCATACCTAATAGAAAATCATGTAAAGCTTAAATAAACCCAATGGACTGGTTTTGCTTCCAATAAGGATTAATTATATCTTAGTTGGGATCAAGTACAAGATACTGTTTTATTATTACAGAGAAAAAGGAAATCATTTTTAAAATCTGGATTATTTCATTATAATGGAGTCTCTGGGAGAGGGCCGTTCTTTAATTCAGAGCTTTCTGGATAACGGGTTTCCGGATAAGGGATCCAATACCTGTATATCTCAATCATTTTATGAAGGCAATTAAATGTTTGACAAAATGTATTGGCTAGTCTACTATAGTTTTTACAATCTACTATAGGCTATTAAATAGTGACCTATTGCTTTCTAAAATAGAAAATGAGACCATCTCAGATGGTGGCCAGTGTTGGCTGTACTTCAGTATCCTGTTTAAAAAACATAAATAAGAGGTTTTATTGCAGCAAGCCAGAAAAGAGCTTAGAATTTACGATTACTTCTATTTTTTGCTCTTTCATTTTCACAACAAAGAAGTTAGAATGACAGATGATTTGAAACATTTGTGTGAGAACATGACCTGTAAACAGCCATAGTGAGCATTCTATGTATTGCACGGCATTCTCACATTTGCCTAGTAATTGGGCCTGAACAAGAGCTAATGGGTTCCTGGCAAGGGTTTGCTGCAAAGAAATGTCTTCTAATATTTTATTTCCTTATCTGCTGACATTGAAGTAAAGTTTGATCCTGGCCATCAATTCCTCGGCACTGTTGGAGTTGGAGACAGCGCTATTAACGGCAAACTCAGATAATTCCCACAAGATGCATCAACAGCGTCTTTGAAGACTGGGCTTGTGGCGTTGGGGCAGGCTGGGGCTCAGCTACGACCTTCTTTGGAATGTTTTATTCTCATATTTTCATTATGTTCAGGGCCACCCAGTCTATCTCAGTTACCGGCAAACCACAAACGCAATAACATTTAAGTGATTGTCCCATTTATTACTGTCAGGGTTTCCTTTTTCTCAAAATAATCAAACTTTTGAAATAAACTCAGCTTTTCATTTTCAGAAAAATATGTAGGCTGGCGAATAAATGCTGTAGTAAACGCTTCCTGTAATTACAACTAAAAATATATGGGAAAGTACTGGAAACTGCTCTCAAGGACTCGTGCTTTAACAATGTCAAGTATGTTTTGGAGTCATTTTGGAGTAAAATTGTGTTTTTTGAGGTGGTCCATGCAGTTGAAAGTGCTTCTTGGCCCTCTGAAATAAGATGATGGAGAAAATATCCCATTTTCCACCAAAGTTTAAGCACCAGCGGCATATTTTGCTTCAGTATCTCCCCACCCCAATTTTTTCTTCTAAAAATGGCTTCCACTGCAGCATACAGGGAGCTACAGAACAGCAACAACTGGAGGGCCTTTTTTAACTGGTCAACACTGATCTCAGCTGAAGGCAGCAATTGGGTCTATATGCATCAGGCTTCCTTCCATTAAGCTTACTTGATTGTGTAATTGCAGTTAGTTTCAACAGAGAGACATAGCTTTTAGAGTAATAGATCACAGGTTCTCAATCAAGTCCTCAGTCCTAGCCAGCACGTATGGTTTCTGGAATTGAACACACCAGGACGGGGGGAGGTCAGACAGTAAATGGAAATTTTGATTGTGCCTCTGGGGTGTTGTTGAGTATCACTGATTGTGGGGCCAGAGGAAAGGTTAGAATGCTGCATACGCAATATATATGTGTATTTAACTTGTTTGTGAAGCTTGGTTTTCTATGGGAACATAATTCAAGATCCAATTTCTGCTTATTTCTTCTCTGTTATCAGTCAGCAATTCTAATGCTCCTTCGAGGTGGTGTAAACATTATTGTACACGATGATGGAAAAGATTATACCCTTTAACTTTATAATAATAGCTGCCACTTAGCATCCCGAAATCAGCCAACCTGCAAAATTTCTTTTAGTCCTATTGACTGATGCAGTAGTAATTATCTATTTAATATATATAGTTTTAGAATGTTTTTGCACCATGTTAGCATATCAAATACATTAATATTACAGCATTAAATTACACCAAGCCAAATAATGTATATATATACATTGCTGCAATTACTCATTCTGGGCCTCCTAAAGGTAGGGTTGTGGTGGGGCCAGGAAAACCTGTTGTGATGTTCAGTTGTATTAAAGCATATTATCCAAGGCTATTGTCATGTTAAGATCTACCATTAGTTTAGTAGTTTAGTACAGGTATTGGTATATATCTACTACTACTACCACTATCTAAACCTAACTTTCAAGGAACCAGAGCCCTGGTCCAGTAACACCTCTCTGGGAGGCACAGTCCCAGGAGTAACCCCTTTTATATTGTTAAACAGTGCCACCTGGTGGCCAAACCCCTTGAACTGATCTGGACCCAGGAAAAGGGAAATAGCTGCCTGATTTACTTAAGTACCCATAGGTGTCCAATTCTAGAGGGAAACTGCTTGAGTAAACTACACCAAAATTTCAGGGTCCCTACATATAATTTCTTTATTCTTTCAGATCATATACATAAGCATTGCTTTCATAATGCATTTGTACTCCACTCTGTGAAATCTTAGGTGCCATAGTTCAGAATGGTGTCTACATTAGATTAGATACAAATACAGACCCATACAAGAGGTAAAGTGGACCATAATGATTAGAGCTTATAATCTGAGGGTAGTGACACACAGGCAGATTTGGGGGGATTTAGTCGCCTGACGACTAATCGCCTCTTCTTCTGGGTGACAATCTCCCCCCAATCTACCTTTGTGTGTCTTCCCATCAGATATAAAGAAAAGTCGATTGTGCTAAGCACACGTGGCCCTTCGTTTTTCGAAGTTGCCCTAAGTTTCCTCGTGGCTATCAAACAGCCAATCAAAGTCATTATTTGGCACCACCAGGAACACTTTTCAGGCTTGTGTCAGTTTAAATGTGGTTCTTGGGGGGAAAATAAGTTTTGGGACCCCTGATCTATTGGCTTAAAAGCTAAAAAGAACATCTTCTGGAACAAAAAAATGGAGCCCAAAAAAGGGGAACAATTCTAGATAACTATTGAGGAGCTCAGGAGTAGATTGTTAGAAGAGCATTTGGTGAGTACTTAGAGATGAGTTCAGAGCTATATAGGAAGCTTGTTTGCTGCTTTGATCATCACAGTCATTTTGTTCTTAATGTTAGCATGGCAGGATAGCAAGGTGCATGCAAAGGAGGAGACTAATCAGTAAAGAATCAGTACTTAAAAAATTAGAGAATATGAGGTAGGGTTGTAAAAAGGGTCATGATTGAGTTCATTATATATCACAAGTAAAAGAGAGAGCACTGGACCTGCGGAGAAGGGTTCATAGTGGATCCACTGTGTTCTATCCTCTGACTTCTTTTGTTTGTAGTGGTTTCTAAGATATTAGCCGCTTTAGACAAATTATGTAAACTTATTATATGACCATGCTAAGTAAGTCTATGCCAATAAATGTTTAATTCAATGTAAAATCCCCCTTAAAGGGCAAAGAAAGTCTAAAAAATAATAAGGCTAGAAATGCTGTATTTTGTATACTAAACATAAACATGAACTTACTGCACCACAAGCCTAATCAAACAAATGATTTATGCTTTCAAAGTTGGCCACAGGGGTCTGTCATCTTGTAACTTTGTTATACATCTTTGCAAGACTAGACTACATACACATGCTCAGTGTGGTCTGGGCTTCTTAGGGATCATCAGAAATGATCAAAAAACAAAGCTGCTTGACTTCTGCATGGCTGGTAAGTAAGGCAGTGGTTCCCCCTGCTGTTCATAAGTATGATTGTTTCCCTGCCAGAAGTTAGGGACCGTCTGACAATTCCTATCCACAGCACTAAATGAAGGGAGAATTTCACTGCATACAGTCAGGTTTCTTATAAAAACTGTACATATTTTTTAATTAAAGTATATTGGAAATATATTTCGTTTTCATTAAAGAAAGTAACAATTGGATTTTATTTCTTTGCCTTTCCTTGCCCTTTAAGTTCACTGGGAAATCCTACTTGAGTAGAGGACAGATAAGGGAAGATTGTATCATACTTACCGTGATCTTCCTTTCCTTGGCGAACTCCAT
>CM044436.1:98451005-98463375 GCA_024363595.1 Xenopus borealis
GAGCATAGGGGAGGGGCTATCCCGATGAGTACTGACATGGAGTTCGACAAGGGAAAATGTCACGACAAGTGGCCCAAACTCCATATAGGGATGACCAGAAGGGCCACTAGGTTAATATTTAAAGTAACTGAGAGGGAGTATACTGGCAAATATGCTTGCAGACAGAGTGTTTATTATTAGCCAACATAAAGAGAAAAACAAGTTACTGGCTCAGGGGTACAAAATAAAAACAAAAGTCCAAGAACGTGTAACGACCACTTGGCCAACCCCCTGGTTGCCAATGTTGTGCCTGCTTACCAACTCAAGTCCTGAGACCCCTTTGCCAAGTGAAAGGGTACTGTGAATACTTCTCTGGCAGTGCCTCCACCTAATGGGATCCGGGTATACACCTGCTGTGGCCCATTAGGACAAGAAATAAATCACACACTTTATCATATAACAAATATAACTTTTCTGCAAATTTAAAGGGGAAGTAAAACTTTACATTCTCATATATAAAAATGCCCCACTACCCTAGGAACCTTGAGCAGTACAGTCCTGGTAATCCCCTGCTACTCCTTTTGGCGGATAAAACAAATCACAGTCCATTTTCCCCAAAAAGTGCCAGTCCTAGGTAGCGCTACCTGGCCACATACTTTCCTGTTGGAAAATGCTTGCTCCCATGTGGCAGGCACACAAATAGTCTGCTTTATTTCTCCTTTAACTACCCTCCCACAGGCCACTCACCCCGGGGGCTCACACAGAGCTGGCAGGCTTCCACAGGGATGACATCTAAGAAGCTCCAGGCTCTCTTAGCTGAGCTCAGTTTAAGGTTTACATCCTTCAGATCTTTGCTCCCAATGCTGTCTATAGCGTGAACACTCTCGACATCCATTACTGAACTGTAGCTATAAACACTCTCCACAGTTCTGACACATCTATCCGGCATCCAAGCTCCAAACACTCCTGGTTGAGCTTTTAGGCATGGGGAAGCCCCCAGCCTCAGAGGCCTCCCTGTATCTACATCTTAGCAGCCTGAATCACTATCTCTTCCAGGAAATAGTATCCAGCAGTCCAGAGATGATGCAGATCAAGATCCAAATAAAAATGGATGTGTGAGCACATAGCATCCCTTTTATAGTCAAGTGGTGCCGCATCGACACCTTGGGTCATCCTCCGGTAATGCTGCACCAACACACATGCCTTGACCCCTGCTAGAACTCTCGGAAACCCCACACTCAAGTCAAACACAGGGGAATTCCAGACCATGAGGTGTCTGACTGTAGGATTTACCCTACGGGCCCCTACAAACAGGTACAGTTCAGATACAAAGGAAAACAAGATTCAAAACTTCAGCATGGGAGAGAGTCCTGGAACAGGGTCAAACTGGAACTAGGAATCAGGAGCATCGACTGGGTGACCAGCATGAATCAGAACTAGTGGTGGGCGAATTTATTCCCCTGGTTCGAGTTTGCGGCAAATTCCCACAATTCGCCCACGAAAATTTGCCTGGCAAAAATTTGCCAGAGTCAAAAACAAGACGCTCATGGCATTTTGTGAATTTTTGTGAAAATTTCTCATGAAATTTGCAAAAAAATTGGCGAGGCGAAACTCCCCACATTGGCCCGTCACTAATCAGAATTATGAATTGGCAGAGAGGGAAGCTAGTACATGGTTTTTATAAGGACCCTCTGCTGGGAGCTAATTAGGAATAGGTTACACCTGCCGTTAACGCAGAGCAGCCAAGTATAATCAACAGCGCCAGGGCTAGCCAGAGGATCCTCAGAAAAGGGTAAGTCCATACCTTTAGGGCCCTTACACACGGGCGTTTTTACCAGCGCTCCCCTGCGTTCCGTTTTGCTGCGTTCAGCCGCAGGGGAGCGCAGGTATAGACGCACTCAATTATTTTCAATGGGACTGTACTCACACGAACGCATGTAGGCGCCAAACGCAGGAAAAATGCAGCATGTTGCGTCTGAATCTGCGTTCGGCGCTTACACGCGTCTCGTGGGTACAACCTCATTGAACAAAATGAGGTGCGTCTAGACCTGCGCTCCCCTGCGGCTGAGCGCAGCCAAACGCAACGCAGGGGAGTGCAGGTCCAAAACGCCCATGTGTACCCTTCACCTGCCAGAATAGTAGAGAGGTAAAGTAACAGACTACAGTACAAAAGTTCCCAGGTTGAAACCCAGCAGAGGGACAGTTCCTTACAGACAACTTGTAAAGATTGTGCTGGAAGCCATATGGAACTGCTGCATTTTTAACTAATGATATTAGATGTGTTTGTATTGTGTCTTGACTGCAAGATAGAAACACTGTGTCTAGATTGCATGTCATGGAGCAGTGAAGTGACTGGAGCGGATACACTTATTGTGTTGTGGGTGAGGGATTCAGGATATATGCAGGGATAGCTCATTGTGTTGAGTTGTATGAGTTGTTAAAGAATGTGCCATAATGATCTCTGTGCATAAGTGCTGCCCTTACAGCAGGAAAAGGGAGGGGGCTGAATAGACATAACATTTAAGCAATCCTGAAATACTTTTTCCTTTATCCATTTGAGCATAAAATAAATATTCCGTGATGAAAGAAAGTTTACCTAAGTGCTAATTCTTTATAACTCTCTGCAATTTATAATATTTTTTTTTTAAGTAAATAACAAGACAGTTACACGTGAGTCTTCTTCCATTATTCTCTTGTTCTATGATCAGATGACCATCACAATAAAACACATACAGTAAAAGTGCCCCCAGTGTTGAACTATGGACCCAGTTACACTTTAGCCAGATGACCAGATAGTCCCCTAAACTCTGCAGCTGGCAATGAATGAAGTGAAATGAATTGATATTTCAAGTCTAGTGAGGAATTCTAAATTAATGAATTAAATGGACATATTCTATGTACTGCTCTGCCCTCGTCCACTCTAAATGGGTCTGTTTTTTTTCTGCCATGATTTCTATTTTTCTTTATATTAGTCCTAGGAAATGCCATATCACTATGTGCTAAGCTGCTATAATACATATTCAAATGCAGCCACAATATGACACACGTATGTTGGCACAATAGCACAATGTTCTGATCATTTCCTTAGAGATTTTATCGGCACGCTCAGTTTCTGGTGTTGCATTTACATACATCATTGTTTTTAACATGCATTCTTGGAATTAAGACAATAGAACATTAATGTTTAGCAAATAAACAACATTATCATTTTCTACAGTATTTTACTGGTATGTAGAGGATTTTTTAAAATAACAACAGTACTATTTGGAGTCTGATCCCTTATACATTACATTATGAAATGTTTAGTAGCTGAAAATAACTCATACGCCCATCAAGTTCAGCATTGTGCACAAGTATACGCTGTATAACTTCTAGCTGATTCCAAAAAATACCCACATCAAACATTCCCCAGTTTGCTTTATAGGGGATAAACAATTCCTTGACACTAGGGATGCCCCAAATCCACTATTTGGGATTTGCCCGAATCCCTGAATCCTTTGTGAAAGATTCAGCTGAATACCTTAACCCAGGGATCCCCAACCTTTTCAACCTGTGAGCAACATTCAGGGGTACAAGGAGTTGGGGAGCAACAAGAGCATGAAAAATGTTCTTGGGGTTCCAAATAAGTGCTGTTATTGATCATTTGGTATAAAATAAACACCCAGGGTCAATTCCGCTTGCAAGAGACCCTTTATGCCGGTTTCCTTTCTATACACTGTTCATTGGAGGGTGCTGATTAGTGATGGGCAAATTTACAGGTACAAAATTTGCAGCGAATTTCCATGTTTCCCCGTTGATGAATAAATTCACAAAACTGCTGAGAAAATTCAGTGGGCGACAATTCGCACGTCAGTAAAGTCACTCGCATCATTGTAAATTTCACAAGAAATTTGCTAATTTTTCAGTGAAAAGGGACAAATTTGCGCATCACTAGTGCTGACATTGAGCATCGGGTGTGCTGGTAAGTTATCTGTTCATTTGTAGCTCCTGGTTTCCCACTGAGGCTTGCGTCAAACATAGATGTCATTTTGATGGTGAGAACCAGAAATAACCAAATCCTGAATGTGATTTTTATTTTTGCTAATAAAGGTGAATTGTCCTTTAAGCTGTGAGTCTAACTTTTCCCAAGGGACCCCCTTATCTAAACTGTTACAATTACTTATTTGCTTATCTTATTTGCACCTGTTAGCTGTTTAGGGCTCTCTGCCAAAAGCAAATTAAGTTAGAAATTTTGTTTCTTTTTCTGGATATTCAGTGCAGAGAAAGTCGTAACTTTCCAGTAAAAACACGGGACTGCGGGTTAAGCTGTTAGAAGTGGGGCTGTCCTGCTGAAAACTCGACAGTTGGTAGGTGTGAGACTGGGGGGCCCAGGGCCTGTCTCAGGGCCCTGTGTTTTTGCCCTAACTGGCCCAAAGAATGGATGTTGGGCAGGAAGAAGTACTATGAGCGGGTCTGGGCCAGCAGGACCCACAAGAGCCAGAAGCCCACCAGGTTTTTTCCCAGTGTCCAGTACGACCCTGATCATTTGAATATAACTTATCAGTATTGCCATTTAGCCAGTGGCTAGGCTCCGCGGCCCACTCCAGGACTGCCTGAGGCCCGGGGGTTGGGGACCCCTTATGTAGCTCATTCCTTACTCAGCTAAGTCATCTCAAACTGCAGAAAACCAGAAAGAGCAGGTCACACTTTAAAACACTTTACTCGGAGTAAAGAATAAAACAGGAGTGAATTTTTCTTTTATTACATCAAAATTAATAAAATATATAAATTATAATACAGCATCTCATTTCTATGTATTTGCATTTTAACATGGAGTGGATATGCAGCGGAAATATTTTCTTCAAGTTACCCTCTGTTTAAGGGCCCTTACACAAGGGAGTTTTTACCTGCGCTCCCCTGCGTTGCGTTTTGCTGCGTTCAGCCGCAGGTATAGACGCACTCAATTATTTTCAATGGGGTTGTACTCACACGAACGCATGTAGGCGCCGAACGCAGGAAAAATGCAGCATGTTGTGTCTAAACCTGCGTTCGGCGCTTACACGCGTCTCGTGGGTACAACATAATTGAAAAGAATGAGGTGCATCTAGAACTGCGCTCCCCTGCGGCTGAACGCAGCCAAACGCAATGCAGGGGAGCGCAGGTCCAAAACGCCCGTGTGTAAGGGCCCTTAAGGTCAGCCTAATTAGCATTTACACCAGTGCATGAATAATTACAAACAACTCTACACATGATAACGTTCACTTTCTATAAGTTTCAATTAACCCCTAAAAGTCCCAGCTGGCCATTGCGGGTTGATTTTGGTGGAGGGGATTGGCTAAGTCTAAAAACCTTATGCAGCTAGTCATCAGTTAATGCATCTTGTATTATGTTGAACAGGCCCGAAAGCACTATGTCTATGACACTTGCGACAGCATGGTAATTTAAGAGTCACTTTGGAGAAATGCACTATAAATAAGTAGCAGATGAAGATATACTATGGCTTCTGTTGCTGCATGCTAGTTATTTTTAGGACAATAAGGATACATTTTTTAAACTCAGAGAGACAAGAAACAAAATGAAGCAATAATCTAGTCCCTTCCACTCCTGCATTGGGCAATTGGCACCAGTGGAGTAACCCACAGCAACAATGCAATTAGTGTGGGTCAGTCTACTTCCAAGGAATAATATAATAAGCCTTGAAAATTCCAGTGTGGCTATGAGGCTGGCAATCTGTGGGTTCTGGCCAATGCCAGAGGGGCTGCTATAATGTGCCATAGAAAATCAGTATTTAGTGGGCTTGTGGGGGTTGTTTGGACATCTGTGTAGACTCATTGGGCCTCTTTGTACCTGAAATGCCAGGGCCTATTTTAATTCTCAGTCCGGACCACTGGCTACCTATCAGCTGGACTTCATGCTAAGCTGAACTATGAGCTTCCTAAAAATGTCCGCCTGCTCCTGATCCAGCAGGAATTTTCCATATATGTCCATAAGTTTGTTACTTAGCGCCAGTTGAAACTCTTCATTGTCAATGCCAGTAGCAGCTGCCAGGGCCAGGAGGAAGTAGGTAGCAGCATCCTTGGCATCCTATCAACAGAACAAAAGACATTAGTACTAACACAAAAGACATACTGTATATTTAGGAGAGACAGACACTTGAAGCTCAACAAACCATTCTCAGATCCGATCTGTTAACTGAAGAGATGAACCCCAGAAATCCCTGAGATATTGATAATGCAGAACTCACAATCAACCACATACAAAATTCATGCACTTCAGAACACTCAATAATATCAGCTCAGACAGCAGGCAAGGTACTCCTGCTGGATCCACTACAATTGGGGCCTCAGCAGAACATTACCATAACAGCAAGGTCATTTGCTTTGAACATTGAAGTGTGAGTGTGTTCTTTTCATTTGCCGTTGCTCATTTCAACTCGAGGTTGCTGAAAGTGCAGACAGGCAAAAGGATAATGTAGGCTGGCTAAAAAGATTCATGATCTGTAAAGTACAGCCATATACAGGTCCTCTTGTTAGCAACAAGTCTGCATTCAATTATGGAGTAAAGATATAGGTAATAAAATCCTGGTAAATGAAATATAACCAGTTACCTGAATTATACCTTCCAGAAGCAGATATACAAACACGTCCCTCTGGCTTCCTGTGAGTTTTGTCTCCTATTAGTATATTATAGTGATGGGCGAATAAATTCGTGAAACGCCAGCAAAATTTCGCCAGCGTCCAAAAACGGCCCATTGCCGGCGTCCAATGAAAGGAAATGGATGCCGGCGCCGTTCCGTGAATTTCTCTAGAAATCGCCGCCGATTTGCCCATCACAAGTATACTAAAGTCATGCACTGATATCATTCAACAACATTCTGTTGGGTTATAGGCAGGGGCGCTCTGCCAATGAGGTGAGCTGAGGCACTCGCCTCAGGCGGCAGCGCGGGGCGGCAAAAATGCAGCTCCTGGTAACTAACAGCAAAATTTCCGGTTTTCTACCTGGAAATTCGGCTCTTCCAGTGCAGACTTGCATGATCTGCCCCCCCCCCATCCAGCGCTGAAAAAGTGAGCACTGTGGGGAAGAGGAGCAGGGGGCGGCAAATTGAAGGCTGCCTCATGCGGGATGGTTATTGGGTTCTATCTGTACATCTATCTGTCATTGTTCTTTAAAAGGAAAGGCTGGACACACTTCGGGGTGCCAAACGTTATAGAGATGTACCTCAAACCCAGAGACGGTGCTCCAATCATGGGAAATCTGCACCAGTCCCGGGTTAGGGCCCTTTTACGCAGGCGTTTTTACCTGCACTCTCCTGCGTTCCATTTTGCTGCGTTCAGCTGCAGGGGAGCGCAGGTATAGACGCACTCAATTATTTTCAATGGGGCTGTACTCACATGAATACATGTAGGCGCCAAACGCAGGAAAAATCCAGCATGTTGCGTCTGAACCTGCGTTGGGTACAACCTCATTGAAAAGAATGAGGCGCGTCTAGACCTGCGCTCCCCTGCGGCTGAATGCAGCCAAACGCAACGCACTTATAGAAGTGAGCACCACGCAGAGATCTTACTTCCGTCTTTTTGCGCAGCTGCGCATGGGCGTTAGAACGTAAAGCCAAACTTTAACTTTAAAATCCGCTTTTTCATTCTAATGCGCATGCGTCAGTACGGGGAAATGCGCATCAGAGTGAAGACGGAAGTATTGATCTCTGCGTAGAGCTCGCTTCCATAACCCGCGGCTGGTGCAGGGCAGACAGTAAATACAGGGCTCCCTTTTGGGCTGCACCTGCCAGTATCTGACTTCCCTTGCCTTCCCTGCATGAATACAGCTCTGCCAAACTCAGTCAGCACTGTATTCATGTGGGTACAACTCTGTATTCCATTATGAAGAGAACTATAGTCTCTGCCCTGAAGTTAGTAAAAAAAAAACATTTAGGGGGGAATGTAATTAAAGTCGCTAAGAGCAAAGCATTGCGCACCAATATGAGTTAAATTCCACATCTCGCAATGTAGGATTTGGCTTGTCACAAAATGAAAACTCCTGCAGGGAAAAAGGCTTCCAGATTACCTTTCTTTTGAGCAGAGCGATATTGCCCAGCCGCCAGTAAATCTTTAGGTAATAGCCAGTCTCGGCATCATGCTGCATGGGAGATGGGCATAATGACAGGGCTTTGAGGTAACAGCACTCTGCAATCTCGTAAATCCGCTGGGAATAATACACTCCGGCCAAACGATGGAAAGCGACCAGCTCATCTAGTGAACTCTCTGCAAGGGAATGTAAAGAGTCACACATCAGAAAGTCAAGGATTTTTTTTTTAACCGTGTGGCTTATTATAAACCAATCCCACAAAAAGCAGCACCGCCACCAACGAGCTTGTCTTAAACAATAGATGAAAATCACCACTGCACAAACAGCACATTTGTAAAAGCCACGCAAAAACTGAGCTTGCCTCATTCAGCAGGAATTATTTGTTCATTCTCCATACAGGTATAGGATCCCTTATACTGAAAACCCTTACCCAGAAAGTTCAGAATTATTATTATTATTAGCATAAACTCTATTATATTCAAATAATTTAGTTTTTTTTTTTTTAATGATTTCCTTTTACTCTGTAATAATTAAACAGTAGCTTGTTATTGACCCCAAATAAGATATAATTACTGTAATCCTTATTGGAGGTAAAACCATCCTATTGGGTTTAATTCATGTGATGGGCAAATTTAGTCGCCAGCTGAGAATTAAAATTTTTCAAAAAAAGTTTTATTTTTTGACGTGGGCGAATTTCAGTTCTTACATCAGCGAACATTTTGAATTGTCGCCGGGTGTCAAAGTTTGAAGCCTCCGAATTGTTGCCGGCATCAGACGTCCCGTTTTGCGAACGGGACAAATTCTCCCATCACTGTTTAATCGATGTTTTAGTAGACGCAGGCTGCTTACATGTCTGTGTGAGTACAGCCACATTGAAAAGAATTCATTGTGTCTACCCCTGAATGCATGAAACTTGAAGAGCCCTTAGGGTTGGACTCCACGGTGCGCCTCAAGTCGAGCCTTCGATGTCCTGAAGATACAGGAAGTGAATGAGAAATCGCAGGTAAGAACTAAATTTATCCGACTGTTGAATGAAGATGCAGAATGCACTGTTTTCATCCAACATAAATGTCAGAAAGATCCCTTATCCAGAAAGATCCCTTATCCAGAAAACCCCAGGTCCCGAGCATTCTGGATAACAGGTCCCATACCTGTACATGTGACAGATACATTTTTATTCTGCATCTTATTCTGCATATTCAGGGTGTTACTGGATGTCTATGAAGAATTCAGATGAACTGAATAACCAACTGGTGGCACCACAATGGGTAATGGGATACAGATGTACAGTCATCAGGGTTCTATGTAATGGTGGGGATAATAGGCAATGTGCCACTTTATGAGAAAATATACATTGGGGTATCTATCTGTGTACTTATAACTGCACTGCAACTTAAATATGCTCATTAAAGGGCAAGAAAGTGTAGAGTATAGGGCTAGAAATGCTGTATTTTGTATACTAAACATAAACATGAACTTATTGCATCACAAGCATAATAAAACAAATGATTTATGCTTTCAAAGTTGGGCACAGGGGGTCATCATCTTGTAACTTTGTTATACATATTTGCAAGACCAAGACTGTGCACATGCTCAGTGTGGTCTGGGCTTCTTAGGGATCGTCATAAATGATCAAAAAACAAAGCTGCTTGAGTTGTGCATGGCTGGTAAGTAAGGCAGGGGCTCCCCCTGCTGTTAATAAGTATGATTGTTTCCCTACCAAAAGTTAGGGACCGTCTGAAAATTCCTATCCACAGAAGTAAATGAAGGGAGAATTTCTCTGCATACAGACAGGTTTCTTATAAAAATGGTACACATCTTTTAATTAAAGTATATTGGAGATATATTTCTTTTTCATTAAAGAAAGTAAAATTGGTATTTTATTTCTCTGCCTTTCTTTGTCCTAGTAAAGCCTGTTGTTTCAGATCTTCAGCCATTGTTAGCACTTGAATAAATAGCATGTATTTTGTAGTAAACATAAAGTATATACTACAGGTATGACATATTATCCAGAATGCTCGGGACCTGGGGCTTTCTGGATAATGGATCTTTCTGTGATATAGATCTCCATACCGTAAATCCAATAGAAAATCATGATAATATTAAATAACCACAATAGGCTTCCAATAAGGATTAATTAAATCTTACTTTGGATCAAGTGCAAACCACTGTTTTATTATTACAGAGAAAAAGGAAATCATTTTGAAAAATTTGGATAAAATGGAGGCCTTTCCGTAATTTGGAACTTTCTGGATAACAGATCCCATACCTGTACTATTCCTTTGCAAGTAAAATACGATAACAGCAGAGGTCACTTATGCATATTGTGTTTTTCAGGTGTCCAATGTACTGCGAGAACACTTGGTTAACATTTTTGGTGCAGAAAATTATTTTAAAGGATCAGTTGACACAAACAAAACAATTGTGCGGTAAATCAATTCAGGGAGGCTACATGAGAAACAAATGACAACATTAAAATGACAAATGTGGTTAAATAGGTCCTTCCCCTCCAAAAAAGGTCTTTAGCGTAGAGAAGGGAAAATGCCATTCCCAACAACTTTCTAATAAACATTAATGAAACATGTTATGTGATAGTGAAATTATTTGTAAATGTAATTGCTATTACAAGGAGCATCTGCTTGTTTTACATTCTCTGCACACTGAGCACCTGAATCAGTGATGATGTCGGCTGACAGACCTAGGGAAAAAGTCCTGTTATTCTATTTTAAAGAGAAACAAAACAGAAAGGGATAAGCAAATAATGTATTCAACTGCAATCCTGTTTATATAAACCATTCATTGATATGCTTTCATTACTGTGTATTAGAAAGATGCTTAGAAGTACACTTTCATTCATTCATTCATTCATTAAAAGGAGGTCCCGTTTTAATTTTGATTATAATTTTAAGGAGATGGAAAGGCATGTTATACTTGGGGGTGTTAGACACCACAAAGTCACTGTATTTGCTGACCAGGGACTACCACAGAGCGAACCTCTTCCTGTTTCTTCTATCTCCTCAGTAGAATGTAAATCTAAACTTTAAGGGCCCTTACACATGGGCGTTTTTACCAGCTGCAGAGGAGCGCAGGTATAGACGCACTCAATTATTTTCAATGGGGCTGTACTCACACCAACGCATGTAGGCGCCAAACGCAGAAAAAATGCAGCATGTTGCGTCTGAACCTGTGTCCGGCGCTTACACGCGTCTCGTGGGTACAAAATCATTGAAAAGAATGAGGTCTGTCTAGACCTGCAGCCAAACGCAACGCAGGGGAGCGCAGGTCCAAAACGCCCGTGTGTAAGGGCTCTTACGAAAAAGCCAGCCATTTCATTCTGCTGCACATGCGTCTGCCCAGGGAAATTTGAAAAAAAGGAAGATAAGCATTCGGTGGTAGTGATGGGCGAATCTACCCCGTTTCGCTTTACCGAAAAATTCACGAATTTCCAGCCAAATTCACGAATTGGCTGAAAAATTAGCGAAATGAGTCGCGCACGTTTTTGAAGCGCGTCATGTTGACTTTGACGCGTTGCGTCGTTTTTGACGCGTCTCGTCAAAAATGGAGCTCGACTCCTTTTTTTTTTACGCCAGGGAATTTTCGGCAGGCGAATTTTCTCTGGCGTTTCGCGAATTTATTCGCCGGCGACGAATCGCGGGAATACGCCCCTGGCGAATAAATTCGCCAATCACTATTCGCTGGTGCTCGCTGGAATAACCCTGGCCTGGTGCAGTTTTCTCCTGTTAGGAACACCGCCAGGGGTGTCAGGCAATTAGATATAATCTCTTTGGGGTGCCTAATTTATGGCAACCCCAAGTAAAAATGCCTTTCCTTCTCCTTTAATAAAGTTAATTTGAAGAAAAGGCAAAGAAACTATTTTGCCAAATTAAAAAATGTGATCACGGAGGATGAAGGTACCCTACCCCCAGCACAGTTCCTCAGTTTTAATGTATTGTATGTACTCTTTTTCTTTACATTGGCGCTGAAAAAAATCTATAAAAATATATTTTTCACTAGAAGTTGGACTACAGAAAACAGTTGGACTGCGTTATCTTCAGCAATTCAGGTGCTCCAGAATTGCAAACATCATTCAAGCACATTTTAAACTGTATATAAAAGATTATTATTGCAAACACTCGGATTAGGGGGAATTCTGCAAATTATTTTCTTAACCATAATTTATCATTAACTTCTCTTTTTCATGTTTTAAATGATATTTCTTAATGTCACTTGTCACAATGCCTGTTCTAAGTACGTTTCATATGTCTGGAGTCTATTAGCAATTAGTATTTTTATTCATACCATATGGAAAAATTCTTTTGGTCGTCTCTTC
>CM044436.1:98463385-98516862 GCA_024363595.1 Xenopus borealis
TACTGAACAATTCCTTTAAAGGGGAAGTAAAGGCTTCTCAGAAAGTTTAGGGATGTACAAGAATCCCATAAAACGGTGGTCCCCCTTTACATTAGAATAAGCCATGCTATAACATACTAAAAGTTAAGCAACTTTTCAATTGGCCTTCATTTAATTTAAATTTTTATAGTTGTTAGTAGTTCAAATTATTTACCTTCATCTTCTTTCATCCAGCTTTCAAATGGGAGTCACTGATCTAAAAACGAATACTCTGTAAGGCTACATATGTATTGTCATTGCTACTTATTATTACTCGTTTTTCTATTCATATTCCAGTCTCTTATTCAAATCAACACATGGTTGCTAGGGGAATTTGGACTCTAGCAACCAGATGGCTGAAATTACAAACTGGAGAGCTGCTGAATAAAAAGCTAAATAACTCAGGAACAATAAATAATAATACATGAAAACTCAGAATATCACACTCTACAGCACAGTAAAAATTAATTTAAAGGTGAACAACCCCTTTAGAATCAGCAACTTTTCAATATGTGTTGTATTACAAAGATAAAGGCAGCTTCCCAAGCAGCAGATGTCTGTCCCATCTAATCTGTCAGTCCAAGTGGAGGTTGCACTATAGAATATATGTATATTGAAAAGATGCCTCTTTTAAAGGGGAAGCCTTTACTTCCTCTTTGATAGGTTTATTTACTGTTGGCATTAAAGGGGTTGTTCACCTTTAAATTAACTTTTAGTATGATGTACAGAGGGATATTCTGAGACAATTGCAACTGGTTTTTTACTTATTTAGCTTTTTATTCAGCACATATTCAATTTCATATGGAATATGAATAGGAGAGGTCTGAATAGAAAGAGGAGTAATAAAAAGTAGCAATAACAATACATTTGTAGCCTTACAGAGCATTTGTTTTTTAGATGGGGTCAGTGACCCCGATTTGAAAGCTGGAAAGAATCAGAAGAAGGAAAATAATTCAAAAACTATACAAAGTAAACAATGAAGACCAATTGAAATGTTGATTACAATTGGCCATTCTAGAACATACTTGCAATTATACATATCTTGCAAGAGCCGACAGAGGTAGAGAAGAATAAACAGCAGCTCTTACTATTTTTTGGGAGTATCCAACGAGCTGGATCTTGCTTAAAGCTGCATTCACCTCCTGCATGGTGTAACATTTCCGCCAGGTGAAAACCTCCACGGCATCCTTTAGCGGTGCGGGCAGCAGCCTGTAACATAGTAAGTTAGGTTGAAAAAAAAAGACACACGACCATATATATATATATATATATATATATATATATATATATATATAATCCAAAAAGAAAGGTCCGCACTCTCAGGACTTAAACATAACAAAATGTGTTTTATTATATGGAAGACTAACGTTTCGGCCTCCTCCGAGGCCTTTCTCAAAGTATTTTATATATATAAAATAACAAGGACCAAAACATCTGAGATTATATGTTGATATAATACTAAACAAAAAAACACAATACAAAGGGAGTGCTGGTCCAGGAATCATTTATCCAGCACCAGATTTTTTTTTAATTTCTTTATTTATGTGTAATTGAAATTAATGTAAAATTGCTAATACTGCTCTTTAGTGATGGGCGAATCTACCCCGTTTAGCTTCGACGAAAGATTTGCGAATTTCCAGCGAAATACACAAATTGGCGAAAAAATTCGCGAAACGAGTCACAGCATGTTTTTGACTCATTTCTCTTTTTTTTGGTGAATTTTCGATGGCGTTTCGCGGGTTTATTCGCCATCGGCGAATCGCGGGAATTCGCTGTGGATTCGCCCCTGGTGAATAAATTCGCCCATCACTACTGCTCTTCTAAGTAAAAAAAATTACAATACTTTTTCTTTTACTAGTTTTCCAGAAATGAGCCATTTTTAAACAAAAGCACCCGCTGGTCATTGTGGCCGACTGGCTACAGTCAGACAATTTCCTGAGAAAGGTAATGTCTTGTGATATTGCTCTGCTTAGAACTGGCCAGAGAAACATCAGATGACTCTTCTCTGCTCACCAATGTAATATTCTAAGCCAAGCAACATCACACAGCATTACATTTCTCTGCAGATTTCTTTAACCTGCAGTAGCTTTGCACTTTGATCCCAGCGCTCAGTGGCCCGTTTATAAACCTGCACTATAATACAGGATTCCCAATACCCACCAACATTGGCACTGAGCTGGACTGCCATGGTGGCATATTCCACTGACTTCTTATAGTGGCCTTGGCTGACAAGTAGTTGTGTGAGCTTGTGAAAAAGACGTCGTTGTGCATCGATGTCCTGGACTTTCTTGGCTAGTGGGAGAGCACCTTCCTAAAACAAAAACATAATCCATTGTCAATATCTTTAAAAAGAAAAGTTTTATTATTTAGTGACTGTACAGCACAAGATGCAATTATGTACAATAAACAATATATCACTGGATCTCTGCACATACAGCAAATACTGAAAGTTTAGATTTAGAATAGTGCATTTTCCATTTTAGGCACTAGACCGCAGTGGTCCTCAAACTTGGCCCTCCAGCTGTTAAGGAACTACAAGTCCCACAATGCATTTGCCTGACTGTGGCTGTCAGACTCCATCATTGCATTGTGGGACTTGTAGTTCCTTAACAGCTGGAGGGCCAAGTTTGAGGACCACTACACTAGAGAATGCAACTCATGTCTTTTTTTACCTTATAAAAATACATTGCTCTTTCTTTCCTCTGAGCTCCATGAAAGAAAACGTCTCCAGCTGCTTCGTACAACCTCAGGGTAGTGGCAGTGTCCTGTGTTTTTTGGGATGCTTGTATTGCAGCCTATACAGAAAAGAACATTATTACTGGTCCTGGCTATACCACTCCTCGGGGCTAGATAATGGCAGTGCCAGTAAAGAGTAGAAATTCAGCCAGCGGAAAGCTATTCATAACAGCTTAGCTTGTTTGTTCCACTATCATGACTTTTTTATGTTTTATGAATTTACATATTTGGTTATACAGTAAAACCATAGCAAATTTTCTCTATCAGGCATTACGAGCTCTGGGAACTGTAACTTGGCGATCAGCTTGACTCCTGATTCGATTTGGTTTGGAGGCGGGGCCATTATGGAGGCCTCATAAATTTGTATAAAACTCTGGAAACATGTTTTAAAGGAGGAGGAAAGGCTAAAGCTAAGTAAGCTTTAAAGGGATCCTGTCATGGAAAAAAATTTTTTTCAAAATGCATCAGCTAATAGTGCTGTCCCAGAAGAATTCTGCACTGAAATCCATTTTTCAAAAGAGCAAACAGATTTTTTTATATTTCATTTTGAAATCTGACATGGGGCTAGACATTTGGTCAATTTCCCAGCTGCCCCAAGTAATGTGACTTGTGCTCTGATAAACTTCAATCATTCTTTACTGCTATACTGCAAGTTGGAGTGATATCACCCCCTCCCCTTTTCCCCTCCAGCAGCCTAACAAAAGAACAATGAGAAGGTAACCAGATAACGGCTCCCTAACACAAGATAACAGCTGCCTGGTACATCTAAGAACAGCACTCAATAGTAAAAACCCATGTCCCACTGCGTACTATTCAGTCACATTGAGAAGGCAAAACAACAACCTGCCAGAAAGCAGTTCCCTCCTACAGTGCTGGCACAAGTCACATGACCAGGGGCAGCTGGGAAATGACAAAATGACTAGCCCCATGTCAGATTTCAAAACTAAATATTAAAAAATCTGTTTGCTCTTTTGAGAAATGGAGCATCACTATTAACTGATGCGTTTAAAAAAAAAACATGTTTTCCCATGACAGTTTCCCTTTAAGAAGGTCAAAGAAATATCTATATAAATACACCAGTAAACCCTCAACATAGTGCTGCTCTGATCCCTCTGTCAATAGAAACACTGAATTTGTTCCTTCGATTGTGTAAGCATGGGCTTCTGTATTACTCTTCTTTCTTTCAGCTTACGAGAGAACTAAACCCTAAAAATGAATAGGGCTAAAAATGCCATATTTTATATACTGAACTTAATGCACCAGCCTAAAGTTTCAGCTTGTCAATAGCAGCAATGATCTAGAACTTCAAACTTGTCACAGGGGGTCACCATCTTGGAAAGTGTCTGTGACACTCACATGCTCAGTGTGCTCAGAGCAGCTGTTGAGAAGCTAAACTATCCAGCAGATAATGAGCTTGGCCTGTAATAGAAGCTGATGCTACATGGCTGATTATTACATTCTGACGCTAGTTGCACTGGATTCTTTGTTGCCATGTATTAATTATCTGTATTAATGACCAATCAGCCTTATACTGTGACATTTCTATTCTATGTGTAGTGTATATTGTGAGTGGGTCCCTAAGCTCAGTAAGTGACAGCAGCACAGAGCATGTGAATCAGTGAATCAGCAGAAAAGAAGATGGGGAGCTACTGGGGCATCTTTGGAGACTTTGGGCTGGTACAGAAGCACTAAAACATTATACATGTCTTAGCCTACTACTACTACTACTTTAGTTTAACTTTCCTTGTCCTTTAAACCTCCAGGGCATGTTCAGTTTGCTCCTCTCTTTCTAGAGCTGTTGACTCAGGTATGGTAAAGCATTCTATAGAATAAATATAGAGTTTTAGCTTGCACTATTGTGGCTAATCTATTGGCAATAAACTGCTTCAGTAGTTTTCCTTTTCCTTTACCACTATTAAAATGCTTAGACAAAATGGCTACAATAATTTTCCTAACAATAAATCTAAATGAAGAACTGACCACTGTGCAGAGAGGGTTCAGGTGCTCTTTCCCTAAAACCTACAGCATAGTAAAGTAGATAGCATTTATACAAAACAAAAAATTGGGCAGACATAAATTCATACACCTCATTCCATGGCTGTTTAAAGGGGAACTATTGTGAAAATGAAAATTTTATATAAGCTTCAGCATACTGAAATAAGAAACTGTGTGAATACAATCAATTAAATATTCTGCATCATTTCTGAAATAATCAAGTTTATCTTCACTATCCCTCTCTCAACATCTGTTTCTCTTCATTCTGTCTTCATGCAGCAGTTGGGTGTCAGAAAATTATTGACAGTTAGATCCAATATATCTTATAGGGGAGCTCCCTTTCCTAGCAGGTGAATTAGAGCTCACTGAAAAAATTGATTCCAGTACAAACAAAATCTAACAAAACAACTGCCTTTTGTACAAATTCTGCATGTAGAGAGACATGATTTTAATGAGTGAGCTCTAATACATCTTCTAGGTAAAAGGAGTCCCCCATAAGATATATTGGATCTAACTGTCCATGAATATCTGACACCCAACTCCTGCATGAAGACAGAATGAAGAGAAACAGATGCTGAGAGAGGGATAGTGAATAACAATACAGAATAATAGATTGTATTTGGAAAGTATTTCTTATTTCAGTATTCTGAACCTTATATAAAATGTTCCTTTCCGAGACAGTTCCCCTTTAAAAGGGTTTATAACATTTTTAGCATTTTTCACACTTCTTGGGGCAGACTTACTAAATTCACATGAAATATTCGAAATTCGATTGAATTTTTTAAAAAATCTCGAATTCGAATTTCGAATATGCAAATTAGGTAACTTCAACAATTCAATTGTATTTGAATATTCGTAAGTACTTCCCCTTTAAAAAATTTTTCGATTGGCCAGTTCGCCAACTTGGACCTACCGAATTGCTTTAAAAACCCTATCTATCGATCAAATTTTTTTCATTCGATCGTTCGATTGGTCGAATTGCGGTAGAAACATTCGACTTCGAATTTGAATGTTTTTGAAATTCGACCACTTCCCCTTTAAATTCGAAAATCGAATTTGAGGGTTTATTAATTTTTAGCAAATCTGCCCCCCTTATGTAGCTCTTTGGCTTTAGTATGTGCCAGCCCTCTTTGCTGGAAAAACTGCCTTTTCTCTGGTTCCTATAGTTTACAAGACCTGGTGCAAACATTGCTTTTGGCTTTTATTTTAATCTGAGTTTATCATGAAAAGGTAATCCATCTAAGGAGTGGTCAGCCTGATGTCTTACAGACCATTAACAGTAGCAGACCTGTAATAGAACTAACATGTAAATAAATCTCCACCAGTTCTTGCTCTCCCAGAAGATAGTACAATCTTCCTGCTTGAAGCCAGCTTTCAGCAGCTTGGTCACGCTGACCCAGATCAATGGAAATCCTTAAACTTTGCTTGGTATAATCCAGGGCTTTCCGAAGAGACCTGCTATGCAGAGATCAATTGTAATGCATTGGAGGGTATGTATATAAATTACTATAAAATTACTATTTAAAAAAAAAAAAAAAAAAGACCAGACTCCCAAACCCAAATCCCTTTAAAGGAGCTGTTCTCCTTCCAAAACTATTTTCAGTTCAGTTATTTTCAGATAGTTTAAAGCCTTTCTCCAATTGCTTTCCATCATTAGTTTTTTACCGTTTTCTCAAAATTGAAGTTTAAGGGCCCTTAGACATGGGCGTTTGTGACCTGTGCTCCCCTACGTTCCGTTTGGCTGCGTTCAGCCGCAGGAGAGCGCAGGTCTAGATGCACCTCATATTTTTTAATGAGGTTGTACCCCCAAGAGGCGTGTAAGAGCCGAACGCAGGTTCAGACGCAGCATTGCTGGAACGCAGGGGAGCCCAGGTCACAAACCGTGTGTGTAAGGGCCCTAAAGTTTAATGTTCCTGTCTCCAGTGTTTGAGACTGGCAGCTCAATGATCCAACAGCAGTTCCTGAACTGTTACAATTTGCTACATTTAGTTGATACATTTCTCAGCAGCACCTCTGGAGTATTAACAACTACTGTATCTAACAGCTGCCTATAATGAAATCTAGGGATTCTGCTCAGCAGGATAGCAAATGTATCAACTTAATGAATCAATTCAGAACATTTGCCCCCACCCCTCATGAGCTGCTTCATAAGGCAAGAAATTAAACTTTACCCTTCAATGTTAGAAAAACAGTCAGGAAAAAATGTGTAAAATCATGGAAATGCATTATGCATTTTGTATTGCTGTAACCACAAGAAAACTGTGTAAAATTGAGGTTTCACTGCAGTGAGAATCCAAAGAAGGTCGACATAGGTAATGAGCATGGGTTCTTACACCTGGGCATTGGCTTATGCGTTTTCTCAAATGCACAATGAGCGTAAAAGAAACAAATATATTGCATTTAAACCCATTTGATTTTACAAAACGTGTTTTTTTTTTCTGTTCCAAACGCAACCCTCTATTGTATTGATAGCTGAACGTGTGTCAAACGCAAGAAAATGCTGCATCTATACAAACTCACTCCAATGCAAACGTAGTATAACACAACTCCAGGCAGAATATAGTGGAATCAATTAGTAAATTCATTTTTTCGCGGGTCAAACACTAGGGATGCACCGAATCCACTATTTGGGATTCGGCCGAATCACTGAATCCTTCGTGAAACATTTGGCCGAATACTGAACCGAATCCTAATTTGCATAAGCAAATTAGAGACAGGAAAGGAAAAAGTGGGAAAAGAATGTTTTACTTCCTTCTTTTGAGATGAAAAGTCATGTGGTTTCCTTCACACACCTAATTTACATATGCAAATTAGGATTCAGATTAGGTCCGGCCACACACAAGGACTCGGCCGAATCCTAATCCTGCTAAAGAAGGATTCAGTGCACCCCTATCAAACACATAAAAAATGCCTGTGTGTAAGAGCCCTATAGGAGCTCCACTGAAAAGACAGAGCTGGTTGAATTTCCTATTTAATTGTGCTTACTTGGCTGTGTTCATGGTCTGGTAGAGCTGACTTAATGTGCTCAGCAATTCTCCTTCCTTTTTCTTGTCCTTCAGTAACTGCACTAGGTAGATCCAGTGCTCACAGTAGATTATATGGGTTGCAGTGGCAGGGCACACTTTGCTGTAGAAATTGCACATTTCCTCAATGATACTCAGCTGGCCTGCATGAAACATATTGCTTGGGTTCATTGAGCAGTAGCTGGGTATACAGGGTAAATGCATTTCTAACCCGTTTCTGATTCACTGCTAGCTGCTGCAACAGTCTGTGCTATAACAGAAACACACAGTGCAACAAATATGGAGGAGTACATTTTTTTTTCAATTACAACAATGGATGCTACACATTTCCCATAAGTCCCATTAAGAGAAACCTTGTAAACTGCAAAAAATTACTTTTTTTCTTTAAAATGTTTCTTTTTTTTTTTATTTAGACCCCTAGATGTCCCAGTACAATGTATCCCTCGTGTGACTGCTGTCTGTACGCTCCTCTAGTCATTATTATGAATACTGGCCTGGTTGACATTTGTAACCTTATATAGGAAATGCATCTAGGAATCAGTGGGGCTCATTTATAAACTTTGTGCAGGGCAGATTGGTTCTCCCAGTCAACATATTTGCCCAGCACATGGTTACATTTATAAGGGCTCTTACACACGAGCGTCCCCTGGGTTCCGTTTTTCTGCGTTCAGCCGCAGGGGAGCGCAGTTATAGACACACTCAATTATTTTCAATGGGGCTGTACTCACACGAACGCATGTAGGCGCCGAACGCAGGTTCAGACGCAACATGCTGCATTTTTCCTGCGTTTGTCGCCTACATGCGTTCGTGTGAGTACAGCCCCATTGTAAATAATTGAGTGCGTCTATACCTGCGCTCCCCTGCGGCTGAACGCAGAAAAACGGAACCCAGGGGAGCGCAGGTAAAAACGCTCGTGTGTAACAGCCATAAAGCTGAATAAGAGTGTGCAAACAGAATTGCAATTTTTTTTTCAATGCAAATATCTATGAGAACTTTTTAAATATGTCAAAAATCACAAATTGAGACTATTTATGTGCACACTCTGTGTTTGAATAATGCCACAACTTTGGTGTTGGAGAAAATATTCGCAAAACAGTTTGGCAAATTGCAAATTTAAGTCAATGCTATTTTCGCTCACAGCAAACGAATGCAAACACTCATCTCATATGTGAGACATTTGCGTAAATTTATCCACAATACGAATTCGCAAAACTGGAAAGACAGGCAGAGCAGTGCAATATATTAGCGTTTCGGAAAAACGATGAGTAATACAACCTTTTGTGAATAAATATGCGCTGCACAAACTTTAGAAATAACCCCCACTTTCATTGTTTTGAACTAATGATGTTTGAAGGTTGGTGCAAAAAAAACACTAATATGTAAATATAAAATAAGTATTTAATATAGATGATCTTGGCATCACAAGCCACCCTCAAAAGTCAATAAATTTTAGAAAAGAGGTAAGTGCAATTTATAGGGATGCACTAAATCCACTATTTGGGACTTATCCGAATCCCCGAAGCCTTTGTGAAAGATTCAGGCAAACCGAACTGAATCCTAATTTGCATATGCAAATTAGAGGCAGGAAAGGAAAAAGTGGAAAAAGAATGTTTTGTTCCTTGTTTTGAGACTAAAAGTTACGTGATTTCGCTTCTCACACCTAATTCACATATGCAAATTATGATTTGAATTCGGTTCAGCCACACACAAGGATTCTGCCTAATCCAAATCCACTTGAAAAAGGCCTAATCCTGGCCAAATCCCAAACCTAATCCTGGATAAGGTGCATCACTAGCAATTTATAAGTCTTTGGGGCAGATTTACAAATGGTCGAATTTTTTTTAAAGGGCTTTTTCAATCGAAAATTGACCTATTTCGATCAAATAGGTCTGTCTTCAATCGAATAAAAATAGTTCAAATCGTTAGTTCGATCACACTGCGCAAAATCCTTCGAATTCCTTCGAATTTTCAGGACAGGATTTAAGAGGTCCCTCATAGCCTGCAATGGCAATTTGAAAGCTTTAAGGTGGCAAAGCGTCGAATTCAAAGGATTTTAAAGGGCTAGTACTTCGAAAATTCAACTTTTTTTCTATTTGAATCGAATTTTGGCCTATTTGATAGTCGAAGTAGCCCAAAATGACTTTGAATTTTTTAAATTTGAATTTTATTCAAATATTGACTTAGTAAATGTGCCCCTTGGTGTCTGTGTGCTTCAAATACATTCGGTAACTAATGTAAACTCTTCCAACCGAGGCTCATATTTGCATAGTATCCTTACAAAGCGGACCAATCACCACGATGATACTGTTGTAAGTTCCCTGAGCCAGGAACTCGGATCTAGAGACACGTGATGTCTAGAACCAATCGGAACTCCCCCACACAGAAGTAAGTGTTTGCATTCATATTTGCATAGCCTGGGACTAATAAATAATCATATTGAGGTTACTGACCATAAATTGTTATATTACTACTAAAATCTTGTAAAAAGTTTACCGAGAGGCAAATATTCGTATGAAAGGAATGAAGGATGTTAGGGTTTCACTTGTATCTCTTATCCATGTTCTGTTGCTGTATATACTGTACCACAACACACCATTACAATCTGCTGATTGCTTTGATTAGTCCTTTTAATTGTGGGTGGTCAGTTTACCACAAGTCTTATTTGTCGATGGAAGGGTTCTCCATAGAAAAGAGTGGATACATAATCGGCCCCTAAGGTGGTGTATTTCTTTTTCCTCTGAAAAGTGCAGTATTCAGTAAACATTTTGTTTCTGCTACAATTAGACATTACATTTACCTTTCAGCCACACCTAATTCTACAACAATCCACGAGTCAAGCAAAAGAATGGAAAGCAAGCCGTGTGCTATGTAAAAAGGTACAAAAACATTCTCAATCTGTCCCTCATAGAAAAGAAGGAAATACTTTAGAATGTTCTCCGTAAACATCCACAATAAGCTATAGCAGGCAGGTAGCATTTCATATTTGTTGCATGAAAGTGTGCCTTCATTTACTGCTCCTACAGGTAGAATTTGTGTAAATTGTTGACGCCCTAGATATCAGTGTTAACTAGAATTATGCCAGGCAAAACAATATTTTTTTTTCTTTTTCCTTTAACCAGTTTAACTAGTGTTTTTTGCAATCCATCAGTTTTCTATTTCGGTATGCCTGTTGGCAGTCAGTGTTTATCTCTGCAGATCAGATATAGACGCAGCTTTGTACGGTAGCAAAAAAATAGGGACAACAGAGAAGTGATACATGTAGTGACAGTCAGTATTTGTAGAAACCAGATAATGGACCAAACTGTGCAGTGCTGTTAAACTGAAACTCCCTTTAGGGCAGAGACACACAAGCAGATTCTGGCAGATTAGTCACCCAGCGACAAATCTCTTCTTCTGGGCGACTAATCTCCCTGAACTGCCTTCCTTTGCCTTCCCGTCGGCTAGAATGAAAATCACCAGTGGGATGGCACTCTGAGTAGTGATGGGCGAATTTATTCGCCAGGGGCGAATTCCTGCGATTCGCCGCTGGCGAATAAATTCGCGAAACTGCCAACAAAATTCGCGCCAAAAAATTCGCCACGCAAAAAGGAGTCGTGCGTCGTTTTTGACGCGACGCGCCGAAAACGACGCGACGCGCGCAGAAACGACGCGACACCGGAAACGACGCGTCAAAAACGTCGCGACGCGCGTCAAAAACGACGCGACGCGCGTCAAAACCGACGCGCGACTCGTTTCGCGAATCGGCGAAAAATTCGCGAATTTCTCTGGAAATTTGCGAATTTTTCGGCGAAGCGAAACGCGGCCGTTTCGCCCATCACTAACTCTGAGCACTTCGTTCTTCCGAAGTCGCCTGAAGATTAGTCACCTAGAAGAAGACGAGATTTGTCGCAGGGTGACTAATCTCCCCGAATTTGCTCAAGTGTCTCTGCCCTTACACAACATGTTTTATCAAGACTAAGCACTCTTTCAAGTGTAGCAAAACCAGTGATACAAAGTATCTTATAACCTCCACCCCTTCCTTTTACAAATACTTAGTGGCAAATTTACTATTATTCCCCAAAATTAGTTCGACCAAATTCGATATTCAAATAGCATTCGATCGTCGAAAAATAAGCCAAAATTTGCATATTCGACCAAACAAATAAATCCTACATTCGATCTATTCACATGAATTTAGTACATCGGCCCCTTAGTATCACTGGTTTTTTTTTTTAAAGGAAAACAATACCCCCCGAACAATGTAGGTCTCTATAAACAGATACTGCATAAAACTACTCATATGTAAAACCCTGCTTCATGTAAATAAACCATTTTCATAATAATACACTTTTTTAGTAGCATGTGCCATTGGGTAATCATAAATAGAAAATTGACATTTTAAAAAATAAGGACAGCCTCCTGGGATCCTAGGATCCAACGGTGCACACAAACATACCAAACAAACTATAAAGTTAGGTCACATGAACCAATTAACAGACAGAGTTCTGTCTTTTGCTTCCACACTTCTTCCTGTTACAGTTAGAGTTGAAATATTTCTGGTCAGGTGATCTCTGAGGCAGCACACAGACCATCATGAAATGGTGGTTCAAGGCAAGAGCTGTAAAAGGGCAATATTTACTTAAATATATATACCAGGTAAGTAAGATTATTTAATATGTCACTTGATTTGATATAAACTATCTGTTGCTCAAAAATTCATTTTCAGGGTATATAGTTTTCCTTTAACATTTAACATAATCTTGAAACATTTTGTGTAACCTGTCCCAAATAAAGAGAGTTGCAGTTTAACAGCACTGCAGGGTCTGGTCCATTAAATGGTTTCTACATAAGAATATACTCTTGCAGGGAGGTGATATGGATATATTTTGACCTAAAAATTCTTTATAAAGGTTGGACAAGTAAAAGTAAAATTCAGCATTGTTTTGTAGGACTGAAATATCAGTGAAAGATAAAGTTACAGCAAAGTGTATATTTTTTTCTTTTAGCTCCAAACCAAAAACTACATTTTAGAAAGATAGTGTATATGAAAGAGTATTTTAAAACTTTCACATTGAATTATATTTTACAAGAAACAAAACTTATGACATCAATATGGCATCTATTATTTGGAGTACTTGGGTTTTGTTTTATTTGCTACTAGTATTTGATTATAAGTAATTAAAGTTAACGATTAGTATGTAGAATAACCAGTTCTTTGCAAATTTTCAATTGCTCTTAATTGTTTTATAGCTTTTGAATATTTTTCTTCTCTTCTGATTCTTTCTCCAACCAAAATCACTATTGCTCTGTGAGGCCCTTTTTTTAAGCATTGTTACATTGTATTGCTTATCTTTCTGTTCTGGTCCTCTCCTATCCATCTCCCAGTCTCTCATTCAAACCACTACCTTGTTGCTAGGGTAAACTGGACCTTAGAAACCAGATAGCTGCTTAATTTCCATACTAGAGAAAGGCACTTTAAAAAAGACTAAGGGGCAAATTTACTATTATTCCCCATAATTAGCTCGACCAAATTCGCAATTCGATAAGTATTCAACTGCAAATGCTTATCGAATTGTTTTAGGCTATCATTTTGCTTGATATCTGATTTCTTGATGAATTTGTATGATCGGATAATGATCGTTCGATTTCACAAACAAATCTGGAAATTTCCTTCGAGAGTCTGAAAAATTCGTACGATTCGAACGATCGAACGCTCCGATCGCATGAATGGTATTCGAGCAGGACTTAGTCTCTGAAGCCTATGGGGAGCTTCCCATAGGATTCTATTACAATTCAGTAGGTTCAATCTGGCGAAGTAGGCAGTCGAATAACTTTAAAATTTGATTCCTTAGATCACCGAATGATCGAATTATCTATTCGATCTATTCGATATTCGATGATCGAAGAGGCCAAATTTCACTTTGCGATTTCACGAAAAATTCATACGAACGTTGTTCGATCGAATGCGATTGAACTTCGATCATTTCACGTGAAATTTGTAAATCGGCCCCTAATAATTCAAAACCCATAAAAAATGAGGACCAATTGTAAAAGCACTCTCTATGATACTTAAAGAATATAAAAGTGACCTATCCCTTTAATAGGTAAAAAATATATATTTTTTAGAGGTTGAATGAAGCTTGTCTTAAGCTAATAAAGACTAGTTCTTGACATCTGTTGATCATATACAATATGTTATGTGATTTACTTACTATTAAGGTTGTTAGACTTCAAGGTAAACATCAGCGCCAGCTCATAACAAAGTATGCCTATTCCGAGGACTCTTTGTTGAATGAAAATTTGTCCCAGCCAATGTAAAACTTGTACCAGCTCCCGCTCAGCCCCATCACTGCCCTGCACTTCTATATACAACTGGACAGAGTGGAGAAAGTAACTCTCTGCCATAACCCCAGCTTGATGGGAAAGAGCCAGTCTCCCAAAATTGGCCATCACTATTGCTTGGTTTCGCCTGTTCCCTGTTTCTGTGGCCATTTTTAGAGCTTGGGTGTACGCTCTTGATGCCTCAATGACATTATTATTCATCTTTTTGGCATTGGCAAGAAGGTTATAAACAACTCCACACTGGGTGGTACTGTCTGTTTCCTGCATGGAGTCTAGCAGCAACATCAGAATCTTACAAGCTTGTTCATAATGGCCATCTAGTACATACATCCATCCCAAAAAGACAGACGATTCAAATGTCTCCTCATCACTGGTCCATCTGCTTAATTCAACAGCCCTTTTAGAGTAGCAAATAGCACCTGAAAATAGTTTATATTGGAGGTATAACTTTGATAAAATAAGGCATAATGTTCGTTGAGCTTTCACATCTCCAATCTCATAAGAGCAAGAAAGTGCATGTTTCAAGTAAGGAACAGCTTGTGCAGGAATATAGTTGTTTTTCAAAGATCCTTCTTTGATCTTAGAAATATTTTGCATAACAACCCCAGCTCTCCACATTGGTGATGGCATTATTTTCATGCCAATGGTCTTGCACAGTTTGGATGATGCCAAAGCAACATGTGGAAGATATTTTTTGTCATAGAAGTAGCTTAAAATTGGCATCACACCTAGTATGGGATTTAATGTTTGAGAGCTTGAAGCAATGAGCAGAAACTGCAGTCGTTCCACAAATGGCAATGCCTCATCATATCTTCCCAACTGCTGGAGCAGTCTGAAAATGAGAAAACACGTCCTGGCTTCAGATGAGACATCATTAACAATGATGGATTTTCTTAATATGTATTTTAACACCTCAAACTCTATTTCTGAGCTGAAACTGTGATGGGGCAAGCATGCTAGGAGACTTGCAGCCTTCTCTACCAACAAGTCTTGTTTAGATTTCATATTTTGTTTCACATAAATAGCTGATAGGTTGGTATACAAAGCAGTCAACAGGTGTAAATCAAGAAATCCCTGCCTTGTAGCACTTAATGCTTCTTCAAAATAAACCCTGGCCTGCGACAGCTTCATTCTTTTGGCACAAATCCGTCCCAGAAGAAAGCAACAACGGATGTGAGACCAAGTCATCTGACTTTTCTTAGCCCAGTTTCGAGATGTTTCAAGGTAGAAAACCAAATCTTCTTCCTCCGAAAATCCATAAAAAGTTGTGCTTAGAAATGACATAGGCAAGTCATATAAGGGCTGGAAGTAGACTTGGTAACCTTCTTTATTAAGGAATGTTAATGCAGGTTCAAAGACCTCAGAATCATCCACCTCTCCAGTGTTTAAATCAACAAAGAACTTTGGATCATCAATGTCTTCCTGTGCTTGAATATGGAATCCCTCCATTTCACCTTTCCATTTTGAGTCTGGACTTGATTTCTCACTGCCTTTGAATGAGCCACTGCCAGCTTCACACTCCTCCCAGCTATCAGCTATCTGAATTTCTCCAAAATCCTCATTTATAACTGTAATAGAGAAGAAATAATTAATTTGACTGATTAACCTTTTTATGTACTGTATGTTTTTATCATTATTGGAGACGGGAGCAAAAAAAATATATGTATATGAAAAAAGCCCAGCTACCCCAACTAGAGGCGTTCATAAATCATTGGGGGTTTTAATTAAGGTAGAACCAAACTCATCTCCTCACCCCTACATTGTTTACTAGCACTACATGTTTTTAACATATTACAGTTGAGCAAAGTACCCTGCTGCCTTTAAAGGGCAAGGAAAGGCAAAGAATTAAATCCCATTTTTACTTTCTTTAATGAAAAAGAAATCTTTCTCCAGTGTACCGTTTTATTAGAAACGTGACTGTATGAAGTGAAGTTCTCTTCATTTAGTGCTGTGGATAGGAATTGTCAGATGGTCCCGAACTACTGGCAGGGAAACAATCATTCTTATGAACAGCAGGGGGAGCCCCTGCCTTACTTGCCAGCCATGCAGAACTCCAGCAGCTTTGTTTTTTGATCAATTATGACGATCCCTAAGAAGCCCAGACCACACTGAGCATGTGTATGTAGTCTAGTCTTGCAAAGATGTATAATAAAGTTACAAGATGACAGCCCCCTGTGGCCAACTTTGAAAGCATAAATCATTTGTTTGATTAGGCTTGTGGTGCAGTAAGTTCATGTTCATGTTTAGTATACAAAATACATCATTTCTAGCCTTATTCTATCTTAGACTTTCCTTGCCCTTTAAAGGACCTTCCTGGAGCCTTGGCAAAGCCTTATCACTAAGGCTGATATTAGCAATTCTGTATGATTCCTTGCTCTTCACACTTTTTAAAAAAATATTAATCTTTTCTGCTTCTCTAAAATCGCTGTACACAAACATTATACTAGAATGTTTGTTGCATACCCATAGCTAATACACTGCTCCAGTAAACCTCCTCTTGCTGAAGAGATACCATAAAAATGTAAGAAACTGATTGCAGACATTGCTTTCGAAGTGTTGTGTTCAATGTGCTAACAGAATTGTGAATTAAAGTATGTTTCAAACTGCAAATGTCCATAAGAGCTTTTTATATATGGCAAAAAATCATAAATTCAGAATATTTTTGCACAAACTAACGGAGGTGTAGAAAATATTTGCAAAATATTTGCAAAACAGTTTGCAAATTTAAATTTTCCAACTTCGCACAGTGCCTGCACTCACCCAAATACCTCTCTCATTTACAGCCATTTGCGAATAATTTGTTTGAAATGTGAATTCGCAAAAATCAGAAAGATGGCCACAGCAGAACAATATGTTAGTGTTCAGGAAAAAACATGGGCAATACAACCATTTGCGAATAAATATGCATTTCGTGAACTTTATAAATGACCCACATTGAGAACAGACTGTCATTGTCCCTTGCTAGACTAGAGATTACGTTGTAGGTGCTGTAAATCCAAAAAGTTTAAGAAATACTGAGTGAAATTCAATTGTTATAATCCAATAATGCAGGGAGATGGCACACCAAAACATAGAAGCAACGAAAATTTCTTGTTGAAGAAAGTGGAGGTTTATTAAACCAATGTTTCAATTCCTCACAGGAACTTTCGTCAGGGACCTGACGAAAGAGATATTTATCTCTGAGATACTGTGCACAGGGAAATACCAATGCAAATTCTGCCACTAATGCTTTGCAGGGTCCATTTCAATTGGCCATGCCACTAGTTTGACCAAGCCCTAGCCCCATTGCATTACAGTAGAATAATGGCACATGGAATGTTCTGCCCTCTGTTTCTGTGCAACTCTTGACACCATGGTGAGAACTGAAAGGTAAACAGGGGTGTTTTCCCTCTTTTTGTGAATTAGGGAATTAAGGAATTATGGCCTAGGCATTAGAAACATACAAAATAGGGCACTGAAAAAAAAGCTGCCAATAATATCAGTCCAAACATATGCCAAAACAGATTTCTATAATGCACTCTTAAAAATTAGCAATGTCTCATACCTTAAAAATTCTACAGATGATTTGAGATATGAGTTAAGCGTGCTTTGACTTCATACAACCATCAAAAAAAAAGTTCAGAAATCTCTGATTAAAAGTTTTTTTTATCAGTAATTTCTTTTTAAAGTTACTTTTCCAGACAAAGGTAATATAAAGTGATTTAGTGACACCTTGAAGATGAGCATTTTCTATGCAGCACTATATGCAAATGTCAAGAACAGAAACAAAATTGTAAATCGAATAGCCATTATATAATTAAGACATTTTTTTGATGATTCAAGGGAATAAAAGTTGCAACTTCTACTGTAACCATTCATTATACTAATAAAGCATTTTACCTGGGTAGGAGAAATGACTAATTCAGCCACCCACCAATCTCTCTTTGTCTACAGGGATGAACACGAACCAATACAGATCCATTATCTAACAAGAACATGTTCCCTGTTTTCATCCTACAGTTATGATTTTAATGTCGTATGTGTATAATATAGTCTTCAGAAGAGCAGTCAATCAACTTTTGTTCTTTTAAAACAGGAGGCCTTTTCATTGCAGAAACAAAATATGAAGAGAAAAAATACATAAAAGAAGAACACCAATGAACCATCTGCAGTGCTCGAATCGAGAAAATGAAAATATAAAGCTTTTCAAGTCATGAACAGAGAGTTCCCACAAGGGATATGAGCTTTGCTGCACTGATTTTGCGCTATTTCAACTATCGAATAGTCCAAAATTCGATTTGAAAAAAAAATTGAAAATTAAAATTTTCAAATTTCGAAGTACGTGCCCTTTAAAAATCCTTCGACTTCGACTATTTGCCATCTTAAAGCTGTCGAATTGCCATTTTAGCCTATGGGGGACCTCATAGAACCTGTCCTGAAAATTTTTATAAGTTCCAAGAATTCAAAGGATTTCGCGGAGAATTGTTCGATTGAATCGAACGATTCGAACAATTTTTATTTGATCAAAAATTTACCTATTTTTCCATTTTCGATTGAAAAAGCCCTTGAAAAAAACTTTGAGGGTCGAATTTCGAAGTTTTCTTACTTCTAAAATTCGGCCCTTGTAAATCTGCCCCTTAATGTTGATAAATGTAAAGTCATGCACCTGGGATGTAAAAATATCCAAGCCACTTATATCCTTAATGGGACTGCACTAGAAAAATCCATTATGGAAAAGGACCTTGGAGTCCTTGTAGATGATAAACTTGACTGTAGCAAGCAATGCCAGGCAGCAGCATCAAGGGCCAATAAGGTCTTGAGCTGTATTAAAAGGGGCATAGAGTCACGGGAGGAGGGGGTCATTCTTCCACTTTATAGAGCACTTGTAAGGCCACATCTAGAATATGCCGTACAGTTTTGGTCTCCCTCACTCAAACAGGACATTATTGTATTAGAGAGGGTACAGAGAAGGGCAACTAAGCTGGTAAAAGGTATGGAAAATCTTAGCTATGAGGAAAGACTGACCAAATTGGGGATGTTCTCGCTAGAGAAGAGGCGCTTAAGGGGTGATATGATAACTATGTATAAATATATAAGGGGATCATAATCTTTCTAATGTTGTATTTACCAATAGGTCACAAGGTCACCAATTCTGATTAGAAGAAAGGAGGTTGAGTCTAAATATTTGGAAGGGGTTTTTTACAGTGAAAGCTGTGAAAATGTGGAATTCTTTCCCTGAATCAGTTGTACTGGCTAATACATAGATAGCTGTAAGAAGGGGTTGGATGGCTTTTTTAGTAAGTGAGGGAATACAGGGTTATGGAAGATAGCTCATAGTACAAGTTGATCCAGGGACTAGTCTTATTGCCATTTTGGTGTCAGGAAGGATCCCCCCCCCCCCCTGTGGCAACTTGAAGAGGCTTCATATGGGGTTTTTTGCCTTCCCTTAAAAAAGTTTGTCAAAGGTTTTCAACCTAACTTACTATGTTATTATGTTTTTAAAAGTTTAAAGGTTCATGAGTAACGTTATAGTACTACGTAGAATTGATGATATGACTCACCAGGGGAAGCTTTCATATATATGCCCATAGGTTCCATGCCATCTGCAAAACATTAACAACTATTACATATTATCCATGTTACAGGTTTGAAAAACAAGGTTTACGTCTTCTGGGAAAAATGTTAAAAAAACATGAGTCAAAACGTCATGTTTTATATATTTATTTCACAAACATATTTTCTTTTGTTGGTGCTATATAAATTGCTAATTGAGACACTCTCTCAGGTTACATTTTAAGGCATGATGTTTACTTGAATTAGTATGTAACGTGTTATTGTAATGCTTGCTATCATTATACTGTGTCAGAGAGAAGTTCATAGAAACACTTTTAAAGGGAAAATATAACCCTCTTTTTGACATGAGCTCATTCAATTGGACTTATGTAGAAAAGGGACACTATCTGAAGTTCCATTCAATAATCATAGTGTAATGCCATCGTTCCTTCACATTATGCCATTGTGAAATATGGATTCTGAGATACGAGAGGCCTGTTTACTAATTTTCAATGTTTAGGGACAAAACAAACAGTCACCAAAAGAAAAAAAATCTGTGATAAAACTTGTGTAACATCTTTTCTTGAACATGTAGGGACCCCTAGGGTAAACTGTGTCCCTAGTTTAAAGATTTGCATACCCCCTGCTATTGGCCAGGAGGTGCTGTGACCACATCCTGCCTCACCCTGGTATAGTGCTGGGGAGTGGCAGTTTCCTCTTTGCCTTCCACCTGAGGACAGGGTGGATGTGTGCTTCGAGTCTGGGCATGGGTTCAGTACAGTTGTGGACCTGGCAACCCCATGAATGAGGTTTAGCTATAGTAGTGCAGACTTGTAATAGTCTCTTTAGGAGAGAAATAGATAGTGTAAAGTAAAAGAGCAGCTGAAGCTCCAACAAGGATTTGCAGCATGGAGTAGATTCCTAGAAGCCTTGTGTGAATGCCTCCAGTGCAGGGACCTCAGTGAAGAGGGTGTTAGGTTAGCTTCCAGCTTCCTGAACAGTGCACTGGATGGGGATGGCGTACTGAATCACTACAAATGCCTAATGGAGTCTTCCTCAACTGAAATACCTATTACCTGAAGCAATGTGTGAGTTATATGTGCCTCTCCATATGCTTTCTCTATCTATGAGCTCTCTGTGAGCCTGCCAGTTCTGTGTGAGCTGTGTAGTGTGTGTGTTATGTGCCAATACCTGATCTCCTGCGTGAAGAAACCTGTGGTAATTTGTCTTGGACCTAATAAACACCTGTTCTGTTTTCAACATAAGAACCTCCTGGCCCCCAAGTCTCTATTTTTGTGTACAGTAGCCTTAAAGGGAAGCTTCCACCTGGCGAAGGCCCTGACTCTGTGTGTAAGTCGCAGTGTAACCCATGCTTATGCCTTTAGCTGGACACTTAAACTAATTGTGGTCAAGACTGCCCAAATTACCGTTACAAAAGGGGAGAAAAACTCTATTTGCATGAATCGAATACGATTCAAATTTTCAGGTCAAATCCATTACATTGAATATAAGACATTGTGGGGTCCGTTTACTAAAGTGCGGTAAAAATTTAACGCAGAATATGTTTCCGCGAGTTTATTAACCTGCGGTAAATATAAATTTGCGAATTTTCTTGCGCAAGAATATGTATTCTCCAGTTATCGCATCCGCTGAAAATAACGCTACGTACATATTAACGCATGGTTTACTAAGCGGCGAAATGTGTGAAAGACAAAATTAACGCCAGAATATTCTCAACATTTTACCGATATCTATATAGTGGCGTTAACTTATTTTTTGGCCAGAAAATTCTCAATGGGAGTTCGGCTTCTTGAAGGTAATAATAAAGTCTTTTTACTTTTACTCAAACCTGAACTACTGACTTACTATCTATTGGATCTCACCCTACATCCACATGCACATGTGCCTCTTGTTATGAGCAAATGGACTCTATGTTATGTACTCACCTAGTCTGTACACTGAGCTGATATCTGTCTGGCAGAGGCTGTTAAGTAGATCAATGCAGTCTTTCTGGGTGTCATCATCAAGGACATTAAGGCATGACCTCTCCTCCACACTTAGAAAGAGCAAGTCTTTATCTCTGGGGACAAAAAATATAAACTTATATGGAGAGATCTAACAATTGCATGTGTGCTAAAGATGTTTACATGTAGTCTTGCTAAGTAACATGGGTGGATTAAATACCCCAATGCCTTGTGCACATATTTTGTTTTAACATTTAACAAAACCAGGACTACTGGGACTATAAAGGGAATAGCAGACAGACCAAATACCCCTGCACAGACTACAGGTATAGGTTTTCTGGATAAGGGGTCTTTCCATAATTTGGATCACCACACATTTATTTTTCAAGATTTATTAAGAGCTGAATAATAAATTCAAATTCACACATTCAAATTTCAATCCCCTTATTCGAATGTAAATTCGAATGTGAGATTTATCATACCTCGACCATGGAACAGTCATAATCGAATATCCGCACCTAAAATCTGCTGAGCTCATCGAGTCAATGGCAAAGGTCTGTTGAGTCATTTGGAGATGTGAATAGCCTTCCTGACATTCAAGTTTTTTTTGGGAGGGGAGAAAAACTATTTGCATGAATCGAATACGATTCAAATTTTCAGGTCAAATCCATTACATCGAATATAAGACATTGAGTTTTTTTACGTAAATAACCTCCTGGTCGAATTTTGAGTATATTTGAGCTTAAAAAAAATCACAAGAATTTAAAAATTTGACCTTTGATAAATGGGCCTTCCGGTCCACTAAAAAATGATTTATTAACAATAATTAAACCCAATAGGATTTGTTGAATTCCAATAACATTTAATTATATCTTTGTTGGGATAAAGAACAAGCTACTGTTTTATATAGAGAAAAAGGAAACCATAATAATACATTATAATAACTTTCGTAGCATGGAGTCTATGGTGCAAATTCAGTAACGCGCGAAGCGTCTAACGCTAGTGCTAATTCGCAACTTCCATGGCGAAAATTCACCATCGAAGGAGATAGACTGCGCAACTTCGCACCCTTACGCCAGGCGAGGTTGCGCACTGACGAAGGGACGTAACTACGCTAATTCACTAAGATGCCCATTTTACTGAACGTTACCTCTTACGCTAGACGTTACTTCGCCAGATAGGAGTTTGAAAAGAATAATTTAAATTTTTTCTAAGTCCCACAAAACGCTGGAGTCTTTTACCTTTTGAAGAGTGATAGTCTGATAAAGAGCAAAAATTTTGGGGGGGGTTACCCTCCTTCCCCCCTACATTTCCTAACAAATGGCAACTTGACTATACAGTGGTCATATGTTTAGGGCAATAGAACAACTTTATTTTATTTATTAAAGGTTTCCTGGGCTTGTGTAGTGTAATGAAGTGGCTCTAAGATACACCTCTAATATACGTTTAAGTTCGCACTGTATGCAAACTAGGCATCACAAGCGTAAATGCGTTTTGCCTGGCGAAGTAATGGTAGCGAAACTTCACTACCATTCGCCGCCCTGTGTGCAACTTCTCATTTTAGTGAATTTGTGTAGCACTGGCGAAAATTCGCCTGGTGAAGTGCGGTGAATCTGTCACAAGCGCATTTTCGTGCTTTAGTGAATCTGCCCCTATGGGAGATGTCCTTCCCCTAATGTGGAGCTTTCTGGTTAATGGCTTTCTAGATAACTTATCTCATATCTGTACAATGCTAATCTTCCTGATTATGCTAGTGCTATTCAGGCAATTATCATTCACAGGTAGTGATGTGCGGGTTGGGGTTTTCCCAACTCGCACCTGGCCCTATCCCACCTTCCTTCAACCTGCGTCTGCCCGAACCCGCACTTCTGGGTTCCTTTTATAGACCCACGCCGACCTGTCGATAACGTCACAAAAGTGAACAGGCTTGCAGCTATAAAGCTGGAAGTTGAAAGCTACCCGTGAAGAGCAGTGCGAGGTCGACCCAAATCCTTGGATCCTGCAGGTATTGGGTCGGCCCGCACATCACTACAGTCTACAGGAAACCATTACATCTGCGTTTACTCTAACAGCAGTGATACACACATTCTTCATAAATTCAGTTTACAATTCCCTGAAATTCAGTTTTAACTTTAACTAATTAAACTTTAAACTGTTTACTCTTTGCCAGTTTATCTATTCTATTTAATGCAGAAAAATTTGAACAGGATGGGGCCACCTGAAAATAGGATGGAAGCTTTCCAGAGATTTCATCTTATTTTGTCTCTATATGGCTGATCTATTATTTTTTCAGGGAAACAAGCCTTGCAAAAAAGAAGCACAAAAGGCAAATGTGTTATACTGCATTTGCATCTCCCCCTCACCTATACCATGTTTTTATTGGATTTTAAAAGGAATGGTTTGCTTTGCATTCCATGGATTTTTGGTTAAAAGCAAGTCAACTTGCACTCAAAATTACATTCTGTGTAAAAGAGTGCAGAAGACTGTAGTAAATTTTGTTTTTATTTTACAGACCATTTTAACTACACACTGACATATTTTCACTGATAAATATCTGTTATTTTCCTAGCACTTTATTTTGTTCATTTGAAATGGTAAAGGTTGTCATACAAAGCTTTTAACATTACTTTTATCAGGCCACAGCTCATAAATCCAATATGCTTTTAGATGCAAACTGAGATAATCCCTTTAAAGTTCACATTTTATTTAAATAATCAAGAGGGCTCAATGATTACATTTTCATATACTATTTTATTTTGTGGCCCGCATTACCAAGATATTTAAGTAAAGATACAAACCATAGTTTGTATAGTCGTACTTTGCACTAGTTGTTAATGGCAGGCGTCTGTTTATCTAAAAAAGAGTTTCGAAAAGATCAAAGAGAATTCTTAAAAAAAAATGTGTTAAGTGTTTTTGATGTAGCTACTAGTACCTCTGACCAATGAATGCGTAAAGGTGCCTGGGCAAAGAAGGCAGCCCCTATATGGAGCCAAATGGATCAAAACAATTCCTTTCCCATGGACATGTGCCATTTTGTAACTGAATATATTTATAGCTATGTTTGTTCCCTAATCATTAATATTGATGTACAGGTATGGGATCCATTATCTGGAAATCAGTTATCCAAAAAGCTCCAAATTATGGGAAGGCCATCTCCCATAGACCCCATTTTAATCAAACAATCAACATTTTTAAATTTAAATAACTATACTGTAATTATGAAACCTGTACCTTGTACTTGATCCCAACTAAGATATAATTAATTTTGTTGGAATCAAAACAATTCTTTGGTTTTGCCTGTAATAAGGCTTAATTGCATCTTAGTTGGGATCAAGTACAGAAATAAAATCAATTTTTAAAATCTGAATTATGTGATTAAAATGAAGTCTATTGAAGATGGCCTTCCCGTAATTCGAAGCTTTCTGGATAACGGATCCCATACCTATAAAAATATACACAGATATTGCATGCCAGGATTCTGCATTCTGTCAGCAAACAAAACAATCATTCAGGCTCTTTCAGAGCCGTTGCCTATATAAAGGCAACCATGGGTCTGTGTCTAAGGGGGCAGCTTAAGGGGGTAGTCAACTGATTCATAAACAAAAAAAAGGTCACCCACAGTTACTGGAAACTTCCTGTTAAATCTGACAAAGGAGTTGGGGGACAACCTCCTACATACTGTAAGCAGTACACTTTCACTCTGTCGAATCCTGTAGAAATTATTTGCCAAAGAAAACCTAAGGGCTCCTCTTTTAATCACTGAATTTAAAGACATGTGAATACAGCATAAGAACCATCCCTTAGTTTAGTGCCAATGGTATTTTAAAGGGAAAAAAAGTGCTTTTGGTGCAGTCCATGTTTCGTTTTTGGAACCATGTCTGTTTTTCAACAAGAACAATAAAGCAACAGTGACACCTTCTGGTTTCATTTAGAACTGATACACTGAGCTTTTTACCCTGTTTCCTGAAGTCACACATACTCTGTCATTGTTTTTATTATCAACATTTATAGTGTTTATATATATATATATATATATGTTCTGTGATATAGTGTACAACAAAGGGCTCTTGCCAAGGAAATGTGAAGGGGTTTAGTAATATATGTATATACCATCTCTACAAAAGTTAGTGCTGTGTAGGTAAACACAATGGAACATACTAGGGTCGGACTGGGGGGCACAGGGCCCACTGAGACTGTTGTCCAGGACCCCGTCCGGCCCCCTTTCCCCTACACTGAAGCGACGAACGCACAGCAGCAAACGTGCATGGGCAAATGGTGCCGCACAACATCCATGCACAAATGGTGCCAAATGACGCTATGCTGAACATTTTTTATTGAATGAGAATTGGGAGAGGGGGGTCTGGCCTGGTGGGGGCCCATGAGGGTCTGGGCCCACTGGGTATTTTCCGGAGTCCCGCTGGGCCAGTCCAACCCTGGAACAAGTTTTTTTTGTTCGTGGTTTGAAAAATAAGGTTACCCACTCGTTATATGCACAGACGTAGGCAGTACATAAGGATAGGCTGGGAAGGATGTGTCTCTTTAGTTGTACACATCAGTTGGTAGTGGGAGCACCATTCCTGGGTTAAAGGAATCCCCAGTGAATGTTTATGAATCTCTGCAGAGGATATTTATCTAATAGCAATAGACAATAAGGGTAAGCAGAGTGCAGCTGGATAATGGACCGTGTAAAGAGGCTTCTGTTCACTTCACACCAGGAGTAGTCACTGGATTAGGGCTTGGTACACTATACTCTGGGTATAGCCAGTTTACATTGGATTTAATGCATTCCACTATCCTCAATTTAGGCTATGTTCCATTTATTGGGACACCGCAAGTAGACCCTGATTAATATTTCTTACCCTGAAACCACATTACCAGGAAGCAGAGCTGGACTAGCAATCTGTGGGTTCTGGCAAATGCAAGAGATGCCATAGACCTGCAGTATTTAGTTGGCTGGTGGGGGCTGTATGGACCTCTGTGTATTGGAAATGCCAGGGTCTAAATAGAATTCCAGTTAAGACCTGCTAAGACGTCACATATAATGATGTTTTGCATTTAGATTTCTACTTTTCAGTAGGAGTTATCAAACTGCCACATGTAACTGAACCCCAAGGGTACTGATTTGGCATTTACACCTGCTGGGAGCTCATAAAGTCAGTGTAATGTGCAGGGAGAGTTGCCAAGAGTTATGTGTAGAAACTTACAAGGCTTTCAAACAGCTTGTGTCCACATGTTTAGTTCTGACAAATCCCATGACTCCATTAGAAGGGCATTTACCCACAAACCATGTCAGTCCTGGTATAAAAAAGCCTACAACTTCAATGGTGTCTCCAGTGCAGTAGCTGAGTTCATCCCATCCTGTGGCCACGTGGTCTTCTGTGGCCATGCAAACACCTTCTCCTGGTAAAAAATATATATTTATTATTATTCTGCTACCCTTCTGCAATCCATATACAACAATTGGCACAAAATAAATATAAATGGCATAGCATTCATGTGGACATTGCATGATGTAGGGCAATATTGTATGGTAACATCCAAAAAGACATAAACATTTTACATCTTTTTCTACTACTATGCAGTAGCATTTGTCAGATTTGGCCAAGATAGCCCTTTTAACGTCTAAAGACTCCACTACTTATATTCCATTGGGTACATTATAACAGTGTGAGACCAACTGAGATATCCTCATTCATGAATGCTGCCATAGCATCTATGGGAAAACCAGATTCCAGTCAGTATTGCTGGACATAGGCAGAATGCAAGTGTTGTGCTAGACTAATGTGCAGGGGTCCACAACCACCGGGCCACGGACCAGAACCAGGCCACGGGCAGTCCTGGAGCGGGCTGCTGAGCTTTTACAAGGTGCGACAAAACGGACGATGTTGAGACAAAATGGACGCCGACCCCCCTCCCGACCCTGCTGACCCCCGCTGATCCCCCTCTCGACCCCCCAGAGCGCCCCCCCCCCCCAGTCCTTGAAAAAGTTTTGCCTCGACACCGGTCCCCAAAGCAAAAAAGTTTGGGGACCCCTGCTATAGTGCTTTCTGTACTGGTGTAATATTAAAAGGGACTGAGTAATTTATTGTGTACGTATTTGTGTCACACAGGAAAAAAACAAACCGATTGACTGAGATGTTCCAAGTAAGCAGTCGGGCTCCATGATGTTACAGGACACTGGGTATGTCTTCAGAAACCATCTAAAAGAAATGTGAGATGCAGACACAATTCACATGAGTGCAGAAGAAACAAACTCCCAGCAGCAGACAATTAAGAAAAAACAACTTGAAAATGGAAACTAAATATTACTGTACTCAGGTCAGGTCACTGTACTGTCAGGTCAGTGGAGATTTACTCTCTCTCCTGAAGGGATATCTTCAATTTGTAAACAAGGTTGTAAACAAGTCAAAGACCTGATAAATATATAAGATCTTTGGACTCTCCTTTCAACTCCGCTGATAATAGTATTTTTATAGGTGTGGGCTAGGACAGTTCTACTTAGTGTTGGTAAGCTTTGCAAGCAACCGAAAACTTCTTAAGGGTAGGGACAGACAGGGAGATTCGGGGAGATTCTGTCGCCTGGCGTTTTTTAGCAGTCGACAATCTCCCCGAATTACCTTCTCCCTGTCTGCCGCTAGTATACTGACAAAGCGCCAGCGCCTGTGCAGACGCGGCACGGCGATTTCCGGAATCGCCCGAAGTTTACTCACGAAGTATCTTCGGGCGATTCCGGAAATCACTGCGCCGCGTCTGCATCCTCTGGAACAGCACTTGATGTGAATGACAGTCAAGGCATTGTGAAATATGTCAGCACTTTATAAATAATGGATAAATAGTGCTTACTGGTAGAAGGGATGTGACAATGGCTCCACAGCTACAATGGGCAACAAACCCCTTTCTCCAGTGCTTATGGACTGGCCTTCCCATGATGACTCATCTCCAACATCCTTTATATGAACCACATCATTGAGACGGACTTCTAGAAATTCTGAATTCCCATCATCCAACTCAGTACCACCTCCATTACTTACTATTGCTTTGGCATAGAAGTTTCCTGTACATTAATGATAAAAGATGTGCATTCTAATGTGTTAGATTAGAAGAAAGAGCTATTATAAGACCATAAGAGCATGTGCAGTTTATACCTATACCACTGATGCCTTTCTGTGCAAGATCATCCCCTTAGGTTGTAAGTAGAAGGCTAGACAAGAATGCCAGAGGGTGAAATAATAACTATGGAGTAGTGATGGGCGAATTTATTCGCCAGGGCCGAATTCGCGGCGAATTCCCGCGATTCGCCGCTGGCGAATAAATTCGCGAATCACCTGCGAAATTTCGCCTGGTGAAAATTCGCCAAAAAACGAGTCGCGCGTCGTTTTTTGGCGCGACGCGACGAAAATGACGTGAAGCGACGAAAATGACGCAACACGCGTCAAAGTTGACGCGACGCGCGTCAAACGCGTCCCGCGACTCGTTTCGCAAATTTTTCGCCGATTCGCCAATTTCTCTAGAAATTGGCGAATTTTTGGCGAAGCGAATCGCGGGAGATTCGCCCATCACTACTATGGAGTGCTGGATGGTTTGTATTATGAATGAATAACTTTTGTTAATGCACCCAGGTATTGATGTTGATATACTGTGGTGCTTGAAAGTTTGTGAACCCTTTAAAATGGAAAAAGTTACAAGACTATCTCTTAAGAGTTTGGTCAGACAGATTGTATACAAAGGAAATTCAATTCCCTGCCCAAAAGTGGCCAATCATCAAAGAGAATGCCAACTGCAAGATTTCTAATAGCCTGAGAGTTTACAAAGGACAAAAAGGAAAGGTTGTGGGAGCACTTTATGGCTAAATATTAAATACAATGGAAGTGCTACTAATCTGGCCAAATTAACTACAGACATGGAGAAAAAGAAGAGAGATTGATCAATGCACATTCCCTGGGCTCCTGTCACATAAGTAATCTATGCAGATGCATTTATTTACAAGGACAGGGGTTTTTTAGTTACAAAATTATGATCATAAGATTGATAGGCCACCACACCACGTCAGGGTAAAACCCATATTTTGGACTCTAACTATTTCCCTTCCGGTCATAATACTCAAATGATAAAGCCTCCCGGCATCAGAGCATTGCCTGAAATAAAGGTCTCCCAACCTGATCATTGGTTTTAATCATAGGGCTAAGTCCTCCCCTGCCATTAGCTTTCAAGGGAAAGAGATAACCTAGACTGCAGCATTCGTTCCATGAGATTAATCTTCCCTCGCTTACGGCTTTTAAGAGAGAGAGAAACTGCCCAGACCAAAACCAATTTCCAAAGGCATGGGGCCACCATGCAACGGGTGTGGGGGTGCTGCAACCACATGGAAGCCTGGCCTGCAGCATAGCTACTAAACCTCCGAACAGAATAAATCTGCTACAATACAAGATGCAAAAAGGAAAGGTTGTGGGAGCACTCCATGGCTAAATACTAAAATATAATGGAAGTTTACAAAGGAACTCAGGGTAACTTTTAGGCAATGTTTATGTTCATGATTCTACCATCAGAACACTGAGCAGCAATTAGGTATATAGCAGAATACCAACGGGGCCTGATTTACTGGGTCTGGAGCATTGAGAATTAGCACATGGGAAATTTTTTAAACTATTTTATCGCCTGTGTATCCCCAATGTTTTCCAGACTAATGCAGCTGTGGTTAGGGCAGCATGCCGCCCCCTAAAATCCTGCCACCCTAGGCCTTTCTACAAATCCAAGCCCACAGTATATAGTATTGTATCGAAGATATAATGGGTAACAGGTTTAGGTAATCTGTTTTAGCCCCTTAGTGCTCTAGCACTTTCTCAGTCGAGATAAGTAAATAACCTCTTTATTCTCCAGAGCCCCCTGGCATATCTGCCTGCTCCTTCAAAATCCTCTTCAAATCAAGAAACGGTTAGTGGTTACACTTTGCTCTCTGCATTCATAAACTATCTTGCATTAAGCCTTGCAATGATGTCACTCTGGTGCAGTCGATTCAAATTTGGCAGAAAGCAGGCAGCATTGCCACTAACCACTTCGATTTTGATGATAAATAACAGTTGGGTCCAAATAAGCACAGAGAGAGGTTTGAGAGGGTTTATTTCAACATATAGGGAAACAGCATTGCCTTACACATTTCAGGAAACGTTCCTTTAATCATCATGCTTATGATTAAGGGAACGCATAAGGCGATGCTGTTACCATAATGTTGGAATAAACCCCCTCAAACCTATCTGGAGTGCCACCTGATTTGCTTATTTGGACCTATATCACAGCCGGAATGCTGGTGGCTGAGCACACTGAGATTGCAGAGCTAATTGGAGGGACATTGCGTGGTGGGGTGAGTCTTGAGCGGTCATACCCTTAATAACAGATAAATGAAGACTGGATTATTTCATGCTATAATATGAAGTAGATCAGAGATTTCCCCTATACTATTTAGTGTTACTAATCCTACTTACCTTCTTGTAAGAGTAGGCCCAGATAAAGCGTTGCCAACTGATCTTCATTTATAGAGACATGGATTTCTGTATCTTCCACTAATGCCGAGTTTAGCCAGTATCTCTCATCAAAGAGTAGGTGTTCCAGGCTGCAAGCCACAAAGCCTAAAGAAAGAAGTCTGATTACTATGACAATTGAGATTGCAGATAAGTGTGCAGGATTCCAATAAAGCCTTTCTGGGGAGCACAAACATGTTGTGCAAGCTTACAAGCTGCTGTTCCTTCACCATTAAGCCATCTATAAAGTCAGCCATACACATGGGCCAATTATGTCATTATCCCATGGGCTGAATATTTGGATTTCTTGTTAAACATGTGCTAAACATGATGACATTTCAAAATCTACTCCTGGTAATTTTAAGAGAAACATTTTTAGTTTTGAAACTAGTGTAGAGATGAACAATCTCTAAACTAAAGATACTCTTTTCCCCAGTTCAGTCACTGGAACTAAGCACAGAGAAGGGGTTGTAAAGTATCTGAAGTACTGGTCGAACAAGCAGCCACAAGTAAATTGGAGGGAGGCCAATAATATCTTCACATACATCTATGAAAAACATTTTCTGTACAGACTAGCCAGTCGCATTTCCACTTGCTATACAGAACATTTGCAAGGAGCAAAGGATAGAATCCTACCCTGTGCCCATTCAACTGTTACCATTCTGACTCTAATGCAGTGCTTTGGGGACTGTCCAAGATTGTCACCATTTATTAATGAAGCCTCACTAACAATTTCAGAAAGGTTTTGGAAACACAAGACACAGGTGACCCCCTATTACCTAATGACAGATATATTGTAAATTTCAGAAAGGTGCTGGAAACACAAGACACAGGTGACCCCCTATTACCTAATGACAGATATGTTGTAAATTTCCAGATCTCTTCCACAGTTTTGAAAGTGATGAGGAAAAGGTCCTTGCTGGCTTGGATAGAAACCAGTCGAGCAGACAGCTCCTGGAAAAGAGACAAAGGAGAAAAGTGACTAAATAGCAGCAGCAGACAGCTATTGTTTTCTACTGAAAGCAGAGTGGTAAACAAGTTTGTGCCAGGTGTTTTCTGAGTATTTCAGTGACTAAAATTATATATTTTGTTTGTTATTTTGCATGTGGTCAGTAATAAATTGACCATACATAATGGAATTAATATAAAGGGTTATGTGTATTCAGCAGGGCAAGAGCAAGAAACCGCTTTGTCATTCAATAAATATAAATAATACAGAACATTACTAACAGCTGAACACAAAAGAAATTGAGAATTAATGTATTTACAGCTACCTTGCCCTTATGGAACATTGTAACAGCAGGCAAATTGTTTATGTCTACACTTCTTAACGGTGCTGTAAAAAGAACTGCTCTAGGGTGACATATGTATGGCTGCACACAACTGGTACATTTATGCAATGGGAAGCATCAGGGGACAAGTGGAGGCATTTTGGTTTTGCCCAGACAACACTTCTTTGGGTTTTTTTCCCACCTTGTGCACCATGAGCCAGGATTCTTATTTGTGTTATCTCTTGATCACTGCACATTTCACTTCTTTTCTTGCCTCAGTTTCACACTAAGTTTTATTCATATAATGCAAAGAAATCAGTATCACTGGGATCAATGCTAATTCAGACCATTTTTTGAGAAAAACTTGAACATTCAACCTTATGTTTTGGTCCCCTTCATGGTTTACTTGAAGGTGAAGGTCCCTCCCAATGGAGGCCAGTATACCCCCTTGCTTGTTTATATTAATGTTTATATTAATTTTAAACATACAGTGTTCCTGTGTTTATTAGCATTAATTCTGGTTTTGCTGGACTCATTTTCTAGGTTAGTGCTGGGCAATGACTATTACTAAATATACCCAATTTTCATGACATCACATATAATAAATCTACTAGACTTGATTCCGTTGCACTGCTTTTCTGTAAAAAATTTTGAATCCTGCAGCAAGCAGTGGGAAGAACATTGAACCACTGTGAGCTAAAAATACTATTATTAGTTATATGAAGCATAATGTATGAGTGAAGACACCAGTTTGATCCGATTCCCTGTGCAAGTACACACAAAGCAAATACTTTGTTTCCCCAAAAATAAACTACTAAACATTGCATATTAGTATTAGACACAAATCCAGCTACACTGTGCACAATAAAAAGAGCATGTACACATGTGTGATTATCCAAAACAGTGATGAATATTGCAGACAGAAACCTACGCTTGGACAGAGGAGCATCATTAGACAAGCTTATCGGTTACTCTAACAACTGAATGAACCACTGAAACTTTGTCAGTACAAACAATTAAATATTCGGCCTTGTTTCTGAAGTAATCAAGTTTATCTTCACTATCCCTCTCTCAGCATCTGTTTTTCTTCATTCTCTTGGGTGTCAGATATTCCTTGACAGTTAGATCCAATATATATTATAGGGGGGTTTTCCTTTCCTAGCAGATGAATTAGAGCTCACTCAAATAACTGATTCCAGTTCAAAAGAAAATAACTTTATATGTGCAAATTCTGCATGTAGAGAGACATGATGTCTGGTGAGCTCTAATCTTCAAGGCAAAAGGAGCCACCTATAAGATAATATTGGATCTAACTGTCAATGATTATCTGACACCCAACTCCTACATTAAGAGAAACAAATGCTGAGAGAGGAATAATGAAGATGAACTTGATTATTTCAGAAACAGTGCATGATTTTTAATTTCTGGTATGTAGAAAGTTTTTTTATTTCAGTGTAATGAAGCTTACATTTAATTTTAATTTTCACAATAGTTCCCCTTTAAGGTGTCTATGCTATACCCAAATCACTTTTTATATGACTGAATATAGTCATTGTGTACATGACTGGTGTGCAGCATCTAGACTCATCTATAGACACATATAGGATCTTCTACCTGAAAATCTAATATCCACAAAGCTTTGAAAGATGAGAAGGCCATTATACAGAATGTCGATTTTAAAAGAGAAGGAAAATAATATCCCACTTGGGGTGCCAAATCTTAGAAAATGTATTTCTTACTTGAAACCCCATGCCAGTGCTCCTCTCAACTGCACTGGCCTGGGGGTTATTCCAGCGAGCAGAAGAGCCGAACTTTTTCACAAATGTTGGCTATTTAGTTCTACGGCACATGCGTCTGTCCCAGGAAATTTAAAGAAAGAAGAAGCCGAAAGAAGATCACTCCATGGTACTCCCTGGAATAACAGTGCAGTTTTCTGCACCGGCCCAGGGTTTCAGTAAGTAAATACATTCACTTGGGGGTGCCTAACATTTGGCACCCCAGGTGGAATGGAATTTCCTTCTCCTTTAATCAAATTGCTCTTAAATGATGATTCCTATTACTCTGCACTTTCTACATGATGGTAACTAAGCTGCTTGAAACCATATTGGCTGCTAAATAATCCTATTGTTATTCATTATATCAAATATTTAACTAAAGAAATAGTACTTCAAATCACAGAAAAACAAATATCATTTGGAAAACTCCAGGTCCCAAACATGCCATAAAATAGATCCAATATTATCAAGACTCTACTCGGTGTAAATATTTTTTCTGAAGTTGAGACTTTTGTACAGACTGATATGCCTATTCAAATACAGGTTATTTTATATGATGAGACCTAATTATAATTAAGAAAAGCCGTAGAAGCTGCGACGTGGCAGATAAAATTGAAGACGTGATAAGGTTATGCTGTGTACTCTAAAATATCATTTAAAATATAATTACCCATTTATACATCACAGACCTTTCTCAGTAAGCAGTTTTCAGTGGCCAGGCCATGAGCTTTTGCCAGTTAATATGGCATGTTGCCCAGATCCTTTTAACCCACAATATTAAATATGCAATTTTACTATCACAGTCTGTGTGCCAATATTGGTCAGAAAGAAGGGAAAGCTTGACTTTTGACTTGGTATTATGTCACTTTCCTCCTAGCTGCCCACAAGTTGTTTAATTGTTTTACACACAATTCCAGCTGAACCATTTCAACGCTACAGAAGAAAATTCCACTTGACACATAAAAGCTGCCCTAGATAAGTATTTTTGCATTGATTTAAACACTTCTAAATGCTCTATTGATCTTTTAATTTTATTTTTCAATAAGTGGAGCTGTTGCTCATGACCAGTGCAAGGCAATCAATGCTTATTTCCGCCTTTAGCCAGTGTAAGTCTCTTGCTAATTATGTACTGACGGTAATTGCGAGCATCTACCTGGCATGAATCTCACTACCCTGCTGGAGAAATCATTGTGACTTCTTTGTCAAAGAAATGTCTCTTTTTAAAACGGTAGCACAAGAGGCATTTTATATTGTACTGTTCACTTAGAAAACGGTGGTGGTCAATGCACCCTTAATTGCCTCTTAAATGCAGCTCTTTCGCCCCATTGACAATACAGAACTAATGTGAAAAATTTCAGTTTGATTTACCTTTAAGTCTAGAATATCTGACAATAAGCAAGCCAGGACTATTTTATCTCATGTTTTTAAAAAGTAAAAAAAAAAAAAAAATGCATATGTATTGCAAAGTGTTCCTGGTCCTGTCTCTCTTCCAAATACATTATTAGTCTTTGCAATGCTAGATGAAACGTTAGCCTTTAATCTTTGTATCCCTAATTAAAATGGTTCCCACTCTAAAAGTGTGCAGCATTAGCACTCTCTTACAGGCAAAAAAAATGAGATTATACTTTATGCTGTTGGATTGTTTAGGGGTTCTAAATACTAAGCCCATTGTACTTTATTACTGGTCTGTCTTAGGGAACCACATATGAAATCAATTTCAATCCACTGTATCCAGGGGTTTTATATTAAAATTTAATTTCAGTCTATGGGCTCTTACAGATGAGCTTACTCACAGAGGACAAAATGCAATCTATTCTTTTGAATAACTCTGTACCCACCCAGACACATGTAAGAGCTGAATGCAAATGGAATTCAGCATGTTGCATTCCACCTGTGTTCAGCGCTTACAGGCCCAGAAGAAATCAAAGGATACTGCGACTTTGGTAGGGACTTTGGTAGTGGTTCTGGCGTTCCCTGGACACTTGGGGGCAGATTTATCAAATTCAAATGAATGATTCGAAATTCGATCGAATTTTCAAAAAGATTCGAATTCGAATATTTGAATATTTTTGAATATTTTTGAAGACCACTTCGACCATCGAATTTTGAAAATTCGATCCAATCGAATGGTTCGAATACTTTGAACAAAATTCTATTAGAATATTTGGCAGTCAAATTACTTGCCCTTTAAATTTTTATTCGACTGCCTAGTTCACCAGTTTCAACCTACCGAATTGGTTTTAATTATTTTTGATCGAATAAAAAAATTTGATTGAATGGTTAAAATTGTTCGATTTTATCAAATAATTTTTATTCAATCGATCGAATTGCTGTAAAATCCTTTGACTTCGATATTCGAAGGATTTCCATTGACCACAATTTGATTGGTCGAATTCGAGGGTAAATTAACCCTCGAATTCGACCAATAGTAAATCTGCCCCTTGGTGTGGTATCACTATATAGGCAAGATGCAAAATAGTAACCCCACACACAGTTTTGCACTCTGTGACCAATTAAATTGGCAAAGCACCAAAAGCATCTTGTGATATGCAATTTTAATTTGTTTGCTGGTGTGTCCAGGAGCAATATGCACAAACCTTATTACACTGCTTTCATTTTCAAACCTGCAGCACTCTGGGCTAACCAATATTTTTGCTACAATATCTAAAAAAAACTCTCCTCAATGTCACTTAAAGGGCACCAATCACAGCCAAACTCAAACACATATTAACAACCTGACCAGTACAACCTAAACATGTTTAATCAAAATACATATACAGTATTTTTGGGGGGGAAAAACAGCAGTTTTTAAAAAAATCCCATACTTTGTCAAATGGGTTCTCTCACTGAGGGAATCCATACTGTAGCTACAACATGCAAATGAGTTCCCGAGCATGCTCAGATTGTAGCACTGCCCTGAGTATTCTACCCAGAATGCCTAGCTTTAGTAAACTCTAGAAGTATCACGAGATTTCCCTATTTTTCCCCTGCTAGTGATGTCATTATGCAAATGAAGGGCACACAGCAAATTCCAGAAGGTGGCAGCAATAACACAGAAGTTTGGCAGATTTCAACCAAGAAATTTCAACTGAGCATGTGCAAAATTTTACAGCTGCAGTTGGCTGTGAAGATATAGGTAGGAGGAGTTAGTGAAATCCAAGATGCCTGCTAGATCTGCAGTGGAGATAGGGGAGATTTTGCAGAAGGTATAGTGAGCTGATGATTTACATTATACAAACAATTCTGTTTTAAAAATCGGATTTCTTGAAATGTCACATAGTGTATTTACTTTACTTTAAATGATTTTAGTTATGATTGGTGCCCTTTAAACATCATCCAATTCAATTGAATACATTTGCAAAGTGAGAGATATTCTGTTTTAAAAGAAAATAGGAATCGTTCCTACCTTAAAGAGCATTAAAATATCCTTGTTGTCATTTTCCAGGGCCCAAAGAGTCTTCCTTGCCACCTCCTGTAAATGGACATTTGGACCCTGGGTCGAACGTTTCAGGATGGAAAAAGACAAGGGGATTTCTGTCAAAACAGGAAGGGTTGAAGAGGAAACAAGCTGCATTTACTTGGTAGCTATTCACACAAGCATGCACGGATATAACACGCCGGATTATTTCTATATGGGCCACTAGGTTTTTTCCCATAATGCTATTGCAAGTTTTATCTTATTTGCCCCTTAAGTCACAGAACTCATAAGGAAAAAATCTTCACTGCACTGCCCTATTGACCCCTAATGACGATGTCCATCAAAACTTACAGTCTGAAAGTGCAATTGCTCAGTTTAATTTAGCCAAGGATAAAATCACAGGGAGGCCCCAAGTGTTTAGCGAAATGCCAGAGAAACTTTGCCTGCTGAAAATTCGCTGGCATTAAAAAAAAAAATGAGATGTGCGTAAAAAAATGTGGCACGCATAGAAAACGACACGAAGTGCGTCAAACATTAGATGTCCATCTTCTGACAACCTAAGAAAAATGTATAACTCGTGCAGGCTCAGCCCCAAAAATATTACAGTGTATAACCCTTGTGAGAATAACAGTGCTACAAATATATAGAATAATGTAATTATATATAGTATAGACCTCAGCACTCAAAAACAGGTTCCCATGCTGGTAGGTTTCCATGATCTCCCTAAATTATGTGAATTTTTACCTTCAATAAAAAATGATTAAATAAGGGAAAGTGGTTTTGGCTTGCAATGCCCATTTGGAACATAATTTGAGGTTATTAATTGTAATAGAGCCCCTTTCATTGGTCACTTATAGTTTGGTTGATAAAATGTATTCAGAACCAAAAGGGTAGCAGAGGGTAAAGTTACTTCTAACTAGCATACAAAAATAGACAGAAATCTCTATCTACAGAAGCTACTACATGTTTATGTATCTACATCATTTATCCTAACAGAACGCAAGGATTGGCAATTTCTAGATGTGTGCCACATACTGCAATGATCAAAATGCCCAGTAAGCTTTTTTTCTTGTAAGAGTAAATACAGAAGGAGGAATTTGATTTTTCAGTTAATTTTCATGCAGACCCTGTAGGACAACATAAGAAAATGAAAATAAAAAGGAAGAAGAAGTTGTGTATATCTTGATTTGAATAAAGGTACAGGTATAATCATTAGTTCTCCTTGATTTTTCTTAATATCCTTTCATTGTGAAAACTTAACTACAACTACAAGTCAGCCAATACAATATTTCATGTTGCTCATGTTGCCTCAAGTATTCAAAACTATGAATCTGAAAGGGCAAGATGAATTATTAGATACCCCTACATTTATATTTATGTAAAAATAACAGAGAAGGCCAAGCTGTTATGTTGTAGCCAGATATATTACCAGTGATAAATCCTTCTCCCACTGCCAGGGAGACAGACTCCTTCCCAACTGGGCTCTCCTCAGCCACACAAACAAGTTCTGAGTCCTTAGCGTCATCTATGGAGACAGAACGTATGGAGACTTTGGTATGGAGCAATTGCAGGTCAATAGTGTATTTCTAACTAGACTGCAGGCCAAAGAGAATTTATACAGACCTTTTTGATAAAGCTTACTTAATTTTAACCTTTCCTTTAAATTGAATTTAGTGATCCTATCCTAAGGAGAAAGAATAGCATTTTATGCTTGGGGATGCCAAAAGGTAGGCACCCCCAAGTAACTTCTTTTACTTACCTGACACACTGGCCCACCGTTCTTCTAACAAGCTCCTCGGAGTAATCCTTTTCCAGCTTCTTTGGGTCTTCTCGAGGCTGCGCATGTGCAGTAGAGCAAAAAGTCTAACTTTAACTAAAAAGGCTGCTATTTCGCTCTACTGCATATGCATCTGCCCTGGGAGATTTCAAAACCAAAGAAGTTGGAAGAGGATCGCTCTGTGGTGCTCACTAGAAGAACATTGTTTTCTGCTAATGGGAGCACCGGCCCGTGTGGCAGGTAAGTAAAAGTAATCACATGGGGGTGCTTAACTTATGGTACCCCAATTGTAAAATGCTATTCCTTCTCCTTTAATAGCCAGAATGAAACAGTAGCAACAACAGATGTCACGTGAAGTAACACTGCCCCATTATACACTGTGCCAAAATAGTGCAGTGTGAGTTATTATTTTACTGTCATTAGGGGGTCTCTTGCCTTGGCTTATAATGTTTGTGGGTTCTCCACAGGGCAGAAATCATTACATCCTAGAAGCACAAAGACTTTCAGGGGATACTTGGTTTTGCAGCTTAAGAGCTGTGGGTTCCATTAAAAATAACCAAATGTCCTGTTTTCATGATCAGCTATGTGTTCTCAAACATATTCCTAACAAATTCTCATTGAAGATTAAATTTTTGTATCAGGTCAATGTCCCAAATGTAGGGAGGAAATAGGCACTATGTTTCATGTCTCCTGGACCTGCCTGGCAATTCAGAGATTCTGGGGAGAGGTGCTACAAATATCCACTCTTCAGAATTGTGTTTATTAGGAGTAATAGGTGACTTACAACTTTGGTCCTACTCCAGAATATGCTACTGTACCTACAGTTGCTATATTCTGCCAAAAAAGCCATCCTGATGCACTGGAAATCTCATGACCCTCCTCCCCTATGACTTTGGCAAAAGTTGGTAAATGATTCCCTTACAAGTCAAAAATTGACCTAGCGAAAGGTTGTTAGAAATGTAATGCTAAATGGGGTACTTGGCTTGGACTGCAAAATGTCTGGTTGTTTAACATCGCCTTTGAATTTTCTGATTTGGTGCCTTTGCCTCACTTTGTATTGCTTTGCTCTTTACTTCTTCCTCTCTCTCTTTCCTTTAGTGTTATCTGTTTTAAATTTGAAAACATGCAAAATAAAATCTGGGTATTGCCACAAAATTGGCTAAACCAAAACAGAGATTTTAGCTGTAGCCTATAAGTAAGAAAATAAAATCTCATTGATGATTTTTTCTCCAGTGTTTTACACAGCATGTCCCCTATACACAAAACTACAGTTTGCCGCCTGAACGCCATACCCCAGATATCATGAGAATCTCAGCTTGGTTGAGAACTTTTGCTCCAGGAGATTTGAGAACCTAGCTATGACCCAGGCCAATAAGTTGAACCCATTGTACCGTTTTCAGCCACCAAATCCCAGAGTGAAGCATTCCTGCTCCCCTTGCAACAATCTAGTTCAGTTATACCACAAATTTTTCAGGACCTCAAATGTGAACTTGTAATAGCTGCCTGTTAAAATAACAGTGGTATCTGTTTGTGGTAGGAACAAGAGGTCAATGTAGCGTCTGGGTCAATTTTTCTCTGTCATGTTAGATATAAGTGTGTGTATTCTATTTGTACTTTTTGCATGGTTAAAGCTTTTACATGATGTGGTTCCGCTTTACCCAATGGTATAAACATACAGTTGTAACAATGTAAACTAAAGAAAACTGGAGTGTGGTCATATACAGATGAGAACTGGTTGAAGAACTGAGAAAAAAATGGCCTATCCATCAGAAATGTAATTGCTGTCCATATCAGTGCCACCATCAGTAGTCATACTAAGTGCAAATTTACATTATTGTTAGCATCAAGAACAATGAAGCATCCATGAGCAGGAAAAAGTAGCAGGTTTAAAGGGGTGGTTCACCTTCAAGTTAACTTTTAGTATATTGTAGAAGGGCCAATTCTAAGAAACTTTTCAATTGGTCTTCATTATTTATTTTTCATAATTTTTTAATGATTTACAATTTTCTTCTGTTTCTTTGCAGCTTTCAAATGGGGGTCACTTACACCATCTAAAAACAAATGCTCTATAAGGCTACAAATGTATTGTTATTGCCACTTTTTATTACTTATCATTCTATTCAGTCCTCTCCTATTCATATTCCAGTCTCTTATTCAAATCAATGCAGGGGTGCTAGGGTAATTTGTACCCTAGAAACCAAATTGCTGACACTGCAAACTAGAGAGCTGCTGAATAAAAATCTAAATAACTATAAAACCACAAACAATAAAAAATGAAAACCAATTGCAAATTGTCTCAGATTATCACTCTCTACATCATACTAAAAGTTAACTCAAAGGTGAACAGCCCCTTTAACACAATAATATATAAGAATCTGTTCCACAGAAATACTACAGAGCCCTTATTAAGGTGGCCATAGACAGGGCGATATCGCCAAACAAGCAGATTTCTCCCCGATAAGCCCACATTGAGGTGGGCTATTTCGCACTGATCCAATCGTGGGCTCTAGGGGGCCAATATGGGCGGCTGGATTGTGGGACCGCATACACTCAGATATGCGCCCGCTATCCGACTAGGTTTTTTAACCTGCCCGATCGAGATCGGGGAAGCCCGTCGGATGGCCCCACACACGGCCAATAGGGTGCCGACTCGTTGGCAGCTTTTATTGGCCCATGTATGGGGGCCTTTATAGTCCCATTTTGTTACAGTCATACCTGACTTTATATTTAATAAAGGAATCAGACTGAGAAGGTGCAAAACAGTGTGTATTTCATGAAGCTATAATAAACGGAGCCTTATCCCCCTCCCTTGCTCACCTAACTACAAAAACTACCAACTTTCATGGCTATCTGTTTGCATTATAACCTCTGTAAATAAATATTGTGTTTATTGTGCTTTCTAGTCATTAAAGTTACTATTCTCCAATTTGTCTCAACACAGTATCTAGCAACAAACTAAAATCGGAACAACCCAAAGAATAATGGGGGGGTTGGTTCTTGGTAACGTGGGTCTCAGTCCTACCCACTAATGAATAGCTTATACTCTATATATTATACTGAGCATATGTGTTTTTTAAAAAGCAGCATAAATAGCTAAAATAGTGTTTATATTTTTAGAAATGTGATTCCTTTGACTATAGTCATTGCCTTGTCAGTTGACCAAGTCCAAGCTAGTCATTCTTCAAGTTTTGGCCACTAGGGGGCAAATACTTGCCTGCTAAAGATCCTTTTTCTCAAAAAGGAATACAAATAAATATAATTAAAAGCATCATTTCTGCAGCAAGTGTAATCAGCTTTTAAACATTATGTATTTCCTAATGATGGGAGACTTAGACTCTACAAGGGAACCCACTGTTACAGAGAACACGCTCAAGCTCCTACCCTTACAAGTGTAACTATTACAAAAGGGATATTGCTTCCAAAAATGTAGAAAGGCTGCAATGGAGACAATGAATTTGTGTCTGTGAGCCTGATTGCTGAATAATAACAGGTTCAGGTACAAAGTAGAATGTTCATATAAACCTATGTTATGAAAGTGTTCACTGTTGCTGTGCAGGCAATAGCACTTTGTCATTGTGTAGAAACCATTCCCATGCAAGAAGGTTGAAAACAACAAGTTAGTTTGGTATTGTGCAGCCTGCACAGCAGGACAGTAATAACTCCTGACAAAACAAGGTCAAGTTTCACACACACACCTTACTGCTTAATCCTAAAATCACATAAAAGTGTTTTTTGTCATTTAGTCAAAAATTTCCAGACAAGTCTTGAACTCAAAAATATGCTTGTATTTCCTTAAAACAAACTTAAGCCATGCTCTGATTGTTCACTGTTTTCATGCTAAATCAAATAAAGCAAATCTGTCAAAAAAAAATTACAATACTAGGTCTGTATATATATATGTGTGTGTGTGAATAGGAGATGTAGTATTATTGTTTTGTAGACATCAGTAGACTAAACCCCTTTCTTGTCATGTTATATAGAAGGTGTTGTTACTTTGTCTACTCAGAATACATTAATTCTCTGTGACCACAATAAGCTAAATATCACCCACTACAATATATTTGTCGGAAATTGTGTTTTTTTTTTCTTCTTCTGTGTATGGGCTATACAGATTTGTAGTGTCTTCTAAACGTTGCTGCTTTAGTTCCTTAGTATTTGCTAATTGGCAGGCAGACAGTGCTAACCAACCACAAGCCGGACTACTTGCCACTTACAGTATTTATCTCTCTGTCTCCTACATAATGTTACATGCTTGCAAGAACTAAACATTTCCTTCAGGTTTCCTCTCCGTATAGTTATGGTGTCTGCATGGAGATGCAGTGCAGTGTCCACTTTAGTATCTACAAGAGAGTGATGTTACAACAGGCAGCTCGTACCAGGCTAGGCATCCAGTACAGGGATAATATCATAATAATAATACACTTCTATAAACAAAAAAAAACCAACTGAATTTATATGTTTCAGGAGGGTTGTCAATCATTGATAATTGTGAAATGGATATTAATTCTTTCCTTTATAACCTGACTAAACCAAAGCTAGTGATGTAACATTTTTACTTCAACCAATTACAACACTCGGCAGACTGAATCCACCAGTGATGATGGATTATTAGTGAATTCTGCACCCACTAGAGTCCTGCGTGGGTCCATTTTTTTAAACCCATACCGGATCCACAATTTTATGCACATGTTCCCGCTACCCAACCTGCAATAGGTCAACTAACCTTCCGACCTGGGGGACAGGGACGTCCCTCTGGTGCTGAATCTTCCCAAAAAAATGTAATAACTGAAAGAACCACAAAGGTGGGTGGGAAGGATCAAGCTCACTCCTGTGGTGTTTATACAAATGGCCTGCAGGTGGCACTGTGCATACACAGGACTTTCTGTACAGCTTGAAAGTGAAAGTAAGACTTACTGCTGTTGTGTAATGGCTGCATGAACCTGCTAATAAAGCATTGTTATACCCTCCTCATCCTCGGCTACCAAACACAACAACTCCTTTGTTGTGTTCCAAGCAGGTTACCAGTGGACTGCCCACACGGTCAACGAATCGAGGACTTTTTGTCCAAAACCGACTGCTTTGCGGGTTTTCTGCGGGTACCCGACCCGATGCAGGACTCTTGCTCCCACAAGCCACAAGAATGACATTTACTTGCAACCCAAATGTGCCTATACCATGAGTAATCCTATGGGTTTTGCAATTACCATATGGTGACTAGTTCTTGGTAAACTGTTTACCAGGCAAAACACACACACACACATACATTTTTCTTTATAGTAATTGGAAGTGAAATAGTTTTAGTTCATCTGATTTAGCTGAGCTGAATTTGTAGATTTTTAGCAGCATCTTTTCCTTCATGTTAATATTTTCATTTATTTTACATCTTCCATCATACAGACACATTGTACCCATTCTTATAGACTGTATCATTGTATGATAACAGTAACAGGTCAAATTGTACATTGACTCATAGTTTACAGAAAGCACAGTGTAAATATCCAGATGATATGATATATATTTCAGCCATTCCCCCACATATGCTGCAGATTTGCAATTACTGGGAGAATGAATGACTTCTACGCAGTGTAAATCATGTTATATGTGCAACACAATGCTACAAATACTTTATGATACATGGCAGAAACATATAACAAAGGAGTTATTGGGTACAGTTGCTTAATTGGTTCCTTAAAAGAACAGTAACACCATAGAATAAAAGTGATGGGTGGAAAGAAATGCATATTAACATTAATATGTTAGGAACAATTAGCCTTTTCTTATATCTATTTTGAAAGATGTATTGTGTGCCCAGATGCATTCTATAACCCATTTATACTTGCCTGATGCCATACTGGAGCATCTTCCTTGTTTGTTTTGACTGTATTCTTGCCAGTGGGGCCAACCTGCCAGGAATCCCGAGCCTTTCCACTCCTCTTTACCTGAGGATGAAACTGGATAATTAAAAGGATTCTGTCATGATTTTTATGATGTAGATTTTATTTCTAAATTACACTGTTTATACTGCATATAATTCACTCTACAATATAAAATTGAATTCTTAAACCAACAAGTTTATTTGTAGTTGTAATATTGGTGTGTAGGTGCATCTCAGGTCATTTTGCAAGGTTACGTGATTTCAGAAAGAGCCAGCACTTTAGGATGGAACTGCTTTCTGGCAGGCTGTTGTTTCTCCTACTCAGTGTAACTGAATGTGTCTCAGTGGGACCTGGATTTTACTATTGAGTGTTGTTCTTAGGGCCCTTACACACGGGCGTTTTTACCTGCGCTCCCCTGCGTTCCGTTTTGCTGCGTTCAGCCGCATTGGAGCGCAGGTATAGACGCACTCAATTATTTTCAATGGGGCTGTACTCACGCGAACGCATGTAGGCGCCAAACGCAGGAAAAATGCAGCATGTTGCGTCTGAATCTGCGTTCGGCGCTTACACGCGTCTCGTGGGTACAACCTCATTGAACAAAATGAGGTGCGTCTAGACCTGCGCTCCCCTGCGGCTGAACGCAGCCAAACGCAAAGCAGGGGAGCGCAGGTCCAAAACGCCCGTGTGTAAGGGCCCTTAGATCTACCAGGCAGCTGTTATCTTGTGTTAGGGAGCTGCTATCTGGTTACCTTCCAATTGTTCTGTTGTTAGGCTGCTGGGGGGAGGGACGGGGTAATATCACTTTAACTGACCTAAATTTATCAAAGCACAATTCACGTGACTGGGTGCAGCTGGAAAACTAGCAGTATGTCTAGGCCCATGTCAGATTTCAAAATTAAATCTAAAAAATCTGTTTGCTCTTTTGAGAAATGGATTTTAGTGCAGATTTTTTTTTTAATTCTCAATACAGTATAACTTTAAACTATAGAACACAAATCATGGTTTAAAAACATTATGTAGAAGACCAGTTGATTGGTACTGTATATTTTCCAGTTATTACAGTTTTGCTAATGAAGGTGAATTGCACTTTAAGCTGTGAGTCTAACTTCTCCCAAGAGACTTGTTTTCTAAATTGTTACAATTACTTATTTTCTTATCTCAAAATTGTTACTGTATCTTATCTGCATCTGGGTGCTGTTCTGGGCTCTCTGCCAAAAGCCAATTAACATTTTATCTTTTTTCAGCTGTTCAGTGCAGGCAAAATTGGGACTTTCCAGTACAAACATGGGACTGTGGGTTTAGCAGTCAAAAGAGGGACTGTCCCACTGAAAACAGGACAGTTGGGAGGCATGAATCTATATAGTACAGACTGTGACAATAGCAACTGCTGACTTGGGTTAAATAATGGTCTAGTTATGGTTGGTGTTTCACACTTATTGGGGGAGTTGTCAGTCTCCAAGGAGACCATTGTATAGAGAACTAGCATAGGCAGATTTTCATTAAGGTTTGGGGAGGCTTAGACGTGTTTACTTAAAAAAAATAAAAGAAATATAAAAGGAAAAAATTAAAAAAATGCTGTCTCACCAATGTGTCTATGTGAGCTGAGGGAAGGGCAGAGGGTGCTGCTGATTAGCGTCTTTAGAATAAAAATCCCAACTTGGTGACTCCAGTGATATCATCATGAGATTTGCACAGAAAATCTTGTTAGATTTCAGAGGGGGAAACTTTACAGCTGATCTGTATGCCAAGCACAATTAGGGAGTGCGACTGAGCTTTACCCAGAATGGCCTGACAATTAGAGCCAAGAGAAAATACAGCTGCTAATCCTCCACCTGCTTGTCTGGTGTGTACATTTTACTTTGCATCTGAACTCATCCTGGATAGGGGGTTTTGGAGGGAGTTTTTTCAAGGGGTTACTGGCACAAAACATAATGGTCGATGTATTCTGGTAGTTGTTAGTCGAAACTGTGAAGGTGTGATACAGTCATTATATGGCACCATAGTGATCAGATTAATTTTGAGTTTCAGCCAACACCTACCTGAACAGGGTCGGACTGGACATCGGGAAAAAACCCGGTGGTCCCTGACCCTCTTGGGCCATTGCTGGGCCAGACCCCCCTCTCCCGATTCTGATTCAATAAAAAAAAATGTTCAGCGTAGCGCCTTTTGGCACCATTTGTGCATGCGCGCTGTGCGTCACAGTTTGCGCATGCACACATTCGGTGCTGCCATGCATTCGTCACTTCAGTGTAAGGGAAAGGGGGCCAGAGCTAACAGATCAATTATGCTATTTTTACTTAGACACAATTTTTTGTCGATGGTTGAATGCAAGTTTTTTCAACCTCATCTACTATTAGATTGTATTGCTTTGAAACTGCAGTAAAAACGCAGCTGCTGTTTTTTGCAAGGGGACTACAATATATTTTCATTATACTTTCTATATGTAAAATCTCCCATAAATGGCACTGTTAGCATATCCCTTGTGTTTTATGTGAAAGTAGACCAATACACATGGTTTAATGTTAAACAACCCAAGTGTTAGCTCTGTTTTCCAGTAATGCGGATGAACTGAACATTTTCTATCATTTTGATTATAAAACAGCACTATCAATATAATTTTCAAAATAGTCTGGACTTCGTCCATGGCAAGTTGAATATTAGTTAGTACTCAGTCATGTAGTCTGTGAACCCATGAGTTAATAGCATTTAAGTCAGCCTAAAAATGTGTTCAGACAGGGGAATTACAACTTTTGCCAGTGTTTAAAATATGGGACTGAATCAGCTGTTTCTCCACCAGCAGAAAATCAATGGGTAAAGAAACTTTTTAAGTAACGTTAGACTTGGCCTATCCAAACAAAAAAGTCACCCTCCGACTATGAGAGTCTTGTTTACAAGAGGAATGCATCAGTCGCGACAGAGACCTATAGATGGAGTTACACTCGTGCAGAGAAGAATGTTGAGAGATGAAGAGGAAACAGTCAAAAGAAATGTGACATTCCTGCAAAGGCAACAGAACAAAGCAACACTATTATTCTTATTCTAAAAACAAAAACCAGCCCAACAATACTGTATATCCTATGCAGCATATGTGCAAAGCTGTTCAGTCCCTATATTTATAGAGAAGAACAATGTGTCTGGAAGCTGTTTCCTATGAATATTGTCTGTAAGGATTTCATGCCCATTGGGAGATCTGCTCTCTCAGGGTGGAACTTCAGAATATCAGATGGTGTCATACGCTATTCAGCTCTCCAAAAAGAGAACTTCTGCATTTAAATCCTTGCATGGTACAGTGTTCTCCCAAAACACTGCTAAACTGCTAAATACTGCTAAGAGCACAGCTATAAAAGTTTTTATTTTTAAAAGTAGTTCACTAGACTAGAAAGCATCAGATACATGGCGGCCGTCCAGAGGACAATTCTGCCTGATCATTCTCGTTATGTCAGGCAAATATCTTTTAGTCTTATTTAGCTATTAGTAAAATATATTGTGGTGTGATTTGAGTCATATAATTCACTTGGGGTGAGTGGTATTTATAGAATGGCCTATTCTTTTCAACATTTCAAGTAGTCTTCATTGTTTTATCTTGTATAGTTTCTAAATTATTTAACATCACCTTCTGCCTTTTTCCAGCTCTCAAAAGGGGGTCATTGACCCCAGCAGCTCTGTGAGGATACAGATTTTGTTACTGTTACTTTTTATTGCTTATCTTTCTAATCAGCCCCTCAACCATTATTCCAATGGTAATTGGACTTGGTAAAGCCACTGCCAGACAGAAATCAGTTAGCTGCTGAAATTCCAAACCTGTTGAGCTTCTGAATAAAAGCAAAATAAAAATCCAGAATAAGTAAAAATAAATCAAAACATTTTAAAATGAAGACCACTTGCAAATTATCTGTAATTATGAGTCTGTAAAAGTCAAGTTAAAGATTAAATTCCCATTTAAGCTTGTGTATTATTAAACCAGAATACAAAATATGGATAATAAAGGTAATATTATATGAAAAATGTGAGGATAAAAGAAGTCACCTTGAAGTTTCATTACCGTCATAAAAGCAAGACACAATTATAGATCAGCACCACAGGCTATGGAAAAGAACAAATAACAGAACCCAGTGCAATATTGTTACTATTCAGTGCAGTCATCAGTGTTTTGCAACACTAATCTGTGTGTGTCTTGAACCATAGAAAGTCCATGCACAGATTTTTCTTGCATGTTCTAAAGTGCCAAAAATAAAATTATAATTAACTCAAACAAGTTGTAGTGCTTTCTTCAGAAGGTAAAATGAATTAAAACAAGGCACAATGTTGTTTTCTTCAATCATAAAACACATGCATGTGGCTTCTCCACTCTCTGGTGGGATTTGCAATTTACAAGATTCCTGATTTCAAAACAGCATATCAATATCAACTCCACGTCATTGCTTTTTCTGTAAAGAGATTAAAAACCTTAATAAAATCAGCCTTTCCTTTGAATAAACATGGAATTTTTTGGGGACTTCTAGAGACACATTTATTTGAATTCATGTGAGCTTTTTAAAACTCTTTTGAATTCAATTATACTTGAAATTCAAATGGGGGTTATTTATTAAAGGAATTGAATATCAGACTAATATTTCGGACATGAAAACTTGAATCAAATTCAATTCAAATTCGACTAAACTCGATTTGAGTTTTTTTCTCCAAATGTGAGGAAGGCTACTAGCAGCTTAAAAATGGTCATTGGAGCTCTCCCATTTGAATTGTATACAAGAACTCGGCAGGATTTAGGTGGCGAATTATTGAATCCAAGTTTTTAAAGAATCAGAGTATGCTAAATCTAGAAATTAAAACTCGAATCGAGTTTGGATAATTCACAAATCAAGAGTTTTGACCATACAATAAATTTAAAAAATTCAATTGGAATTTCCAATTCGACCCTTAATAAAGGTGCCCCCTAATGTCCGTATTTTTTTATAACAGAAACACAGTTTTCTATATTATGCTTGTTGTATTCTGTCATTTATTCTCCCATTTCCAGGATTATATTTTGCAAACAACGCAGTGGTTTGAAAACCATAATTGGTTAAATTTGTAAATATTCACCAGAATTGAGAAAATATCTTTTAAAACTTATATTCTTTAGAGAGCTGATGTCCGTTCAGTATAAGTTCAAAGATGGGAATTGAACTGGAGACCCAAACGGGTTAATCTCACACAGAAAAAACACACAGAAGCACACTAAAAAAACACACACACAAAAAACAAAAACAAAGGCAGGATGTGCACTGACTAAATGAAGAAAAGGGTCAGCTAGTAAACTACTACCAGGAAAAGTGGGTACATTCCAAGAGGTGGAAGAAACACATTATACTTTGTAATTGGATTAAACAGATAAGAGAATTTGCCTGAGCACAGAATGTTAAGGTACATACATACACGGGCCGATAAAAGCTGCCGACAGACAGTCAGCATCTTATTGGCCTCTGGGACCCTCCAACAGGCTTCCCCGGTCTATATCTGGCCGAAGTTCAGATAGATGTCAATCGGACGGGACTAAAAATCCCATCGGATTGTGCCGCATTCGCCGTGTATGGTCACCTTTAGTCCACCAGTAAGGGTAGAACTACACGGGCGATTGTGCTGCATTCAACGCTGGGCGACAAAACGCCTGCGCCAAGTCAGATGCACCGGAAAGTCGGATGGGGACGCAGCATTAATCCAACATGACACGACTGTCGGATGCAAATGCTGCAAGCTGCATCTGCATCCAACAGTCGTGTTGCATCAGATCGAGCAGCGACACCATCCGACAATTCTATTATTACCTTATTTCCATCGCATCCAACATGGCATCCAACCTGCATCTTTGGGATAGCATGGAAAACGCCTGTGTAGTTTTACCCTTAATGGACTGCTTTTGTGGAGCAGTAAGAGAAAGTGTCTGATATCATGTTCAGTTTTAATGAGCGGTGGTAGTTCATGTCAGCACTCAGAAGCATTGCATGGAGAGCACTTGAAGGAAAACTATACCCACAAAATGAATACTTGAGTAACAGATAGTTTATATCATATAAAGTGGCATATTCAAGAATCTTACCAAACTGGAATATATATTTTTGGAAGCAAAACACACAACTCTGTCTGTTAATTGGCTCATGTGACCTAACTTTATAGTTTGTTTGGTATGTTTGTGTGCACCGTTGGATCCTAGGATCCCAGGAGGCTGTCCTTATTTTTTAAAATGGAAATTTTCTATTTATGATTACCCAATGGCACATGCTACTAAAAAAGTGTATTATTATGAAAATGTTTTATTTACATGAAGCAGGGTTTTACATATGAGTTGTATTATGCAATATCTTTTTATAGAGACCTACATTGTCCAGGGGGGTATAGTTTTCCTCTAACTTTAAATACATTTATACATTTGTTAGTTTTCCTTAAAAAAAAAGCTGACTGCTGCATAAATACGCTAGCGGAATTGCCATATACTTAACTTGAAAACGCTATGAATTGATAGGCTTTTCTTAAAACCGCTGGCTGACCCCATCGAAAACACAGCGATTAAACCTACAGTGTGTGTTTGTCCATAGCCTTATCACTCAGCCAGGCACCCCACCCAACCCTGGGGGACATATAGCTACACATTCTATAATACATTACAAAGGACCCTCCAGCTATGAAGATTTTCATTCATCCAGGTCATGGTATATCTAATATAACTAATTCTAAAACAACTGGACTTGCTGAGTAATCATTGAAGGCATTTCACTACTCATCCGAGTAACTGAAGAAGCTGCTTGGATGAGTAGTAAAACTTCTTCAATGATTACTCAGCAAAAACTTCCAGCTGTTCTCCAACTACAACTCCCACCATCCCAGCTGGTTTTTAACATGTTTTAAAATTCCATATCTATGGTATATATGTATGTATTTTATAGAATGGTCAATTCTAAGTAACTTTTCAATTGGTCTTCCTTCTTTATTTGTTTGTGGTTTGTTAATTATTTACCTTTCTCTCATAACTCTTTCCAGTTTTCAAATGGGAGTCACGGACCCCATCTAAAGGCAAATGCTCTGTAAGGCTACAAATGTATTGTTATTGCTACGTTTTATTACTCATCTTTCTATTCAGATCCTCTCCTATTAATAGTCCAGTCACCATATTGTTGAAATTGCAGAGTTGATGAATAAAAAGCTAAATAATTTAAAAAAAAAAAGCACGAATAATACAAAATAAAAAAACTATTACAAATTGTCTCAGAATATCGCTCTCTACATCACAATAAAAGTGAATTTAAATGTGAACAACCCCTTTAACTTCTTCAGACATTTATCCAATTTATATGTATCATGAAATACAACTAAATTCACTAGACGTAAAGCCTAGAAAGCTAGGGAAACAGTTACCGATTTAGAAAAAGAACAGCTTTCCTATGCCAGAATGAAGAAGCCCAACTTTGACACAATGGCTGAACTCACCTGGGCACCTGAAGAGCTTCCTCGGCCAGGGAATGGCGACACCGCAGCCCATTGAGCTAAAGAGATGTGTGACACAGCAGAACCAGAGTGTGATGTGCAGGGCTGTGCCATGTCTCTGCTGTGACTCAGTGTCAGCACTTAGGCACAATGCATCTTTTGACTGTACATCTGTGGGCTGGAGCAGGGAATAGAGAAAGGCACAGTGCTTGTGGAACGAGGAGTTTTGCTATGTATTACGGCTACCCTGACTACACGGCAATTTTTTCTTGTTCTCCTTGGCCCCCACTGTCAGATTCTGGATTCCCGGAATTCCTCCACAGTATCCTGGAACTAAATCCTTCTCCTTACTTCCACTGGAGCACAGTCGCCTGTCCCAACTTCCTCACTAATTATGTTCTGCTCAATATGGGTCACCGTAATCATTATTTAACTGCTTAAAGGGAAACTGTCATGGGAAAACATGTTTTTTTTTTTAAATTCATCAGTTAATAGTGCTGCTCCAATAGACTTCTGCACTGAAATCCATTTCTCAAAAGAGCAAACTGATTTTTTTATATTCAGTTTTGAAATCTGACATGGGGCTAGCCATTTTGTCAATTTCCCAGCTGCCCCAGTCATGTGACTTGCAGCACTTCAGGAGGGAACTGCTTTCTGGCAGGCTGTTGTTTTTCTTTCTCAGTGTAACTGAATAGTACTCAGTGATAGTACTCAGTGGGACATGGGTTTTACTATTGGGTGCTGTTCTTAGATGTACCAGGCTGCTGTTATCTTGTGTTAGGGAGCTGTTATCTGTTT
>CM044436.1:98545680-98615371 GCA_024363595.1 Xenopus borealis
ACGCAGAGACACTTGAACTTTATTATATAGGATTCTAGGTTTCAAGGCTGGCAAACTCAGATGGGAGAAAAGTTTTATTGGTTTTAAGCAGCTTGATTACAGTATATTCTACCCAGTAAGTTTTATTTTGTTTATGGCAGGCAGTGTTCCACGGGCAGGTTTGTGCAGTGAAAGTGAAGTGAAAATAAAGCTGGACACTAGGGGTTACTGGCTGATCATGTATAAGGAGAAATGAGTGTTTAGATGCTGATTTGGAATATTTGAAACTGTGCGAGGAAGTCATTCCATTTTCATTTGCATCTCTAATGTGAAATGGCAGCGGGGGTTTGCGTGTGGAGGGGGGGAGACTTTGCATTATTTCCAAAGGAAGAAGGGGGAATTTTATAGGCACGGCTTTTGTGAAGTGGTAAATTTAATGTATTTAAATGAGCACTGCACTTAAGACAATATTGCTTTTCATTGTGATTTGTGATATTTGCAGGAGAGGCAAACATCTGTTCCTCCGCTCTCTGCTAGAGGCTTAGCCTCTCCTTGCTCTCTTTCCATCGATTTTCCAACAGAACTTTTTTCTTGGCAGCTGAAGGGACCCTATACTGACTGACCAATTCAGGGTTTAGAATACGATACATGCTTTGTATAGTGCTTCCTGCTGAATGAAATAAGGCTTCTACTTCCATATTGGAGAAATGAATTATTAAGAAGCCATTGCCTGGTTGAGTCAGCCAGTGTTGCACCATTTGCACAAGGCAATGTGGCCTCTGGAGGGTGATTTAGAGTCTGTGAATGAGGCGCAATCATGGCTGTCCTAAGTACCATGATTAAGAACGACAGACAACTGGCACAAAGATTCATTTTGCAGCAACAGTTGACATGGCTCAGTGTAGAGCCCTGCATGGAATCAATTTGCTCTATGCTGAAAGCTTGGTATCAGCAGTCTGAAAAAATAAAACTAAAGCTAAAAACAGAAACTTCATGTAAGTTAATAACAATTATTTTTTAGCATTAAATTCCCTACTGCTAAAGCGAAACAAGGGTTCCCCCTTTTATCTTGCAATTTGTGAATATTTGGGGATAAAGTGATTTGATGAGTTAACTCTCTCGTATAAATAACTGTAAATATGCTGATAAATGAGACACTGTGCAGAGCAGCCTATACCCATATTTAGCATTTTACTGAATATATCTATATCAATAATATAATGGAAACTCCATGTATTCATAGGGTAGGTTCCCCTTAAACACAGAGTATGGTGGATTTTCCAGGATCTGTTGCTGCTTTGATGAATACTTCTGGGATTTAAACTCTGTTTTGATGGGTTTTGTACCTTCAGGACAATGGTTTTAAATTGGATTATGGGGTCTTTAAACCAAAATGCTGTAATTGCTTTCCGCAGAAATTTCACATGCATATGGTATTAGATTCAAACAGTGCCCAGTCCCTGTTTTGACACTGTAAGTGCATATTTTGTGCTTCCCTAGAGGGGGGCTTTGTACTGCATTGCCAATATCTAAACAGCAACAATATTTAAAGGGGAAGTTGACACTTTGTATATCATGATTGACCTATTCTAAGCAACTTTTTAATATTAAATAAACGACCTATCGTTTTAGTTTCTTAGATTTTTTTTCTTTATATATTGGCCTTCCTATTTAGCTTCTTCTAGCTAGGTTCACTAACCTCAGCCAGGGGCAATTCTCTACAAAGGACCTGCCTAAGGAGACCCCTGCGATACCAACCCCCTCCCCCCGCTTGTGTACCAGCCCAAGGCAACCACAGCCCTTTAGCATCTGTGCCTCCAAAGATGCCCCAGTAGCTCCCCATCTTCTTTTCTGATTCTGATTCACTGATTCACATGCTCTGTGCTGCTGTCACTTACTGAGCTTAGGGACCCACTCACAATATACAGTACACATAGAATAGAAATGTCACAGTATAAGGCTGATTAGTAATTAATACATATAATTACTACATGGCAACACAGAAACCAGTGCAATTCACATCAGAATTTAATAATCAGCCCTGTAGCATCAGCTTATGTTACAGACAAACCTGGTGTATGTAATTGTAACTTGGAAATAACCAAATAAAAATTATTACATCAGATGTCCTTAGGAAGAGCGTTGTTTACATTATAAAAAGTGTAAGGAAGTGGCACACCCGTGATCTGTTACTGAAACAGTCCCAGTCCCTGCTCTGTGACCCAAGGTTATCCTGGAGATTGCTTAATGCTAGATGGGGTAAGGTTCTCTTTCCTCTAACTAACACCAGTAACATCCCGGAAGTATCCATCATAGTTAACAATAACCCACTATCACCCTGTCTCCCCAGGCCCGGTGCTTTGAGGTTATCCTAGATTCTGAACTGTCCTTTACTCCTCATATCCAGTCCCTTATTAAATCATGTCACTTCCACCTAAGGGCTAAGGGACATATCCAAAATACGATCATTTATCACCCAAGATGCTGCCAAAATTCTTATTCACTCTCTCTCGTCACTGTTACTCTCTTTTATACCGGCCTTCCCCCTCCAGAGTCACCTCTCCAGTCCATAATGAACACTGCCGCGAGGCTTATACACCTCAGCAACCACTCCTCCTCTGCCATGCCATTCAGCCAATTCCTGCACTGGCTTTTACTACCATTCAGAATTAAATTCATATTAATGACACTGACATTCAAAGCACTTCTTAACTCTGCCCCTCCCTACATCTCTGAACTCATCTCTATATACTCGCCCAACCGCTTACTACGCTCCTCTACTGACCTGCTACTCAACTCTTCTCTCATTACCTCCTCACATGCTTGCATTCAAGACTTTGCAAGGGCTGCACCCCTCCTCTGGAATTCTCTCCCATGGTCTGTCCGACTTTCTCCCAATCTTTCTGCTTTCAAGAAATCTCTTTAACCACACTTATTTAGAGAAGCCTACCTTCACTCTGCTTAACTATCAAATGCAATACCACATCCAGTACCCCCTTTCTCACCCATTCTGGGCATTCTGATCTTGCCCACTCCCACACCTTGTGCATTATTTCTTTCCCTTTAGATTGTAAGCTCTTTCTGCACAGAGCCGCCTTCCTCACCTTTTGTGCCGGTTTTGATTGTGATGTATGTAACTCCATATGTTATATGTATATCATTTGTGTGATTTGGTTGTATAAAAACATTTACTTTGCAGTGCTACAAAATATGTTGGCACTATATATATATATATATATATATATATATATATATAATAAATCCAGAGAGTGTCTGCACTCCAAAGCAAATGCTATTGCAGCGTATATATAGAAGTGTAACTCCGGGGTGCATGGTTAAAAGGTATTTACATCTATATCTTCACAAAACCAGCACTCCCATGTAAAAATCTTCAATTCTTTATTGGCTTTACATAAATGTCCAACGTTTCAGTCCTCATTAGGACCTTTCTCAAGGATCAGGTGCCTTATTCTGATTATTGTACTGACCCTTGTGTATATAAAAAGAGGGAAATAACAATTATGTTTCTTAATGGAACAGTTCAGCAGCAAAGGAGGTATCTGGGAGAAAGTTAACTTTCAGGAAACCTACCAGGATTAAATCTCACCTACTAGTGTTCTGCAGACGATGAAGATGATGATTCCAGGGGTTGCACAATGAATAATGTGATTGGCTGCAGAGGATAGGGCACTAGAAAGGACTGCCACTGTCTCTTTCTGATTCGCTGAATAGTAAAATGCTGAGAGCTGATCAGGACAGACTTCTAGGGCAAAATGACAAGCTTTATAACCAACAACCGAGAATCCTGCCCCTCTACCCATACACAAATGGCTACCCATGATACATTTTGGTGTTCTCTAATATAGCACAGGGACATCTGCACTTTAAAAGAGTTTATTCCCTAAAATGCACATGTGCAGATCTAACTTATAAAATCACTGGGCCAATGAGTCTAATAAAGGCACAGGAGAATGTACTCCTGTTAGTCAATGTGCTATTGCATTTGCCTATTTAAAGGGGTGGTTCACCTTCAAGTTAACTTTTAGTATATCGTAGAAGGGCCAATTCTAAGAGACTTTTCAAATGGTCTTCATTATTTATTTTTCATAGTTTTTTAATGATTTGCAATTTTCTTCTGTTTCTTTGCAGCTTTCAAATGGGGGTCACTGACACCATCTAAAAACAAATGCTCTGTAAGGCTACAAATGTATTGTTATTGCCACTTTTTATTACTTATCATTCTATTCAGTCCATCTCCTATTCATATTCCAGTCTCTTATTCAAATCAATGCAGTGTTGCTAGGGTAATTTGTACCCTAGAAACCAAATTGCTGACACTGCAAACTAGAGAGCTGCCGAATAAAAAGCTAAATAACTATAAAACCACAAACAATAAAAAATGAAAACCAATTACAAATTGTCTCAGAATGTCACTCTCTACATCATACTAAAAGTTGACTCAAAGGTGAACAACCCCTTTAATAATCACCCGTGCCTGATTGAGATGGCAGCTTACTTGTCTATATTTGGAGCCAAAAAGGACAATCTCTCCAAGTGATATCTGATATTGAGCTTGAGTAGTGATGGGTGAATGTTTTCCATTTCGTTTTGCCTAAAAAATTTGTGAAACACATTGAAGATCAATGGCCATCAAAATTATTTTGACTTTGATTTTGATTGCAAGTGACAATTTTTATACACACGACTATTTTGTCCAAATGCATCAAAGTCAATGGGCATCCGATTAATTTTTACAAGCAGCAATTTTTTCAATTTTGACGTGTTTATTTATTAGCAGGTGGTGAAATGCAGAAATTTTCCATGAATCCATGCCTGGTGAATCTATTTGCCCATCATTAATCTTGAGGGCTACAAAATCTTAACAGGTAGATGGTGCTTTACAGTCCTTTAAAGGACCAGTAAAAATGTTTTAAAAAAAAAAAATAGTTTGTATATAATGAAAAAAAACCACCAATACATATTTAACTTTAAAATCGCAAAATCCGCTTGCGCTCCTCTTCATAAAAGGCGACAGGGTGATGATCCATTGTGTGGCACTCGATTTCTCCTCCTTGGCTATCTCCTATAAGGAAGGCAGGGACGAGAAATCAAAATCAAAGTTGACGCGACGCGCGTCAAAAGTGTCCCGCAAGTCGTTTCGCGAATTTTTCGCCGATTCGCGAATTTCTCGAGAAATTTGCGAATCTTTAGGCGAAGCGAATCGCGGGAGATTCGCCCATCACTACAGATAAGGCCTGATTTGACCAAACATGTTATACCTATGACATCATTCTGGCTGGAAGTAGCCTTTTTTGAGAATGCCAGATGACTTCTAAACACTTTTTTCAGTTCAATTGTTTTCAGATTGTTCACCAGAAAGATTTTTTTTAATTACTTTCTCTTTTTTATTTTTTAACTGTTTTTCCAAAATCTAGGTTTAAAATGTAATGTCCCTGTTACTTTCCCTTTTTTATTTTTTTAACTGTTTTTCCAATATCTAGGTTTAAAATGGAATGTCCCTGTCTTTGGTGTTTGAGTCTGGCAGCTCAGTAATTCAGGCGCAGACTCTAAATCGTTACAATTTTGCAACATTTAGTTGATACATTTCTCAGCAGCATCTCTGGAATATTAGCAACTATTGTATCAATTCTAACAGCTGCCTGTAATGAAACCCAGAGATTCTGCTCAGCAGAGACAAAGATAAAAAATGTATCAACTAAATGTATCAATTTGGAACAGTTTACATGGTCAGTGATCCCCCAGAGCTGCTTTACGAGGTGAACAATTTCATGAATTTAAAAAAAAACAGTCACACGTAGAAAATAGAAAATAATTGGAAAAAGTTGTTATTTCTAGTCAACAATCTGAAACCAACTGAACTGAAAAAAGTGTTTGAAGGTGAACAACCCCTTTAACATTACAGGAAGCATCAGACTGAGCTGTAACCAACATGAATGGGGTTAGAGAGAGAGAGTTAAAGCAGGGTGTCTCCCTGTCAACTGTCAGTACATAGCAGATGGCACCCCACCCATTGAAGTTATCAAAGGCACTACATCTGTTGAATTATGTTATTAATTAAGTAACTATGATGTCATTATTCTTCTGAACCACATTTGCTCATTGGGTCAGTGAGCAGTGACTTGCAGTTTCTGGTAAATAACGTTTAAAAAGAGCCTAAATTCAATGGAATGATGGAAGAAATGTCTTACACACTATTTTATTATTATTATTATTATAGTGTAAAATAAAGTGCTAGCTATTTGGTATCATAATGATATATAGGGGTGCCTTGGTTGGAGAGGGATATTCTGCCCAAGAGCCCCTCTGCAGCACTTTCACAGTTGTGCAGTGATACTGACACTAAAAATGTTATTTTCAAAATACTTATCTATAGGTCACGTTGATCATTTTTTGCTGAGAGGTTTGCTTTGTATGAAATTGAAGTTCCTAATGCTGGCCATACACGGGTAGATAAAGCTGCTGATATCCGTCATTTAAACCAATTTGACATCTTATCTGCCCATGTATGGGGGCTTCTGACGGGTCTTCCCGACTGATATCTAGACACGATATCGATCGGGAAGGTTGGATTTTCTTCCGACTGACCCATCGGAAGTCCGTTATGTCTGGATTGCCACGATACATCCCTACCAGTTAGTGGCATATCAGGGAAAGATCCGCTCGTTTGGCGATGTCACCAAGGCTGATTGAGCCTATATGAACCTGAAATGCGAGGGCCTATTTTAATTCTCAGTCTGTACCTGATCAGAGCTTTGCGTCTATGACCAGCTTAATGCTAACAGACTCCTGCTGCACCAATATGGCAGCCCCTTCATACAGGAACATGGGGTAAGAAAAGTGATGTAAAACCATCAGGCAAATACTTTTATGGCAAAATTATAAATAGCATTCAAAGACAATGTTATGACAGATAATAAAAAAGGGTTATTTTCTGATGTCAGTATCTCTTTTATTGGGCATTAGAGACTTTTCTCTCATATAAAACAGACGGCAGGGCCACACCTCGCTATAACACATTCCATCTTGAAATTATAAAACAGGCTTAAAGTTCCTTTTTCTCTAGGTGTCAGTGGGCCCTCATGCTGCTAAACATTTGACCTATTTCATGGCCATTCCCTATTTCTATGAGAACAAAGAGGCTAAATAAATGGAACAATAGATTATAGTGTGAGGAGAGGAAGAATAATAGTACTGAGAGTGGGCCCTTAGTGTAAGGTTTTTTTTACAGACCCCTAAGGTTTTTGGGTGGGCCCCTGGTGTCCCAGTCCATCACTGCTAGTCGGGGAGACTTGGCAGTCAGTTGACAGTCACTAGCAGCAGCCAGCAGAAGACGATCCAGTGTTGCCGGGAATAAGTGAGCTGAGACTGGGAGCAGTCCGTGCGTCTGGATTCCTCCCCCATCCCTTTCTAGTCCACACCCCCCCAGTGCCGCCGCTGCTGTTAGACTGACTGTCACCTCAGAGCGGTGCCTCTCGCACTCCGTGCACGGTGCAACTGTCAGCTTAGGGCTCGCTCACTTACTTGCACGGTTTTTGCCCCTGGAGGCTGTTGCTGCCCAGCGTTTTTAGCTCAGAACCTCCTCTCCTCCCTTTGTTCTTATTGCTGCCCCCTTCCCCCATTACCTGCTGTGTGCCACCTGCCCAGCAGCCCCTTGTATTGAGCCCTGTGCAGCCCCTGCCCTCTTGCTGGATGTGTGCGTGGGAGAGGTGAGGAGCTCACAGTCGCCTGGGGACGGCTGCTACTGGTATGGGAGCCTCACGGACACGCTGTTTGTAAAACACACCGGGACTCGGCATCACTGACTTCTCCGCTAAGGCCGCCGGCCCCTCAACGTCATGAACACCAGCTGTAAGTACCTGCACTGTCCCTACACTTAACTCCTCAACCCCCCCTCCAGCCTACAGCAAAGTGGTCTAGCCTTAATGTTCTCGCCTCAAGGGTCAATGGCAAAGGCGGTGTGTGTAGGGGGGAGACTGATACTGTTGCTATGCATGCCTGCCAGCCTATAGCCAGGGATGCTGGGAACTATAGTTCAGCAACAGTTAGTGGGGTCCCTAGGTTAGCTAAAACCCAACCCCCTACATTTTAGAGTGGGTTCTTAACACCTTTGTTAACAAACCCCTAGAGTTCAGAGAGTGAAGCTGAAGACATCCCAGTCTTTAAAGGGGGTTGTTCACCTTTAGGGTAGTGACGCAGGCAGAATCGGGGAGATTTATATGCCTGGCGACTAATCACCTCTTCTTCTGGGAACGACAGTCTCCCCGAACTGGCTTCCCATGCCATACCGCTGGCTTGATTCTAAATCACTAGTGGTATGGCACTCGCAGTGCTTCATTTTCCGAAACCATTTTCCTTGTGAGGCAACTTCGGAAAACAAAGCTCACTCCTTGGGCGGCTTTGGAAAACGAAGCGCCGTGAGTGCCAATCCGCTGGCTACTTTTCATTCAAGCCAGCAGTATGGCACGGGAATCTGCCCCTGTGTCACTATATAGGATCAGATTTATCAAGAGTCAAAGTAAAAAATTCGAATTAAAAAAAATTCAAATAAAAAATAATTTGAATTTTGAATTATTTTTGGGTACTTCGACTATTGAATAGGCCAAAATTCTAATCAAATTTGAAAAAAGGTAGAATATCCGAATATTGTACTGTCTCTTTAAAAACTTTGACTATGGCAATTTCCAATCTTAAACCTGCCGAATCACTGTTTTAGCCTATGGAGACCTCCTAGAACCTAATACTGTAGGAGTCTTTTGGTGGACTTTGAAAAACCTAAGTGTTTTGGGGAAAATCGTTCAATTAGAATTCAATCGAATGTGCTAATCCTTCGATGAGAACAGTTCGAATATGGACTATTCACCCACAGAAAAAATTTCGATTGGTCTTTTTTTATTTGAATTTCGAATTAATGGGTATTGAAAAAGAAATTTGGTAAATCTGCTTTAAAATAAACATTTAGTATAATGTAAAGACAATTTGCAATTGTTTTTCATGTTGTATTATTTGTGGTTTTTGAGTTATTTAGCTTTTTATTCAGCAGTTCTCCAGTTTGCAATTTCAGCAATATGGTTGTGAAGGTCCAAATTACCCTAGCAACCATGCACTGATTTGAATAAGAGACTGGAATATGAATAGGAGAGGCCTGAATAGAAAGATGAGTAATAAGATGTAGCAATAACAATACATGTGTACCCTTATAGAGAATTTGATATTTACCCCCAGTGACCCCCATTTGAAAGCTGGAATGAGTCAGAAGGAGAAGGCAAATAACTGAAAAACTATTCAAAAGAAAGGCCATTTAAAAAGTTGGGAGCAAAGGTCAACTGCATACAGGGACAGCAAAATAGAAGTATACACAGAGAGATGATAGATAGATAGATAGATAGATAGATAGATAGATAGATAGATAGATAGATAGATAGATAGACAGACGGACGGATAGACAGACAGATGGACAGATAGACAGATTGATAGATGATAGAGAGCGATAGATAAATTGATAGATAGACAGATAGATGTATAGATAGATAGATAGATGGATAGACAGACAGACAGACAGACAGAAGGATGGACGGACGGACGTATGGATAGACAGACAGATGGACAGACAGATAGATAGATTGATAGATGATAGAGAGAGATAGATAAATGGATAGATAGGTAGACAGACAGACAGAGAGACAGACGGACAGACAGATAGATTGATAGATGATAGAGAGAGATAGATAAATGGATAGATAGACAGACAGATAGATATATGAGAGAGAGAGAGAGAGAGAGAGAGAGATAATAGATAGATAGATAGATAGAGACAGACAGACAGACAGACGGACGGACGGACGGATGAATAGACAGACAGACAGAGGGACAGACAGATGGATTGATAGATGATAGATAGAGAGATAGATAGACAGACTGACAGATAGATAGACAGACAGACAGAGACGAACGGATTGACAGATAGACAGACAGATGGACAGACAGCTAGATTGATAGAAGATAGAGAGCGATAGATAGATGTATAGACAGACAGATGGATGGATGGACTGATAGATAGACAGACAAACGGACAGACAGATAGATGAGAGAGAGATAGATAATAGATAGATAGACAGACAGACAGATGGACGGATAGACAGAAAGACAGAGGGACAGACAGATAGATTGATAGATGATAGATAGAGAGATAGATAGACTGACATACAGACAGACAGATAAATAATAGAGACAGACAGACAGACAGACAGACAGACAGACAGACAGATAGATAGATAGATAGATAGATAGTTGGTTCTTAAATTTTGGAAATAAATGTAAGCTTTTTTAACCTTTTACAACCTATAAATAGATAGGGATTAGAGATAGATGCATTGATAGATAGATGGCTTATTTCCTATGGGTATGTATGCTATTGGCTGTAATGCCCATGTAACTATTGCAAGGGAAAGTTCTGTATATTGCACTGCTTATATTGCTATGATGTCACCAGCTGTATGTCCTATTGTACTCACGCTTTGCGTTCTGTGAACAAGAGCAGTGCATCTGTGCAGCAGGAGCCTCCCACTTAAGCTCCAGTTTGACTGACAGGCACATGGGCCCAGTCGTGATGCTAAAATGTAATGGTGTATAGATATTGAAATAAAGAGAATAAAGGGGAATATAAAGAGAATTTTGCCTGATGCAATATTTAATTGTGTGTGTAAATATAGAGAGCGAGGTTGGGATCAACTAGTCTGTGAAGCAGGTCATTTGGGCGCCAATCTACACGTTGTATCTCTCCCTTTTTGTTTAAGTGCTGTAACGTGAGAATTTAGCACATCCGCCTTTTTCTTTTTCTGTTTTTCTGTATTTCCAGTGTTACTGGCAATGTGTCATTACCTCAGGGTGGTGCATTTTCATTGGAACCTCTGCTCTCTTTCCTTGTTCATTTCATTTTTGTTTCGGGTATTTGTGATGATCAGAGGCCTGTTGGTATCTGTATAGCGACATGTATCTGAACGCAGCCTTCACAGCCACATCACAGAGAGGCCACGCAATTCTACACTTTCCAATTTAATCAGATTGGTATTGACAGATTTTTAATGATCTGACGTATTTAATTGGCAGTATAGAGTGGTGATGGGAGAGGCCAGGCCACAGCAAACGCTCAGCTAATGATCTCCCCTGTAAGAGGGTTACATGCTCAGTAGGTTAAGCTGTTATTAGTGTGTGACTGGCTAATGTTTGTGTTCTGTCACATGTCATTTTATCTCTTGCCACGGAATGTAGGGAACCTTCTGGCCTGTATTCAGTCAAACTGGGATTATATGCAAAGGTTGCCAGGAGGGGTGTCTACTGGATATTTCATCAGTTTAGCCCTAAAAATACCATTCAGTGACTGGGCCGCTATTAAATATTCACTGGCAATGTTACATTTGTAATCCTCAGCCATTCATCCCCTAGTTAGACTCTGATTAGTGATGGGCGAATCAGCGGCGTTTCACTTCCCCGAATTTTTCCCGAATTTCCAGAGAAATTTGCGAAATGGCAAAAAATTCACGAAACGCCACCATGTCTTGGTTTGGACGCGGGCATCCTTTTTTTGGACGCTGGCAATGGGTGCCCGCATCCAAAAATGGATGCCCGCTTCCAAAACGAGATGCCCATCACTAATCAAATCCATGCCAATCACTCCCTCCCACTCCCCCTCTATACCACTGACACTTTTGTAATCTTACCCTGCTTGACAATCCCTGAAGCCCCCTTTATGTCACTGCTTGGCCCCTTATGGCCCAGTCAAATATTCTGTTTTTGAGTGTAGTATCATTGTTGCATGGAAAATGAATTGGGGACTAGAATTTCAGCAATTCAAAAATTGGTAGTAGTAATAATATTGATAATTTTTATTATTGTAGTCATTACTATTATTATTATTCTCATTATTATTAGTAATTTTTGAAATGCTGAAATTCTAGTCTCCAGTCATTGCATCTTTCCAATAACAATAATACACTCAAATATGGAATATCTTTTGTCGTATAATGTTTAAAGGGATATGGTCATGGGAAAACATGTTTTTTTTTTAAATGCATCAGTTAATAGTGCTGCTCCAGTAGAATTCTGCGCTGAAATCCAATTCTCAAAAGAACAAACAGATTTTTTTTTACATTCAGTTTTGAAATCTGACATGGGGCTAGTCATTTTGTCAATTTCCCAGCTGCCCCGGTCATGTGACTTGTGCCAGCACTTTAGGAGGGAACTGCTTTCTGGCAGGCTGTTGTTTTTCCTTCTCAGTGTAACTGAATGGAACACAGTGGGACATGGGTTTTTACTATTGATTGTTGTTCTACCCGATCAGCTGTTATCTTGTGTTAGGTAGCTGTTATCGGTTTACCTTCCCATTGGTCTGTTGTTAAGCTGCTGGGCGGTTAAAGGGATGGGGTGATATCACTGCAACTTGCAGTACAGCAGTAAAGAGTGATTGAAGTTTATCAGAGCACAAGTCACATGACTTAGGGCTGCTGGGAAATTGACAAAATGTCTAGCCCCATTTGAGATTTCAAAATGAAATATATAAAAATCTGCTTGCTCTTTTGATTAATGGATTTCAGTGCAGAAGTCTGCTTGCTGGAGCAGCACTATTAACTGATAAATTTTGAAAAAAGTTTTTTTTTTCCCATAACAGTATCCCTTAAATCTTTACTGTATGATGGAGAAGTATACACCACTTCTTATACCTTTTGCTTTTTTCCTATGCAGCCACAAAGATTGTTATTGTTATTTGCCCAAACACTTCACTCCACTTATTCACCCTACCTTTGACTGAAACTATATGAGAAAACATGCCTCTCCTTTTCCTTCCCCCTCCTCTTGACCCCCCCCCCTTTCCTTAAAGAAGAAGGAAAGATTAAAACTAAGAAAGCCTTATCAGAAAGGACCACCTAAATATACCAGTAAACCCTCAAAGTAGTCATGCTTTAAGTCCTCTGTCAAAAGAAACCCCACATGTATACCCTTCTATTGTGTACACATGGGCTTCTGTATCAGACTTCCTGCCTTCAGCTTAAAGGAAAACTATACCCCCAAAACTAATACTTGAGTAACAGATTTATATCAAATTAAGTGACATATTAAAGAATCTTACCAAACTGGAATATATATTTAAGTAAATATTGCCCTTTTACATCTCTTGCGTTGAACCATTTGGTGATGGTCTGTGTGCTGCCTCAGAGATCACCTGACCAGAAATATTTCAACTCTAACTGTAACAGGAAGAAGTGTGGGAGCAAAAGACAAAACTCTGTCTGTTAATTGGCCCACGTGACCTAACTTTATAGTTTGTTTGGTATGTTTGTGTGCACCGTTGAATCATAGGATCCCAGGAGGCTGTCCTTATTTTTTAAAATGGCAATTTTCTATATATTTACCCAATGGCACATGCTACTAAAAAAGTATATTATTATGAAAATGGTTTATTTACATGAAGCAGGGTTTTACATATGAGTTGTTTTATGCAATATCTTTTTATAGAGACCTACATTGTTTGGGGGGTATAGTTTTCCTTTAAACCTCCTTGCCCTTGGCGTGAGCATGCTCAGTTTGCTCCTCTCCCTTCTCTGCTGTAATCTGAGGGATAGATTCAGGCAGGAAGTGATGTCACACCAAGCAAATAAAGCAGCTGCTATCCTAAACAAACAGAGAGCTTCTAGAGCTTTTTACTCAGGTATGGTAAATCATTCTACAGAATAATTATAGCATTCTAGCTTGCACTATTGCACCTAATCTATTGGCAATAAAATGCCTCTGTAGCTTTCATTCTACTTTAATTGGATAACTTATGTGTGATGTAACTTATACAATTCATTCCCATTACCATGTATTGAGCCTTGCATTTATTGGATAAGGCAATGTGTGATGTCATGTATGTAAATTTTATTGGTCATTATCCCCCCTTTAAAAAGGATTGTGGGGGAGGAGACTGACAGCCTATGAGTAAGTGCCCACCGTTGGCACAAAACATGTCAGGCTTAATTATGTCCTAAATAAAAAATTTCTACTTTTTTTCCATCATCTGGGCTTCACTCTGTCACGCAACAGTAAATCATTAAGAAAGCCCCACACACAGGCCAATTAACTGCCAACTTGGTCTGGATGGGCCGTTTTATGTCAGCACAGTTCTGTATTCTGATTACTACTATTATTATGATTTGTAGTATCATTATTAGTAACAAATATTATTTACAGCTCCCAAAATTGTCAGCCAGACAGAGAAGTGCTGATGTTTACATCAGCTATGGTGATAATGACCAAAAATCAGAAACATGTTGTTGTGGACAGTTATTGTAAAGGTGTCTTGCCTTTGAACTTTAGTGGAAAATCTTCTGGAATTTAAGAGTCTTTCTATTAAGTTTTTATCTGTACCAGTGGGCCCTATTTTACCATACCGTAGTGATGGGCGAAACGGCCGCGTTTCGCTTCGCCGAAAAATTTGCGAATTTCCAGAGAAATGCGCGAATTTTTCGCCGATTCGCGAAACGAGTCGCGCGTCATTTTTGACGCGCGTCGCTTTTGATGCGCGTCGCGTCACTTTTGACGCGCACCGCGTCGTTTTCGGCGCGTCGCGTCAAAAAACGACGCGCTACTCGTTTTTGGGCGGCGAATTTTTTTTGGCAAATTGTTTTTGTAGTTTCGCGAATTTATTCGCCAGCGGCGAATCGCGGGAATTCGCAGCGAATTCGCCCCTGGCGAATAAATTCGCCCATCACTACTGTCTACTAGTTTTTTGTTTCCAGGGTTTTTCCATTTAAAAACAAAGTGACATATGTCCCATTTGATCTTATACGGCATTTTTTTTTTATTGTTGATAACGGGATCTTAATTTCTAAATGACCTTTTGTGCAGAGAAACATTTTTAGACAATTTCGTCTGAAACAAACTGTAGCTTAACAAATAGGGGCAGATTTACTATTGGTCGAATTTCAAATCGAAATTTTAGTCTTAGTATATGGATATCGGCCGGGATAGTCTGGCCAGTATTTAAATGATTGGAAGAGTTTCCAGTTATATAAAAATCAGTGGAAGTTGGGCACTTTTAGAGAGACTTATGTGACATAACTAGACCTCAGCCTAACTATTGTTTGCTTGCTACTGATTGCAGGCCCTGGGCAAACGTTTGCGGTCTTTGGGGATAAACCCTTTTTTGTGTGTGGCATGTTCCTTTACCTGCTGTTTGTGCTGGAGTCTGGAATACACGGCACATGCAATGTCATCAAAGAACATTTTTCAGCAGGTGTCATGATGTTTCTGGTTGTGTAGAGAGCATTTCATTTATGAGTACTAAAGGGCAAATACATTGGGACATTTTTGTCATTTTTGCTCTGCTGATTGATGCCTCCTTTCGACTGCCATATAATTTATATTGCTCCATTAATCCAAGTGACATGGCTTTATCTGACATCACAGCAAAAAAAAAAAAATGCTTCCCAGAATGGCTGTGGCATGCATATTACTTGACAAGAAGAAGACACAAGGCGGAATTTGGTGCCCATCATCTAACCTTTGTCAAAGTGCAGAGTTAATGGAATATCTATAAAGTAACCTGCCCCATAGAGGATCAAATCATGAGATGGTTACAATTCAGCTGATTACTTTGATCTCTACAGATTCCTTTCAAGGTCAGAAGTAGACGTTCTGAGGGGTGTTTCCGTACTTCTTTATACATTATGGATGTATCCTTGCAAATGCGTCGTTGCAGGAAAAAAAAAACATAAGGAGGTCTAGCTTGCACCCACAATGGATGTAAATTGTTAATGACACAGGGTAATATAGACTGTGCCTGGAATGTGCTGGGCAGCAGAACTCCACACAGTCTCCTTTGCTAGCCAATGATGTGTTAATGCACAACACCCACGTATAACTTCTCAAAAAAACATCTAAGTAATGTCACTGAGGATTCTGGGAGATATAGTTAATCACAACTACAAGTCTATGTGATGGCTCTGAATGGATATATGACAGATATAAATGTAAAATGCACTGTTAAAGCATAAAAGTGAGTTATAATGAGCCCAAGATCCACTATAAACCTATAGTGGGGGAGCATCACATAGAATTATGTTTCATTAGAATGGGGACCAAGGGAAACATCTCAGCCAAGTCCATCAGTGAATTGGATCATTTATTGTTTATTCCGAGGGAGATCAGTACTGTTGTTGTGACTTCACAGCCATATGTTGCATTGTGTAGGTCTGGGGCAATAATGTAATGGCCACACAGTGAATACTCGGTAACATAAAGCAATGCGGTACCCTGGCACTGACTGCTAATGACTATTCAAATATATTTTATATTTTATTGTTATTATTACTATTGGATATATTTTAAAAGGTAAAATCATAAGATAAGAAAATGGCTATATATAATGAAAAGGAGACAAATGCATTTTAAGGATATGCATGGTCTGGAATTATCGGTTTTGTTCATGAGCTACAGAAATTAGCCTTAAGCTGGCCATAGATGCAAAGATCCGATCGTAAGATGATTCCAACGATCGGATCTTTGCATCTCCCGACCTGTCACTAACCTTCAGATCAACTAAAGTAGTAAAAAGCACAGATAGCTGACGTTCTGCCCCTGACAAGGATCGTACGAAAGTTGTACGATTAAAAACCTAGTGACGGTCTCCCACTGAAAATCGTACGATCTGTAATAGACGCAAAGATATGATCGCCAGCCGACAAATTTTCTAACCTGGCCTATCGACCAAACGACCGATCGGCATGGCACGACAAATGTCGGAACACTCCACACACGATCCGAAAATCGTACCAATCGAGGATTCGTATGATCGGATCATTGCGTCTATGGCCAGCATAAAGCTGGCCATAGACGCAACGACTTGGTCGTACGAATCGAGGATTCGTACGACTATCGTACGACTTTTGGATCGTGTGTGGAGTGCTCCGACATTTGTCGTGCCATGCCGATCGGTCGTTTGGTCGATCGGCCAGGTTAGAAAATTTTTGTCGGCTGGCGATAATATCTTTGCGTCTATTGCAGATCGTACGATTTTCAGTGGGAGACCGTCACTAGGTTTTTAATCGTACAACTTTCGTACGATCCTTGTCAGGGGCAGAACGTCAGCTGTCTGTGCTTTTTACTACTTATAGTTGATCTGAAGGTTAGTGACAGGTCGGGAGCAGGTCGGGAGATGCAAAGATCCGATCGTGGAATCATCTTACGATCGGATCTTTGCGTCTATGGCCAGCTTTAGGCTAATGTTGCACAGCTAACATACAAGGAAAGGAAGTGATAAATGGCTTGTTTACATTATTGACTTTGTTGGATACCATCTGATGCCTTGGAGCAGTGATCCCCAACCAGTAGTTCATGAGCAACATGTTGCTCTCCAGCCCCTTGGATGTTGCTCTCCATGTCCTCAAAGCAGGTGTTTATTTGTAAATTCCAGGCTTGGAAGCAAGTTTTAATTGCATAAAAATAAAGTATAGTGCCAAGTAGAGTCTCCTGTAGGCTGTCAGTCCACATAGGGGCTACCAAATAATCAATTACACCACTTCTTTGATGCCCCAAGGGATTTTTTCATGCTTGTGTTGCTCCCCAACTCTGTTTACATTTGAATGTGGCTCACAGTTAAAAAAGGTTGGGGACCCCTGCCTTGGAGGCTGTTCACATTAGCAACTGTGGTGGTTGGTGGAGTTGCAGGAACTTTTAAAGGAGATACAAACCCAAACATATCATGTAGCCTGTTAAAGGAAATTGGCATTGCCAGTAACTCTCCATTATACCTGTACATTGACTAGTTCAGAACAATGTAGCAGAACAATAGTAAGTCAAAAGACTAACAGACATTCGGAGAAGCATGCAAGGCATTGTGGGAAATGGAGTCTTGATTGCAGAGGAGCTGAATTAAGAGACAGAACTGGCAGTGCAGAAATAGACAGACATGAGTGCAAGTATACAGAAGCTTGTATGTAATGTTTCGGATCGATCAGGCTAACGCAGCTCTTCCGGGAACAGTCTCAGGAGAAGACAGGCTGAGAAACAACCCCATATGGCATTAGCCTAAGATCTATCCCTTTTTATATACCAGAGTCAAGACAAAGAACTGTGGTGGGCACACCCAGGGCTAATTTAAAAATGCACACAGTACTGTTGATCTGATCAAAAGACAGGCAGCAACAAGCCAAGTTATCAGTGTACATGCTTCATTAAATGTGTTTTCCCTACATTAGGAAGAGGGTTACATTTTTTGATTTTGCTACCATGCAAAACTAGATCTCTGCATTTAAAACAGATTTGCAGACAAGATGCCTTTAAATTGACACTACACTTTATACCAGGGGTCCCCAACCTTTTTTAACCGTGAGCCACATTCAAATGTAAAAAGAGTTGGGGAGCAACACAAGCATGAAAAAATCCCTTGGGGCATCAAAGAAGTGGTGTAATTGATTATTTGGTAGCCCCTATGTGGACTGACAGCCTACAGGAGACACTACTTGGCATTATACTTCATTTTTATGCAATTAAAACTTGCTTCCAAGCCTGGAATTTACAAATAAACACCTGCTTTGAGGACATGGAGAGCAACATCCAAGGGGCTGGAGAGCAACATGTTGCTCACAAGCTACTGGTTGGGGATCAATGCTTTATACAATGTAAAAGTTGCAAAGTTGCCATAATAATTCTCCAGGCTTAGCTGATATTTTTGTTGTGATTAAACATATCACGCTGGAATTGTGGCAGTGTGCACAGACATGTGAGTGGAAATACATGGAATGTCTGGAATGCTAGAATTTCACTGAGAACAACAAAGCATTGTGTGGTAGTGTGATAGGACTGATATATAGTGTGATAGGGTTATTATATAGTGTGATAGGGTTATTATATAGTGTGATAGGGTTGTTATATAGTGTGATAGGACTGTTATATAGTGTGATAGGACTGTTATATTGTGTGATAGGTCTGCTATATATTGTGATAGAGACAAGTTCCTATGACGGATGGGGGAATGGTATTATATTGGTAGAAACTGCACACCTTCAATCCCCAAGGTCCTATTGGGGATAAAAACAAATTAGGAAAAATAAATAGAAGGTGGACTGCAAAACCAATATCTTAAAAATACAATTTATTATACAGTCACTAAAACACTGGCCGGCCAAAGAACAGTGAATATATTGTGATAGGGCTATTAGAGGTGAAGGATCCGTTATCCGGGTTTTAACTATTAGTTATCCATAAAGATCCAAATTATGGAAAGGTAATCTCCCATAGACTCCATTATAATCAAATAATTACTTTTTCGCTAATGATTTCTCTGTAGTAAAGAAATAGTACATTGTAATGTATCCCTACTAGATATAATTAATCCTTATTGGATGCAAGATAATCCTATTGTGTTTAATAAATGTTGAAATGATTTTCTAGTAGACTTAAGGTATGGAGATCCAAATTACAGAAAGATCCCTTATCTGGACTACCCCAGCTCCCGAGCATTCTGGATAAAAGGGCCCATACCTGTATATAATGTGATAGGACTGTTATATAATGTGATGGGGCTATTATATAATGTGATAGGGCTATAATATGATGTGATATGACTGTTATATAATGTGATTGGGCTGTTGTACAATGTAATATAGTTAATATATAGTGTGATAGGACTAATATATAGTGTGAAAGGTTATTATATAGTGTGATAGGCTATTATATAGTGTGAAAGGCTATTATATAGTGTGATAGGGTTTTTATATAGTGGGATAGGGTTATTATATAGTGTGATAGGCTATTATATAGTGTGATAGGGGTTTTATATAGTGGGATAGGGGTTTTATATAGTGGGATAGAACTATAATATGGTGTGATATGACATATATAGTGTGATTGGGCTGTTATAGAATGTGATAGGGCTAATGTGATATAATGTGATCGGTCTAATATATAGCTTTTATATAGTGTGATAGGCTATTATATAGTGTGATAAGAGCCTTATGTTAGTGTTCAACCTTTAAGTCTTATTTGTATGATCATTTGCTTCACATAGCAAACACAAATGAATGAAGAACAGTGAAATATCTTCCTACAAGAAGCTGAAGTTGACTTTAAAAACCATATTATAGGTTAAAAATCTGATTCTCTTTCAGAGAAAATACGAGAAATCCTCCCATATATAAGCTGGAGCAGAGATATGCTATGAAGTTATTATAGCAACATCATTAGTGTGACTTTTGCAGCTTGATCATTAGTCACCCCTGATGAAGATAGGACTTTTGAGAATGTGATCCAAGTGCCAGTGGGTGCTAGTATTTGTTCAGGTTTGCCACAAACATGGATTAGGTGTTCAGATTCTATTCATGAGACCAAACAGTCATTTAGCAGAAGGGTGTAGAATGGAAGGGACTATAACTAGGTTATGGGCTGCACACTGTAGCTGAAATACTGAAATACCCTGCTTGCCATCATGCTTAAAGGGGCTTTTTTCAGTTTAGTTGTTTTCATATAATTCAGCAGAAATAAAGACTTTTTCCATTTACTTTCTTTTTTCTATTTGATGTTGTTTTTCTAATATTGAAGTGTAAATTTTAATTTCTCACCTTCTAAAGCAGCGGTCCCCAACCTCGAAATTAGATAAATTAGATTAAAAAATCATATTTTTTAAACACAGACAAATTTTACTGATTCGAAAACGCAAATCAAATTAGATTCGAATTAAGCAAAGCTTTCTCCCGAAATGAATATCAGGAAGGATACAAACCTGAACCCTGAAACTCTCCCATTGACTTATACAGTAATTCTGCTGGTTTAAGGTGGCAAATAGTAGAATTTGTATTCTTAAAGGGCCAGAGTATTAAAAATCTCAAAAAATCGAATTCGAGTTTTTTATAAACCCAGATCAAGTTTGGATGATTCCCTAGTAGAATTTGACAGTTTTGACCATAAAAAAATTGAAAATTAGAATTTTCAATTTCGACCCTTAATAAATCTGCCCCTTAGTTGACACATTTGTTATTTGTGTCCCTTCTGAGCAGAATTCTAACAGGAAGCTGTTAGAATTGATACAATAGTTGCTAATATTCCACAGATATGAGGAATGTATCAACTAATGTAGCCACTAAATGTAGCAAATTGTAACAGTTCAGATGCTCCTGGATCAGAAACTCCAGAGGCTGGAACATTAACATTAAGGGCTCTTACACACTAGCGTTTTTACCTGCGCTCCCATGCGTTCTGTTTTGCTGTGTTCAGCCGCGGGGGAGCGCAGGTATAGATGCACTCAATGTTTTTAATGGGGCTGTACTCACATGAACGCATGTAGGCGCCGAACACAGGTTCAGACACAACATGCAGCATTTATCCTGTGTTCGGCGCCTACATGCGCTTGTCTGAGTACAGCCCCATTGAAAAGCATTGAGTGCGTCTATACCTGCGCTCCCCTGCAGCTGCAGAAAGCAAAACGGAATGCAGGGGAGCGTAGGTAAAAACACTTGTGAGTAAGAGCCCTAAGTGGAAGTTTTATTAAAGGTCGAGGTGAATTTTCAAATTCAAAAACTAAAATTTTGAGCTATTTTTGTGTTCATCAACTAGGGAATAATCCAAATTCAATTCAAATTTGCAAAACATTCAAATTTCGAAATGTATCATGTACTGTCTCCATTCACCATTCTCCATCTAAAACCTGCGGAATTGCTGTTTTAGCCTATGGGGGACCTCCTAGAACCCATTTGGGTAGGGGAACTTTGAATGCGCTAAAAATTTAAATCGATCGATTCGAATTTGGTTGTAAACGGAGCTAGTCGATAAAAAAAATTCTAATTAATTTCTGTTGGTCTTTTCGAATTCGTTTTTGCACTTCGAAATTCGAGCCTTGATAAATCTGCCAATTTTGGAAAAAACGATAACAAATAAATATACATATATATATATATATATATATAGAGAGAGAGAGAGAGAGAGAGAGATTGCAGGAATGTTCCGCACACCAAAAGAGAGATGAAGCCTGGGTGCTAATCCAAAATAATTTAAACAGCATGCAGAGAATGGCAGCATGACCAAGGAATTAGCAAAACAGCAAAAAGTCGAATGAAAAAGGGGTTTATTGATATCCGACGTTTCAGTTCCACACAGGAACTTTCTTCAGGGAAAAACTGAAGAAAGTTCCTGTGTGGAACTGAAACGTCGGATATCAATAAACCCCTTTTTCATTCGACTTTTTGCTGTTTTGCTAATTCCTTGGTCGTGCTGCCATTCTCTGCATGCTGTATATATATATATATATATATATATATATATATATATATGCAAAAAAACTAAGGTGCCTAGTTTCTGTTACTTTTGAATATAAAAATACAGTGAGAAGGTGAATTGTAGGATATTTTTAAAGAGGTGTATTACTCTTGATTGAAAACATTCTTGTGTTTAGTCATTAGCACCATCTTCTTTCATTTTGGTGTGCTTAAAGGACCACTACCATTCATTTTTTTTTTTTAAAATTGGTTTGTTTATAACAAAAAAAAATTATATTTAACTTTAAAATCGCAAAGTCTTTATTAAGAAATAACTTAAAGATACCCAGCTTGCGCTTCTCTTCAGAAAAGGCGACAGGGCAACAATTCATTGTGCAGCACTCGATTTCTCCTCCCTGGCTATCTCCTATAACAGTGATCCCCAACCAATAGCTTGTGAGCAACATGTTGCTCCCCAACCCGTTGGACGTTGCTCCCAGTGGTTTATTTTTGAATTACTGATTTGGAGGCAAGTTTTTCTCCTGTAGGCTGCCAGTCCACATAGGGGCTACAAAATGGCCAATCACAGCCCTTGTTTGGCACCACAAGAACATTTTTCATGCTAGCATTGCTCCCCAACTCCTTTTATATCTGAATGTTGCTCACGGGTTGAAAAGGTTGGGGATCCCTGTCCTATAAGGAAGGCAGGGAGGAGAAATTGAGTTTCGCATGATGGATTACCTGATCCCCTTTTATGAAGAGGAGCGTAACCTGAGTATCAGTAAGTTTTTTCTTAATAAAGACTTAGTGATTTTAAAGATAAATATTTCTTGGTGTTTTTTGTTTCATTATATACAAACTATTTTTTTTTTTTAAATCATGTTACTGGTCCTTTAATAACTGAATCTATTTTTCCTAGGAAGCTAATACCAAGAGCACATGCTTCATCAGGCTGTCTCATCTTTTAGACAGGAGGCAGAAAAGACTGAAGGAACAGAGGGCTTGTCACTCTCAGCTGAGCAGACAGAGTTTGGTTCATGTCTCTACACTCATGGTATTTCACTGCCCCATCTCCCAGTGCCTCTAAGTCAGCTGTTTAGACTGTACTGGCACCTCAAGGCTTGTCACCCTAAAGAAATGATCTGGACAAGTTAAATGCAAAGCCAGGCTAGTCAGTTCTGCTATTTATTCCCCTCCCTCTCGTCCAGTTATGTGCCGCGTCTCACCCCCCAAAGGATTCCGATGGCTTATAAATAGTCAGCCAAGAGAAGTATGTCAAGGCTTGATGTAAGTGTTGGCAAACTAGCTTGTACTCAGTGTCCTGAAATGTCCTACAGATGCACAGGCATATGCTCCATTCAAACACGTTCTGCTCACTGGGAAATATTCTCCACTAAGTTTAGAACCTTGGTGGGTCTGGTACAGCCTCTGTGTTCCTAATAGACACAAGGATTATATCACTGCACACCAGGGCCGGGCCAAGGTAGTTTGGCACCCTAGGCAAGAGCTTCAATTAGCGCCCCCCCCCCCCGATCGAGCATTAACATTTCCCACCTCACCATGACAATATTAATGAAACAAACTTTTCATTTATATAAATATGTAATGTTAACAAAAATAAGGTAAATGTACCAGTAGCCATACTTCATACTGCCCCCTGTACCAGTAGCCATCCATCATACTGCCCCCCATACCAGTAGCCATCCATCATACTGCCCACCTGTACCTGTACCAGTAGCCATCCATCAGACTGCCCCCTGTACCAGTAGCCATCCATCAGACTGCCCCCTGTACCAGTAGCCATCCATCAGACTGCCCCCTGTACCAGTAGCCAACCATCATACTGCCCCCTGTACCTGGCACACGAGAACAGGTCCAGCAGCCAGCATATTGCCCCCAAACTTTACCTGTGCCAGCAGGCGCAGCAGTCAAAGATAAATCATATCACATCATATTGGCTAATGCTATTGCCCCCAATGTATGTACCTGTGCCAGCAGCAAATCTGGAAGTGTCACACTCACAGAATAATAGAAGAATAGAAGAATCTTCCATCAGTTCAGGGCAGGCTCAGTTGAAATGCTGAATGGTGCATGATGCAAGGCTCAGGTGGATGAGACAGAGCGACCACACCAATGTGCCTAACAAGGCCGCTAGTTCTCTGCCTCCCTCTCTCCATCTGCCAGTGATGTCATTGATGCACGTCGCGCCGACGCACCGCACAGAAGAAGGCAGGACTCATTAATTGCCGGCAAAAGTGTGGGAGAAGGTGAGGGTTGGAGAGGGAAGAGAAGGATTCCGCCCGGTGCCTGGCCATAAATAAATTATTAAATAAACATAACGGAAAAAATAATGATAACAAAAAAATTCCCTTAAAAGTGCGCCCCCTCAGTGATGGCACCCTAGACAGCAGCCTACTTTGCCTACCCCTAGTTCCAGCACCTGCTGCACACCCTTTTAGTTGGATAATGTCATATTACATATTCAGAGTGATAGAAATTGCATATAGTCTGAGCTTCCTCCCATTAACCCTTTAAAGCAGTGCTGTCTAACTTCTGTGGTTTCGAGGGCCGAACTTTTTCTGGCTTACGTGGTGGAAGGCCGATAATGGAAGTCAGTGTTGACCACTCCCCCTTTTAAACCTTTTAAAACCATATCCACATTAACGGTGGCAGCACACCAAAAAACCAAATGGTTGGTGCTCACTGCAGAGATATCCCTCATCACTCATATGTGAAAAATTTAAGTCAGCCATATGCCATATAACTATTTGCAAATGCTAACCCAGAACACCCAGAACAAACCCCTACCAGGCTTACATCCCACAGGTAGCATAGTGCAAGCACAGAATGACACACACAAGCAGCACTGGGCAAGCAGAGTATGAAAAAAAACAAGCAAAACTGGGCAAGCAGAGTATGACACACACAAGCAACACTGGGCAAGCAGAGTATGACACACACACACTAGCAACACTGGGCAAGCAGAGTATGACACACACAAGCAGCACTAGACAAGCAGAGTATGACACACAAGTGGCACTGGGCAAGCAGAGTATGACACATACACAAAGCACTAGTCAAGCAGAGTATGACACATACACGCAGCACTAGACAAGCAAAGTATGACAAACAAGCAGCACTGAACAAGCAGAGTATGGCGCTCACAAGCGGCACTGGGCAAGCAGAGTATGACACACAAAAGCAGCACTAGACAAGCAGAGTATGACACACACAAGCAGTACTAGACAAGCAGAGTATGACACAAGTGGCACTGGGCAAGCAGAATATGGCACACACAAGCAGCACTGGGCAAGCAGAGTATGAGACACACAAGTGGCACTGGGCAAGCAGAGTATGACACACACAAGCAGCACTAGACAAGCAAAGTATTACAAACAAGCAGCACTGGACAAGCAGAGTATGGCACACACAAGCAGCACTAGACAAGCAGAGTATGACACACACAAGCAGCACTAGACAAGCAGAGTATGGCACACACGTGGCACTGGGCAAGCAATGTATGGCAGACACAGGGAGCATATGAAAGGCAGAACAGAGCGGGAGACAGAGAAAACCATCAGGGCCACTCTAAGATGTACTACATACAGTGACACAGTGCTGGTGCCCCATTAGCAGTTTGTATAAAGTGTGAACAGGTGAACAATGTGGGCAGTTTCAGTCTGGGCCTCAGGTGTGAAAAGTACAGAACCTTATGGGTGTGAATAGAGGTGTTACAAGTATGAACAATACAGGGGGATCACAGGTGTGAACAATATAGGGAATTAGTCTGAATTTGAGTCTTAAACTATGCAGGGGCCAGTTAATCTCTGTAGTGATTCATTTTAAATCTTAAACATGGTGGTAAGCAGACACAGCAGGCAGACTCTCATGGAGTACCACACAAAGGGGGGGGTCGCAGGCCGCCAGTTGGACAGACCTGCTTTAAAGTATTATCCTGCAGTTATTTTTGCTTAGTTTAGGGGAAACCCTATGCTTACATGTCTCTCTGTGCCACTTATGTAAATAACTTCTGCAGAAAATATCCTTTTGCTATGATAAAATGTTAAAAAACTGTTACCAAAAAACACAATCGTCTATTTCTGGCTGGCTATTCCTCATAACATCTCATCATGTATGACTTGGTTGTGCCACATTAAAAGGGCTATAAGTGTTGATAATCTAGTTAGGGTTAGCACTCACACTCTTTAAACTGCAATTTACAATTAGCAATACAGAAATAGATATTCAGACAAAAAAACTAAAAAGCAGGGTCAGCAAATCGTGTATAATTGTCCAAGGAAATAAATCAGTGGAAAAACAATTATGCTTTCACTTTTCTAAATTTCCATGGGCAAGTTTGCAACTAGGCATAGTGTGCACTTTCAATTAGGGATGCACCGAATCCACTATTTTTGGATTGTGCCAAACCCCCAAATCCTTCCCGAAAGATTCGGCCGAGAACCGAATACAAACCCTAATTTACATATGCAAATTAGGGGTGGGAAGTGGAAAACATTTTTTACTTCCTTCTTTTGTGCCAAAAAGTCACGTGATTTCCCTCCCTGTCCCTAATTTTCATATGCAAATTAGGATTCAGTTTGGCCAGGCAGAAGGATTCAACCTAATCCGAATCCTGCTGAAAAAGGCCGAATCCTGTCTGAATCCCGAACCGAATTCCGGATTCGGTGCATCCCTACTTTCAATGCTCCTGCTTGGGATTAATACAAGTTTCGTGCCTGCTCTTGCTGTCAATGAGAAGGGACCATCACCAAGTAGGAGACCTTTCGGCGGCTGCTACAAGTAGTGGTAATTAAAATGTACCAAGTGACATAGCCTTTATAATTCCCATGATCTTGTTTTTACCAATAATAACTTCCTGTTTGTAAACATTATCGTCAAAATATAATCTTTGTATTCGTGCCTGAAAACTGGCAAATTAAAGAAGTAAGAGATGCACATTTGAGAGGAAAACCCTTGAAGCTGAATAGGGGACAGTATATTTCCTGCTGAATATGAGCTTGAGGGACCTTCCTCTGCTTCCTTTCCTGCTCTCTTTTAAAAGCAGAAGCAGAGACATATTTATGACATTTTGATTGTATTATTTATTATTTTACAAATTATACATTAATAACAGGGGGTGTCTGTTACTAATATAGCAGATTTAGTATTAAAGGGGAAGTAAAGTCTAAAATAGAATAAGGCTAGAAATGCTGTATTTTGTATACTAAACATAAACCTGAACTTACTGCACCACAAGCCTAATCAAACAAATTATTTATGCTTTCAAAGTTGGGCACAGGGGGCTGTTATCTTGTAACTTTGTTATACATCTTTGCAAGGCCAAGACTGTGCACATGCTCAGTTTGGTCTGGGTTAAGCTTCGGGATCGTTTTAAATTATCAAAACAGCAAGTCAAATAATATCTGCCAGAAGCTGATACAGCAAGACTGATCAATAATCAGAATATACAGACTGCACTGGGTCCTGTGTTGTCATGTAATCTAATGTGGATTTTATAGTTTTTGTATTGTTTAATACAAACTTTCTCCAACTCTGCAGAACCAGTGACTGCAGCAAATTAATCCTCCAAATAGAATCCCAGTTTATCTGTTTAAATCTGGCTCCATGATCTTTGTCCCTGCAGCTGGAGTTGGAAACAGTAAAGGGGATGTAAAGGCAAAAATAAAATCCAATACAAATCTCTACACAGTCACCAAACAAACAACGCTGTTTGAGTTCAGCATGGCTGGGATGTGATGTGGGGGCTCCCCCTGCTGTTCATAAGTATGATTGTTTCCCTGCAGAGCAGTTAGGGGCCGTCAGACAATTCCTATCCACAGCAGTAAATGAAGGGAGACTTTCACTGCATACAGTTAGGTTTCTTATAAAAACAGTAGATATGTTTTAATTAAAGTATGTTGGAGATAGGTTTCATTTTCATTAAAGAAAGTAAAGATGGGATTTTATTTTTTTGCCTTTACATGCCCTTTAAGCAAATGTGTGCAACACTGTAGCTTTTAACTGCATGCATTTTAACATGAAAGAATTCATTGGAAAATTAATAATGAGACGGTATGGGATAAACGATTAACTTTATGAATGCCTTGGGCCATCAGTGGAGGAACCACTGGGGGTGACTGCCCAGGGCCCACCAGTGGTTCATGCGCTTGCGAATCTGCCACAATCTCCTCTTCTGGGGTGGGTGGGGGGCCCAACGGCATAGCCTGCACCCAGGCCCATTGTCAGGCAGTTCCATTACAGGGCGCCATTGTTGAAACAATGATTGGTGAAGTTGATAGGAACTGTATTGTAACAGAGTATTTAGTAGTTAGATTTTATACACATTTAATCACTATATTAACAATTTATTTCAACAAATTAATTTTATGATCCCTGGGGCCCACGAACACCTAAGCATCCGACACACCTCTCATGACCACAGTGGCTTTCCATCCAGTCCAGCCTCTGTGCTGAGGGCAGTCCACCCAGATCCCAGTTCAGGTGACACCCAGTGCAGTGGGGTCACCTGCTTCCCTGGGAATTCTGCCAATGCGGTAGATCAATTTGTCCATTCATTAAAGGAATTGTTCAGTGTAAAAATAAAAAACTGGGTAAATAAATAGGCTGTGCAAAATAAAAAATGTTTCTAATATAGTTAGCAAAAAATGTATAAAAGGCTGGAGTGCTTTTCAGCTCTTTTGGTTTCCACTGATCAGTTACCAGGCAGTAACCAATCAAGGACTTGAGGGGGGCCACATGGGCCATAACTGTTGCTTATGAGGATCAATTAAAAATCGAACTGTGTTAAAACCAAGGGGTTTTAATTCGAGGGTCGAATTTGAGGGTTAATTAAACATCGAAATTCGACCCTTAGTAAATCTGCCCCTTAATGTACATTCATATTTTAAAAAGTCATTTTTTAGTATCAGTATAACTTTAATATAAATATGGCCCTGTCTATGTGGCCCCCCTTCAAGTCACTGACTAACTCAGAGTTAGAGAGCTGCAAAGCAGGAAGTAGTGATCTGTTATGGTATATATCCAATCACTCCAGTCTTTATACATTACATTTTTGGCTAACTTACTATATTAGAAACATTTTTTATTGTGCCCAGCCTATTTATTTACACAGTTTTAGATTTTATACTGAACTGATCCTTTAAAAATGTCCTCTCAGCTAAATTCTAGAAAAATAGAAGGAACTTGTAGGAAGCCAACTGGAGTCCTTACTCAAGCCATAATAAAGCTGCCCCTTAATAATTTTGAAATGTTCTGAATTACATTAAAATGCTCCTTTTCACTGGCTTGAGTTAATGTGATTTTGGTTGCTGCACACCTAACCCTACTGGGTGAAAATATCCATTTGTATTTGTAAGGGTTATGGACTCAAGCAAAGAAGGCATGCTAATAAATTATGGCAAATCATTTTATTGAGCCAATAAATCACAGTACAGCTTCTGGATATGTCACATAGTGTGCTTTTGGGAGAGAGCTGTGTGTACAGCAGATTTGGAACCTGTTATCCAGAATTCTTGGGATTTGAGGTTTTACAGATAAGGGTTATGGATCTCCATTCTTTAAATCTACTAAAAAAAAATGTAAACATTAAATAAACCCAATACAAACGTTTTACCACCAATAGAATCAAGTAGCGTAGTTTGGATAAAGTACAAGGTACTGTTCTATTACTACAGAGAAAAGGAAAATCATATTTAAAAATTAGAATGTATTTGATTAAAATTGGCTTCATGAGAGATGACCTTCCTGTAAGCTTTCAAGATAATGTGTTTGCCATAATTAAAGATAATTAATCTTTTCATAGTTTGTATCTTCATACCTTCCGTCTACTAGAAAATCGTGTAAACATTAAACAAACTCAACAGGGTGGTTCTGCTTCCAGTAGGGATTAATTATATCTTAGTTTGTATCATGTACAAGATTTATTATTGCTTTATAATTACAGAGAAATAGAAAATCATTTTTTAAAACGTTTGAATAAAATGGAGTCTATGAGAGGTGGCCTTTCTGTAATTTGGATGAAATGTAAGAGTTTGCCCTTACACCTCTTATTCAACCACTTCAGTGGAGATGCTTGTCCTCCGTTGACCCAGCCTGGTCCCTTAGCAACAGCAATCGATTAGAAACATATCTGCAACAAATGAGATTATGAAGTCATGGAATTGGCCCCTTTTATTTGTTTCTGGGGGCAAAAGGATACAATCCCAAATGTACAACACTATTTTAACAGAGCCTGTATGGTTGCCAGTCCACATAGGGGCTACTAAACAGTCAATAAGAGACCTTATCTTATTTGTCACCCAATGAACTTTTTTCATACTTGTGTTGCTCTCCTACTCTTTTTACATTTCAATGGGTTTCACAAGTAAAAAAGATTGGGGACCCCTGCCTTTAGGGTTGCCACCTTTTCTTGAAAAAAATACCGGCCAGGTGGCAACACTACCTGCCTTACATCATTGCAAATACCAGAGGTTGCTATGACCCGAGGTTCACCAACATATATGCTCAGTCATACATGTTCCTAAAACCCGCCTTAACAGAAATTTATCTAATTCAAGGGGTGTCCAAACTGTGGCCCGAACGGCCCGAGATGCATATGAATGCTGCCCAGCATGAAACACTTGGTTCCTGAGGAAATATCAAAATAATATAATAATACGTCTGTTTACTCTATTATCCAGGTGTCCCATATTCCAGTGTATAGCTCCATCTGGTAATCCAATTGGTATCGTAGTTATTTTATGTGCATTTTCTTTACTTTTACAAATCAAAAGTGTTTGTGTATTTCATGTGTGGCCCCAGACAATTTTTCTTTTTCCAATGAGGCCCAGGGAAGCCAAAAGGTTGGACACCACTGATTGAATTACTTCTAGAGACACAACTTCATTTAAATTGCTTTCTCTGCTTACAAAATCAATACTTTGTCACCCATACCTATGAGATTTGATGTCAATTCATTTATTAAAAACAACAAGAAATGGGCAACTGAGTCATTAGAATCTTGGAAGTGTGTGTGTATCACAGTAATGTCCTAAGACACTAGAGAATTCTATTATAGCCTTTTCTTAAAGGGATACTGCCATGGGAAAAAATGTTTTTTTCAAAACGCGTCAGTAGTGCTGCTCTATTAGATTTCTGCACTGAATTCTATTTCTCAAAACAGCAAACAGATTTTTTTATATTTCATTTTTGAAATCTGACATGGGGCTAGACATTTTTTCAATTTCCCAGCTGCCCCTGGTCATCTGACTTGTGCCAGCACTTTAGGAGGGAACTGCTTTCTGGCAGGCTGTTGTTTTTCCTTCTCAATGTAACTGAATAGTACGCAGTGGGACATGGGTTTTACTATTGAGTGCTGTTCTTAGATCTACCAGGCAGCTGTTATCTTGTGTTACGGAGCCGTTATCTGGTTACCTTCTCATTATTCTGTTGTTAGGCTGCTGGGGGGGAGGAGGGGGTGATACAGGCCTGGATTTGTGGAAAGGCTACCTAGGCCCGGGCCTAAGGCGGCAGGATTTTAGGGGGCGGCATGCTGCCCAGCCTCACCCACATTGGTCCAGAAACACTGAGGATACACAGGAAATATGATAGTTTTTTACATTTCCCATGCGCCAATCCCCATTGCTCTGGTCTTGATGATGAAATTCTGTGAAAAGGGGTGCCCGCAATGTAAATCCGGCCCTGGGGTGATATCACTCCAACTTGCAGTACAGCAGTAAAGAGTGATTGAAGTTTATCAGAGCACAAGTCACATGACTTGGGACAGCTGGGAAATTAACAATATATCTAGCCCCATGTCAGATTTCAAAATGACAAAAAATGTTGTTTGCTCTTTTGAGAAATGGATTTCAGTGCAGAATTCTGCTGGAGCAGCACTATTAACTGATGCATTTTGAAAAAAAAAAAATTTCTCCCATGAAAGTATCCCTTTAATATGACTGACCCAGCTATCCTTGCATGTATTAGAAATGTTATAAAGGGAAAATATATATTGTTAATTGATCAGGTTTATGTTATAGAAGAATATTAATAGGGGAAAATGGTAGTTAATCTAGTTCAGTGCGGTAACTGTTGGGAATAACCTTGAGGGGGCATGGTGCTAGTCAAGACCTACAATAGCAGTGACCCAAATAAACGGTGGCATCCAAACAGCATTATCAGTATTGCTCTGCAGTATTGCTGTCGCTGCATTGCCATCACAAGCAGTTTCTTGGCTGTGACTAAGCCTGGGTGATGTGTTACGATGCCCTGGGCAAGGTTCCTAGAGTTTTCACGCTCTGTTACACAGCAAGTCAGATTTAACTGATAACTGTGCGCTGTGATTTCTCTTTTCCTACATTTATTATTTCCTTTTTAAAGCATTCATTGCTTATTATTGTTACCACTGGAACGTGATTTTCTTTCAAGAGACTTGCAATCTTTTGCAGATAGCATGAATTTGCTCACTTACAGAATGCCCCCAAAATGAATACTTAAAGGGATACTGTCATGGGAAAAAAAAGTTGTGCTGTCCAAGAAAAAAAAAGAAAAAGATTTCTCTGTGTAGAGATCAGCGCCTGAGCAATGGAAAATTTAGAAACCAATATAGTATAGTATGCTTGGATAAAAAGGGGATTCAACCAGTGTTTCACACTTCATAAATATATATTTATAAGTGTGTTATCCCTTACTTCCGGTGAAAATTACTGTTACTTTCAATATAATGTGAATGGCATTATTGAATAATTAAGGAACTTAAATTTTAGATTGGAATAGTTTTTTTACTCTCTCTTCAAGTCCCCCACCAAAATGGCTGAATTGCCTACTCACAAGCCGCTGTTACGGTATGTAGCCTGTAGCCAGAAGCTCCTGGCGGTCTTTCTCCTGGTGTTCCAATGCACATGAAATCCCCGGTAAAGTTAAATAAAAAGCAGTAATAGTGTAATACTGCTTTAATTAAAAACTCAATAAAAACAATAATTGCACTTACAATTCTCCTAGGGAGTTTCGCATGTAGTAATAAAATTGGGGTGGTAGAGAGTCCTTGGGGTATTGTAGCTGGCTCCCCCTTGGTCCCTCGTGCAAAAGGGGGAGAATCTACACTAAGATTTGCACAGGGGACCAAGGGGGAGCACTGTGTTTATATGAACTATAGTAGTGTTTCTGAAGCAAACAGATTTTAACAGTGCAGGGCAACACTACATGATATTTTCTTTACTTTAAAGGAACAGTTCAGGGTAAAAATAAAAACTGGGTAAATAGATAGGCTGTGCAAAATAAAAAATGTTTCTAATATAGTTAGTTAGCCAAAAATGTAATGTATAAATGCTGGAGTGAGTGGATGTCTCACATAACAGAATCCTGCTTTTCAGCTCTCTAAATCTGAGTAAGTCAGCGACTTGAGGGGGGGCCACATGGGACATAACTGGTCAGTGAGTTTGCAATTGATCCTCAGCATTCAGCTCAGATTCAAAAGCAACAGTTATGACCCATGTGGCCCTCCCTCAATTCACTGATTGGTTACTGCCTGGTAACCAGGGTAACCAGTCAGCGTAAACAAAAGAGAGCTGAAAAGCAAGAAGTAGTGTTCTGTTCTGTTAGGTTAGACTTGCAGTCACTTCAGCATTTATACATTACATTTTTGCCTAACTAACTATATTGAAAACATGTTTTATTTTACACAGCCTATCTATTTACACAGTTTTTATTTTTGGTGAAAAGAAAGGGTGCAATTATTTGAGAGAATTTGATCTACAGTCAGGGAATAAATAATATTTTTTTTTAATGATACAGCTGCAGTTGGCTGTAGTATGATAATTACACGCAGCACTAAGGTGTAATCATATCATTTCCACATCAACAAAAATCACAATGTTTTCACAATGACTTCACCAACATGGCTGTTCCAGAAACAACTATTGTTCAAAGGCAACACTCCCTTGGACTGAGATATGTCAGTTAGGGTTTTTTACAGTGAAATCAGTACAGGTATGGGATCTGCTATATGTAACCCCGTTATCCAGAAATTACGGAGAGGCCGTAAAAAGTATTTTCTTTTTCTCTGTAAGACTGGAACAGTAGCTTGTACTTGATACAAACTAAGATATAATTAATCCTAATTGGAAGCAGACCCAGCCTATTGGGTTTATTTAATGTTTACATGATTTTGTAGTAGACTTAAGGTGTGGAGATCCAGAAAGCCTCAGGTCCTGAGGATTCTGGATAACTATACAGGTAGTTTACTCTGAAATCAATACTGGTATGGGACTGTTACTTGGATACCCATTATCCAGAAAGTTCCTAATCATGCAAAGGCCATCTTCCATAGACAGTGAAGCAAGCTGTGGTGGATGGGCCCCTTCCAAATTTGTGCACCCCTGAGCTCCAGATGCTTGCATGCGTTAATACTTCTGTGCTACCCTCAATATGCCTTATTGCGGCTCTGGTGTTCCTCAAGGGGCTACATGCCCAGGTCCCTAGTAGTTACACTGCTGCCCATAGGTGTCTGTCAATTACATAATATAATTACATTTTTTTAAAATGATTTCCTTTTTTTTTTCGCTGTAACAATACAACAGTACTAGGTGCACCTCAAGTGTCAGAATTTATGTTTGTTATAAATCAGGTACTGTCTGTGACTACATCGGCTGTGCCCTATATTTATATGCAGTTCTCTTAATCACTCTGCAGGGATGTTGATGAAGAATAGTTGTAGTCATGGGCAGGATAGGAATGGGGCTAATATTGCTTATGTTGCTCCAGACCATCTGGTAAATAATTCAGGTTATGCTGGCAATAGTTAAACTTAAATATAACTTTCATAAAAACAGACAGAGCCAAATGGGCATGTACACATGAGGGCAGATACAGTTTCATACCAAGCTGGCCATATGGTAAAGTATTGGCTACCGATCATCCAACGTGTATGTATGTTGCTCTGTTTAATGTAGTTAGGTCTGGTGAGGATCATGTCAGTCAGGTAGAGCAAATGTCTAGTGATTTCCCAGCTGCCCCCAGTCATGTGACTTTTGCTCTGATAAACCTCAGTCACACTCCTTTAAGTGAAATGTAACTGTAGCTTGTGAAGTGACTATTTTCTTTAAAAAAAAAAAAACCTAAGAACCAAAGGGTGGTCCATGTAATTTTACACTGACATTTAGAAAAAAAAATCTAAAATAATCTTATTGCAAGTACATTATCTGGCACAATTTCTATAGTCTTTAATTAACGCTAGTGTTTAGCAACTGCATTTTGCCAGTTAGGATAAATGTTAGCTAATTTTTAGTACGTTTTTCTGCAAATTAATTATGGTGGTATCATTAATCAAAGTTGTACTCATACTGCTGGTAGGTGCCTGTTATAGCCAAGAACTGATAAATTCTCCCCCATAAAACACTAAACCATCAGAGATTACTAATGACTGACTTTTTTTTCAAGATTAAACGCAAGGAGCTGCTGATTTACAGAATCACTTTTTTTTTTAAAAGCATTAGCAGCATAGATTATGGATAATGGGTAAGAAGAGTAAACCTGTACTGGATAGATGTATTTCTCCCTGCAGGATGATAAAATTGGCAGTACTCCTACTGTTGTCCCTCAAAAATTCCTATAATTCTATATATATATTCCTATATTCTAATACTATAGCAGGGGGTTCGCAGCAAATTCCCGTGGTTCGCCACCAGCAACAAAATTAGCCAAAGGCCCGTGAAAATTCGCCATAAAAAATTCACTGGCATCAATTTCCGATTTTCAGGAATCTATAGTGAAATCGTTCAAAATTTACAAATGTATAGTGAAATTGTTAGAAATTCACAAATTTATAGTGAAATAGTTCAAAATTTACGAATCTATAGTGAAATCGTTAAAAATTCACAAATTTATAGTGAAACCGTTTGAATTACATGAATTTAGTGAAATGGTTCAAAATTCACGAATTTATAGTGAAATAGTCCGAAATTCATGAATTTGTAGTGATCTTTCGAAATTCATGAATTTATACTGAAATTGTACCAAATTCACGAATTTATAGTGAAATAGTTAGAATTTCACAATTTTTTTGTGAAAACGTTCAAATCTTTTGTGAACTTTCCAATTTCACTATTTTCAAGGATTTTTCGTCAAACTTTGGCGAAGCGAAACGCCCCAGATTCGCCCATCACTATGGGAATTATTATGTTTTGTGACTGTTCCAAGATCTTTTGCCTTAAAGGGCAACTAAAGTCTAAAATAGAATAATGCCAGAAATGCTGTATTTTCTATACTACACATAAACATGAATTTACTGCACCAGAAGCCTAATAAAACAAATTATTTATTTAAAGTTGGCCACAGGGGGTCATCATCTTGTCACTTTGTTAAATTTTTTTTTCTTTTTTTTCAGATTGTTCACCATCAACAAAGACTTTTCTCAGTTGCTTTCCAACTGTTAACGTTTTCACAAAATGTAGGATTACATTTAGGGGCAGATTTATCAAGGCTCGAATTTCGAAGTGCAAAAACTTCGAATTCGAAAAGACCAAAACGAAATGAATTAGAATTATTTTCGATCAAATAGGTCCATTTTCGACCGAATAGGTCCGTTTTCGATCGAATTTGTATCGATCAATTTGAATTATTAGCGTATAGTCCACCAGTTGGCTCCAAATGGGTTTTAGGAAGTTCCCATAGGCTAAAACAGCAATTTTAAATTTTTTGCAAATTCAAATCGATTTTGGACTATTTCCTAGTCCAGGAACACAAAAATACCTCAAATTCTAATTTTTTTAATTCGAAAATTCACCTCGACCTCTGCCCCTTAGGGCTGAATTTCGAAGTTTAAAAGCTTCTAAATTCGACCATCCAATTTTGGATATGTGTCTTTTGGATTGAAAACAGACCGTTTTCAATCTAATGGGTCTATTTTTGATCCAATTAAAATCATTTGAATCATTCCAATCAACAGATTTCCTCATAAAAATGTGATTTTTGGAAAAATTTCATAAAGACTCCTTAAAGGCTATAGGAGGTTCCCCATAGGCTAAAACAGCAATTTGGCAGGTTTAAGGTGGCGAAGTGTTGAATTTTTTAAAGTGACAGTACTGGAACAATTTTAATCAAGAAAGGTTGAATCAATAATAGCATATAAAGCTAGCATGGTAATGGCTTTTTCTTGTTCTTATATTTTTTTTGCTTGCCCAAAATATCATATTGCAACTCTTTATAAAACGTAGAATATACATATATTAAATTAGACAAAAATGTGATCCATTAGTTTACATTGATTATACACACACAGCTATTTTAGGCAAAGCTTTAAAATATAAGTGCTCTCTCTCTTAGCAGTTTGCTAGCCAAATGTCTGGTTTTTGGCAAGCCTTTTATTGATTGACTACATTTCATAGACACATACATATTCTGAAGGCTGTACAATAAAGCCTAAATGAAGCATCTGTAGATATAGTCTGGACAGAACTGCATTGGCAAGCCTTAGTGGGACAAATTTAGCAAATAATCTTGTATAACAAGTCTAACTAGTGTTTGCTTTTATGTTAAAAGGTGAAAGTAGCTCACAGCTTCCATACGCATTTATAACATTGCAATATATACAGCTGATAAACAGTGATGAAGATACAGAATAGACAGTGCTAGACACCTATTAATATTATCAGATATGATTACTCAATATGATTGCTAGCGTTAGTTAGGCAGAGCGAGCAAAGCAAAGCCAAGATGTGCTAGTGTTCAATCCTGTCTAGCGCAACTTCACTAGAGCTCTTGCACTCAGGCTAATTTGCATATGTCGGGAGATTTAAAGTGAAATGGAGCTATTTATGTTACATGGTGCATCTAATAAATTACATTTACACTAATAACCAACTACACATGTAAGGGAACCTTAATAAAGCCAATAGAGCTGTTTTAATGCCCTACACATAAGCCCACAGTTAAATAATGCCCTTTGCAGCCTAACACCCTGAAAAAATGAAAAGACTCCAGCGTTTTTTGGACTAAAAAATTATAATGTAAGCAACTGAAGATTGAGGATGTTCTATGCACTCCAATGCACTTTGCCAGGTCAGGGCTGGCGAAGGCAAGTCTGGCAATAGAGGTAACGTTCAGTAAATTCCGCATCATAGTGAATTTGCGGTGTTGCGTCCATTCGCTAGAGGGAGTAGCAAAGCTAGCGTCTATCTCCTTCGTTAGCGAAGGGACACCTGTGCCCTTTAGTAAATTGGTGAAGTGACTGAAAATGTCACTTCACCCTTTAGTAGATGTACCCCCAAGTGTTGTTATTGGCCATGTGATATCCCCAATGTGAAATGGCAGCCTAAAGGAGGTTGTATTTGGCAGTAAACCTGTTATTATGCAACTAAAACTTACCTCCAAGCCTGGAATTCAAAAATAAGCATCTGCTTTGAGGCCACTGGAAGCAACATCTAAGGGGTTGGTGAGCAACATGCTGCTTACAAGGCAACTAGTAGGGAACTCTGCCCTAGACTATGCACCAAACTGTATGAGCTAAGGAGCCTGGGTGCATAGACATTGAATGATAATTGCCCCATTAGTGGAATACTGGAGTTGCTTTGACTTTCTAAATACAAACCCCTTACCATTTGTGAAGGCCCCAGTTAGAGTAAAACTAGGTTATAGATGTTTTATTAGTTTGCCTGCTATAGTCCTGCATATATAGATTTACCCAAATGTCATAATATTTGTCCCTTAGGTCAACCACAGACATTTAGGGAACCAGTGAACCTTTTGCGCATAGGTTTAGTTGTCAATATATCATCATTTTTTTGTAGTGTGTCATGGGTGGCCCTACTGATCTAAGCACCGCCAAGAGATACTGATTTCTAATATGAGCTGCTCAATTGGGAAATTTGGCTTGTCCTTGTAATCTGAGAGACAATTCATCTCTGAAACTTGGCCATCTACAAAATAAAAAGGCTGGCATGACTGATAGACACTGTCTGTTGCATTGCCATTTGGGCCACCTCCCCCTATTACAGACACAAGCCTAAACAGGTCTCATTCCATACCATACTACACTAACGTCTACCTGGGGCAAGGAGACCAAAGGCTCAATTAGCGAACATTCACTGTGCATGACGCATACAGCCTCCGCTGAATGATTGCTATTGATCATTAGCTGTAGATATCTAAAGGAAGATGCTACACCTTATAGCACCGCACTGCTTATTTGTCTGTATGACTGTGACAGATCCCGGTTTTCAAAACACTTGTGCTAGGCTGTGGAGATAACGTGTCAAGATAAAATCACTTGTGCGTATGGTTCTCACTCATGGGTGGAAGAAAACACCGGAGGGAGAGCAAACAGTTCATGTGTAAATAATGTGCCTTGCCTTAACAGATCATAAACTGCCACAATCTTCATAGGCATGAATGGTATTCATATGAAAGCAATATTTACACACACTAAAATTAGTGTGCTTAGCTAATGCAGTAGACATTTGGCCTCCAGATAAATACAAATGTGTTTAGTAAGCCATGACAGTCAATCAAGGTTAAGCTTTGATCTGTATACTGTCTACTGAAGGTTACTACACTGCTACAAGGGGCCCTGCAATGATTTGGAGTGGCTGCTGTGCATTCACTTATGACCTCTGAAGAAGTATCTCTGTCTATTGCAACAAAACGAGTTAGGCCCAAGCCTCTCCCTGTCCATATATGTTTTTAATGTTGAATTAACCAACAGGATTTATTTTGCGTAAGCAAATAAACCTTCTGTCGGCCTACTTTGAAGTGGGATTCCTGTGTGCCAGATATTTTCATTGCATCTCTGTGCATTCACTGTGCAGTATTAATTGAACTTAAAAAAAGGCATTACACATGTCCATGTAAAAGTTTGGTCTATACAAAAAGAGTTTCTTTTTAGCTGTGCTCTCATTTGTGAAGGCTGATTATCTTCTTATTATTATTATCATATTTGTCTTTAACTTTAACCACTACCTGGCATTTTTTTAAATTAAATATGTTGTTTTGTTTTTTTCTTAAATGAAACAAGTGGGGGTTTGATGCTAAAGAGCAGTATTTGTTACATGAAACAGTAAGACTCATGGCATACACAGGACATATGAAAAGCAGTAGTGGAAAAGCGTTGATCTAGTAGGCTTCTGTTTCCTCTGTTTCAGTTGAGTAGAGCAGGGCCCAAATCTTGCTGAACAGCCTGTCGTTTGTTTTAATGGAGTGCCCAAACACAGCGGAAGAGCCCATCATTAGTATTAATGGAAACTGTCACCAGCTGTGACAGTTAGCTATAGACCAGAAAATGCTCATTTTAATATTCGCAGGGAGAAATCCACCGCTGGTGACAGGTGATTTCCAAAATGACAGATTCCTCCTTTGGGTTAAGATGCTTCTCTGTCAGCTGAAAAATGCCAGAATATGTAGAATGTGTCCCTTGTGCCATGAATATAGGATAATCTGCTGGAAGGCAAATATTGGTACATTCACAATATGGGTACCTGAAACGAGATATTATTGATTCGTATAAGAAACTCAGATAAAGGAAAAGAGTGGAATATCTTTTTGGCATGTCACCTTAATCCCAGAAATTGCCTATTCAACTGTCTGCCAGATAAATATGTATGAATATGATACATTTATTGATTGCGTACGGAAACATTTGGCTCTAGTATAAGCTACATTTACATTTACATTCATAAGCTACATTTACATTTACATTGTGGTTTCCTTTAGCATACCTGTCACATATAAGGACAGAACATTTTGCTCTTGTTTCTACAATTATATTAATGCCTATGACCGGTTGCTGTCACATTTCTCTACTTTCTGTTCAGGCATTCTTTGTTAAATTCACTAGAAAAGTATAATATTGACTGATTATAATAAATTTTGACTCTGTTAGTCCAGAGAGTGCACTAGCTATGTGGACCCCCCCTACAGCTGTTCCTGCACTCTAAATGGTATGCACCAGGTGCGAGGGGGCGGTGGCATCAGAAAGGCCACCTCAGGGTGGCATGGGGGCAGATTCACTAAAGGGCAAAGTGACTAACGGTAGCGAAAATTCGCCAGCGTGACGTCATTTTGTTACTTCGAAGATTTACTAACGAGTGCAGGCGCCCCTTCGCTAGTGAAGGATATGTACGCTAGCATTGCTCCGTACTCTAACGCCAGGCAAATTTTCGCTCTGGTGAATTGACATAACTCTGCAAATTCACTACGATTTGGATTTTACTGAACATTACCTCTTTTGCCAGACTTGCCTTCACCAACTCTGACCTGATGAAGTGTATTGGAGTGCATAGAACATCCTCATCTTCGGTTACTTACATCATAAATTTCTCTCAGACACAGCAGTATTGTTATGTACTGTGAGAAAGGACATACAACTTTAATGGTTTTCCAAAGCCAAGAGTTAGTTAGTGTACTGCCTCTTTAATAGGGCTTACTAAAGAAAGCATAAGTTAAAGACTTTATCCCAAATGACTTCTCTGGTTTCCATACGATAAAAGGAGCAAAGGTTGGCACTTGATGCTCTTGGCTCTAGGCCCCTGTTTGGTCAGATACAGTTACATTTATTTATACTTATCTTCTCCCTTTTGGATATAATGTAATCAATGATAAACAGCAGATTTATCATTCTATTCCAGCTGCACCTGCACCCCTGGGATTTCTCTGCTGCTCCAAAGGGGCTGTGATTAGCAAATGCCCACTTGGTTCATTCTATTTATTCTGTAGGTTGGCACCAATATAAATATGTTTCACAGCATTATGCTTGCTTGGAATTTAACACTGATTTAAACATGAGTGTATGGGGCAAATTCGCTAAAGGGCGAACTTTGGACAGCGGCCATTTACATAGTTACATAGTTTTTTGGAGGGTTTGAACTTGATGGACTTTGTCTTTTTTCAACCCAATTTAACTATGTATGTAACTATAGGGAAATTGGGTTGAAAAAAAAAGTCCATCAAGTTCAAACCCTCCAAATGAAAACCCATCCATGCACACACACCTCCGTACCTTCACATAAATTATATATGCCCATATAGTAACTATAGAGTTTGGTATCACAATAGCCTTTGATATTATGTCTGTCCAAGAAATCATCCAAGCTTCTCTTAAAAGCATCAACAGAATGAGCCATCACAACATCACCCGGCAGTGCATTCCACAACCTCACTGTCCTCACTGTGAAGAACCACCTACGCTGCTTCAAATGAAAGTCCTTTTCTTCTAGTCAGCTCCCTCCAGATCTTAATATGATAGGAGCCATGTAAGAGTTCTGGACAAGCTAAAGGGCACAATTGTTACCAACGATTTAGGATGGAAGGCAACAGGTGAAACAGACAAAAAGCATAATCAGGCAGTTCTTGGTCGGTTCAGTATATGTTATATTCTACCTTACATTTTATATTTATAAATAGAAGCAAAAGTATGAATAAAAGCACCTTGGTTTCCTTGATAAAAGCTGATACGCATTGTGGAGCACTCATGCTTTAAGGCTTCCTAAATGCATTTATATGCGATGACGTTTCTATAGCTATGGGTAATGGGTCAGTAGGAAGTCAAAAAAATTCAATTGGAAAAAGTGTGGTAATGTCACAGCTCCATTACCTGCACTCATCGGCATGTCCTAACTGAATGACGAACAAGTTAGGGGACTGGTAGGAGGTTAAATGCAAATGTGTCTCCGGTTTAATTCTGTGTTGATGGAGAGGACACAGTTGAAAGTGTAGAGCTCTGAAACCAGGGACTGATTGGGACTAAGCAGAGTCATTCTGAAGTCAGAGACTGATTGGGACTAAGCAGAGTCATTCTGAAGTCAGAAACCGATTGGGACTAAGCAGAGTTGTTCTGAAGCCAAAGCTGTTTCACAGGAGAAAGTAAAAGACATTTGAACCAGAGGCAATCAGTCAACCTCTTATGAGGGAGACACATTCTGATTTGCTGAGAGCTATATACCAAAAAGGAAATCAATAAGTTGTTCCCTTTTCTTTACATTTTTCTTAATTAAGCTTTCTACATGCTTTGAATATATGAGGGAGTTGTATAATGACTTCCAAGCTAACCGTATTTGTATAATTTTGCAGTTCTTTGTTTGCCTTTTTTATATAAAAATGGACAATAAGACCGTGTTCTGGCCAGTGATTTCCTAGAAGGTCCGTGTTTACATAATAAGAGACCTTTTCAGAATTTGGATTACAAGTCCTTAAAACAATATTGTAAAACAATAAATAAACCCAGTAGGATGGTTTTGCCACTAATATGGATACATGCAGCTTAGTTACCCTCAAGTACAAGCCACTTTTTTATTATTACAGAGATAAAGGTAAGCATTTTTAAAAATAAGAATTATCTAATTAAAGGGATCCTGTCATGGGAAAAAAATTTTTTTCAAAATGCATCAGTTAATAGTGCTGTTCCAGAACAATTCTGCATTGAAATCCATTTCTCAAAAGAGCAAACAGATTTTTTTATATTTAATTTTGAAATCTGACACGGGGCTAGACATATTGTCAATTTCCCAGCTGCCCCAAGTCATGTGACTTGTGCTCTGATAAACTTCAATCACTCTTTACTGCTGTACTGCAAGTTGGAGTGAAATCACCCCCTCCGTTTCCCCCCCCCCAGCAGCCTAACAGAAGAATAATGGGAAGGTAAACAGATAACGGCTCCCTAACACAAGATAACAGCTCCCTGGTAGATCTAAGAACAGCACTCAATAGTAAAACCCATGTCCCACTGAGTACTATTCAGTTACATTGAGAAGGAAAAACAACAGCCTGCCAGAAAGCAGTTCCCCCCTGAAGTGCTGGCACAAGTCACATGACTGGGGCAGCTGGGAAATTGACAAAATGGCTACCCCCATGTCAGATTTCAAAACTGAATATAAAAAAATCTGTTTGCTCTTTTGAGAAATGGATTTCAGTGAATAAGTCTGCTGGAGCAGCGCTATTAACTGATGCATTAAAAAAAAAACATGTTTTCCCATGACAGTTTCCCTTTAAAATAAAGAATAATCTATTTAACTAAAAGAGAGCATTAAACAATGCTCCTTCCAAACCCTTTCAATGCTTCATACACATTTAAAGGATAATTGTTGGATGTTAAATTTCCCACAGTGCTTTTGAGTGAGTAGAATATATTGTCTGTGGGAGTAAATTCTGCTCCTCCACTTTTAATCCATCAAAAACTAAATCAGACAGAGCTCTTAGAACAGCAGACTTTCTATATGCATGCTATATTTTTTTATTGAGGTATATTAGTGAAATATATATATTGTGGGAGGATACACTAGCCTGTTGTTTAGAAAAGAGGGGAGTACACTCACTTCTTAAAAAATGTAAAATGAAGAATAAGCTGCCAGAGTGGGTATTGTGGGTATTCCACGGGTACAAAACCCAACGCAGGACTCTACTACTGTACATATCATTTCATATGCCTGGGTGCCATTTAGAGACTCAATACGGGCTCCCGCACACTTTCCTTTAAATAGTACAAATAGTACCTGGTGCTCGAAAGGCAGAGGTTCGGCAACCTCAAATAAAGTCCAGCAAAGAAATCCAGTGGCACACAGGATCATGCAAACAAGTGCTTTTGCGTGTTTATTGCTGATGCAACGTTTCGGGGTCACGCCCCTTTCTCAAGCGTTTTCTCATGCTTGAGAAAGGGGCGTGACCCCGAAACGTTGCATCAGCAATAAACACGCAAAAGCACTTGTTTGCATGATCCTGTGTGCCATTGGATTTCTTTGCTGCCATTTAGAGACCCCAAAAGCAAATTTTTGCACGTAATAGTAATTAACATATTTGAAAGAAGCCTTAAATTACATTTTATTTTATTATGCAAAGAAAACAATTTTGGGGTGAACATTAATTTTAAATGTCTATGAAAGGTGAAAAATAATTTTATTATGTCTGACATATCTCCTTCTAACAGTTGCCCACAGTGTCAGACTTGGCTGACCAGACAACGGGAAACAACTCAGTAGACCCTGGATTTTATGGGCTCCACCAACGTAGGCCTGCTCCCCTGCCTGGACTAGATGATAGCCGCAAATTGGGAATTAGATAGTGTCAAGATATGCGGTAGGTGGGTGGACTACTTCCCCCACTCCTTGCATGTGCTGCCATATAATTACCTCCTCCGTAATTTGTGGCTGTCGTGTCTGGGCAGGGGAGAGGAAACTGTAGCATCTGGTGGCTGATTTTATGGGCCCCACCAACATAGGTCCGATTCCCTGCACGGACTGTCCCCTCTCCATTGCCTGGACCCAATAACAGCCGCAAATTAAAGATGGGGGAGACTGCTGAACATGCAGTAGATGGGGGAGCAATGCGAGGCTGGATGCCAGGAGGTGGACCCTTCAGCTTGCATGGAGGGCCTGGATGCCCCAGTCTAACCCTGGTAGCCCAGCATTCACAAAGTTCCTCTCTTTTCCTGGGTGTATAGTCATTGTGAGCATATCCTTAAAGCTCTTTGATGAAAAGTATTTTTCAGCATCAGATTAAAGGCTCAGTTGCCTATAATTAAGCTAATTATAATTAAAAGGAATGACTTCTGTGTTTTTCAAGCCTTTTTCATCATTTCCTCCTCTCAAAATACGTTTGCAATTATGATCTGAACCGTGTGAGTAAATTGCCATTCTGGGGACTAACTGGAACACTTTACTTTTTTTAATCTGTCCTATTTCACTTATTTTCAGAATTCACAATTTGGTCATTCACCCATCATTAACTCAAACACAGTTTTAATATTAAACTCTTCTGTCAAAGTTCCCAGTTGTTTTTGTTTTGGCACTTGTTTTTGGACATTTTGGCATTTTTTAGGTCATCAGTTTAAGAAAAAAACATGACCAACAGGTATAGTTTATAAAAAATGTTCATGTAGTGAGGGGGAGGGTGTTTATCCAACAGGAATGTGCGCAAAGGCAACAAGGCACTGAAAGATAAAATATACTACAGCTTGTAAAGCTTTGCTTTGTCATTTTAAAAGTCATGGTTACATCAAGTTAGTCAGTGGATACCAAATTCTGGGTTCCGTGGTTTCTTTTATCTAGTTACTTAGGGGCAAATTTACAAAATTCACGTGAATAGATCATAGTGCGATCGAATATGATCGAATTACGATCGTACGATTTAATTGGATATTCGAATATTCTAATTTGGCCTCTTCGATTAATGAATACCGAATTATCGAATAGATCAAATAGATCAAATGATCGGATATTTTATAATTCGATCATTCGATGATTGAAGGATTCAAAATTTTAAAAAGCTTCAAATGCCTACTTCGCCAGATTGAACCTACCGCATTGCAATAGAAGCCTGCTCGAATACCATTCATACGATCAAACGCTTCGATCGTTCGAATCGTACGATTTTTTTCGGAGGCTCGAAGGAAAAAGTACGTTTTTTTCGTGAAATCGAACGATCGATATTCAATCGTACGATTTTATCGAAAAATCGAATATCGAGCAAAATGATAGCCTAAAACTTTCGAATGCTTATTGAATTTCGAATAAAATTGTAGGATTTTTGGGGAATAATAGTAAATTTGCCCCATAAAGTTGACTGCATTTGTTTTAGGCATGTCAGCCCTGCAGCATTTGTCACCAAAATATAATTTTGTAACAACTATGATCTGTGCTGTGTGGGAAAGGTTTTTGCAACATTTTCACACACACACACATATATATATACATATAAGTATACATGGGAATACAATTTATAAAAATGATTTTTTCCCCCCTAATTATTATATCCGCTGCAGATGTTACATAAAGTCAACAGAGAGATTAAATCAAATATTTAGAACTTTTATAGGATCAGTCTTTTTAAATAGCAGCAACCTGAACATTTAGGCGGAACCAACCTCCCCAACATTAAAGAATATAATGAGGAAGCCAGGGCCAGAACTATGGGTAGGAAGAGTAGGCACGTGCCTAGGGGTCAAAGCTTTGGGGGCGCCAGGCACGTACCTTTCACTGCTGCCTACCCCCTAGTCCGCCTTAGTAAGTTGTGCTCGTCGGCAGTTATACGCATGCATAATCCTCGAATTAGACCATGGGAATTGTTGGGAATTGTGTGGGAATAAAAATCCGTCGAATTTGAGTCACAAAATGACAGTTTATGTGCAAAAGCTGTAATATTGAATTACTGTGTCCCAATTTCACATGTTTATATCAGCATTTCACATTGATTCATATGATAGGGAGCTGGCTTTGCCCTTGGGGTTATGGTTAATTCATTCGCCACCTTGGAGTCACCACGGGGGTATCAGTGCGGTGCCTCAAGCCAGCCTGTTGCCAAGGAGACATGAAATGATGCAGTTCTGCAAAGGAGCAAGATCAGGGAACATCTTTTCAAGAGCTGACATCTTCTCTCCTCCTAATTCCACTAATATGTCATCAGCTGTATCATTAGGAATTGTGTGGGGAGCTCAGAGCCGTGTGATATTTTGGGACGCCGTCCTTCATGCTCCATAAAGTAAAGGGTTTGTGTCAGGATGATGTGGAAAAAATGCTTTTCATTTGCTTTGGCTGACAACAACTTTTCATTCTAATAATGTGTTATTTACAGTCCAAAAGTGCAGTTAATGGAATGAAAACTTGTTTGAAATTGAATGTATTACCCTCAGGCCAGACTTTTATTTTTCAATAGATTTATAAATAAGAAGACATTCTGGGCAGAGTCTGTATAGGGTAATATGACAAAGTGCTTTTGTCTTGCCCTTGAGGCTTAGGCTCATAGGCTGTGTTTTGTGCCCCAAGAGTCACTTCCAGTTGAGTTTTGCTTCCATAAGAGGATCATTGACCTACTGTGTCAGTTACAAGTCTAATGCCATTCTGTCTTTCCTAGACTATTGATAGCCATTATTTGGAATGGTGATCTTGAAACAATGATGATGTTACATGATTGACATGGCAATCCTCTTAATTACAGGGGTATTTTCCCATAGATATGACATATTTACGCAAACGGCACTGTATGGAAGTGATAACTTGTCTGGCAGTTTCTGTATGGCCACTGGTGTGAAAGTCTATGGGGCAGATTTACTTAATTCGTGTGAATGATTCGAATTTCGATCAAATTTGAAAACTTCGAATTTTCAAATATATTTTTGGCCACTTCGACCATTGAATTTGTAAAATTCAATCGAATCGAATGATTCGATTAGATCGAATAAAAATCTATTCGATCATTCAACCATTCGATGGTCGAATTACTTGTCCTTAAAATATTTATTCGATGACCTACCTCACCAGATTAAACCTACCGAATTGCTGTATAACCCTATGGGAAGCTCCCATAGGGTTTTTCCAACTTTTTTAGATCGAATAAAATAAATTTGATCTAATGGTTAAAATCGTTCGATTTTATCGATCAATCAAATTTTTCATATTCGATTGTTCAATAGATCAAATTCAAAATTCAAATTTGAGGGGTTTTCATTCGAATTTAATTCGATGGTCGAATTCGAGGGTTAAGTAACCCTTCAAATTCGACCCTTAGTAAATCTGCCCCTATGTGTATGCAATCACTCTTTGCACATATAAGAAGGCTAAATATGGATGTTGTTTTCTCTAGTGTGCATAGTTTGAGATTTGAGATGGCATTTGAGATGACATTACTGAAATATGTGTAATGCAAATGCAAGCAGTTTGGCCAGCTATGGTGGAAAGAGGTTTGATAGATCTTGCTGCCGAGTCGGACTGGCCTGGCGGGACCCCGGGACCCTGGCTGGAACACACCCCCGCTCTCGGTATACTGGCCCTATTAAAAATGATTTGCTGCGCCGGGGGCCAGGGGGTCGGAGGGGGGCCCTGGACAACAGTCCCAGTGGGCCCCAGCCCCCCCATTCCGACCCTGCCCTGTTGTTACCACCACCCCAGCTCCCTGCACTTGCTCTACTTACCGCCCCCAGGAAAAATATGTGGTCACGTGAACGCCCTGAACAGGGGGGGGGGGGGTTCTGCCTGGGAGGTGTGTGTTTTGTTACAGTGGATTCCAGTTAGAATAAGGGGTGGGTGTCAGTACAAAGAATTCTGAAGGATTACATCCAATTCCTTTATAGTTGCTTTGTGCTGCACCTAATAAACGAAATCCAAAAAAAACGAAAAAAAAAAGAACAGGAACTCCAGCAGTATCTACTGCAAAAACGTTTATTCTGAGTAGTGGCAACACAACATGTTTCGGGTAAATTACCCATTATCAAGTGAATCAAATATGTTGTGTTGCCACTACTCAGAATAAAAGTTTTTACAGTAAATACTGCTGGAGTTTTTTTTTTTTTTTTAAATTACAGTGGATGACAGCATAGAATTTTGGAAAGGAGATCATATATTTTACAGTGACCATAACTATATTCTGTAGTGAAGGGCCTGAAACATATGTTATTGCCCTTATATAGCCATTAGTCTGGCTGTATAAACCCCTGCTCTGCACTAACTCATTTCCAATTATAGGTCAAGCTTGCTTTGACTCTTGCTACCTGCTCTTGTCCCCTGTGTGACTTCCATGTTCTAACAATGGCTTGTTGCTGACCATGAATTTGCCTCACCATTCTGCTCCTGGTTCTGACCTTGCCTGTCTGACTATGTCCAGCTCCTTCCCCAGACAATATATTTGGTGCCCTTTTTTGCCCTGTGGGAGTACTGTGCATTAGGTCCTGGTGGCACCTGATTAGCTGAATGTCAGGCCCAAAGCCAAATGTGGCTGTTATAGTCAAAAGATCAGTAATCCCGTCGCTTCCCTGGGGTTTGGGTTTGCCATTCATGGCATTATAACAGACCATGGATGAAGAAGGAGCTACTAAGCCTCTTGTCCCAGCCGATCAATTGGTTTCTGAACTCGTGCAGCCCTCGAATGTGCAAGAGAGCAAGCAGGACCAAATTGTCCAGTGCCTGTAATGTCTAACTGTCCATCTGGATGCCTTGCAAGAAGTACCTGCAGTGCCTACTATTCAAGAGTCAGAATCCAAGATTCTGTTTCCTGATTTTCTGGAGATTGTAAACTATTTTTTGCATTCCAAGAAACCTTAAGCTTTATATAAGTTTGATGCCATGCTTTTTTTTCATTCAGGAGCCTAAAATTTAATTTGTTACATTGGTTCTCCTTCTTTTGAGTAAACATTGTAATTCTAACCCCAATATGATTTAGAATGTAATTTGCCACTTTATATGGCGGCTACTATAAAAGCCCTATTTTGGTTCTGTATATTAGAGTTTCCCACCTCCATAAAATATATTTTAACACAATTAAACCAGTTGTGCTGGCAAAAGCGATAAATACTAGATTAGAAGAACCACATCATAAACTCAGGGCTACTGACTGGTCTGTTTGTTTTGATCAAGTAGACAGATCCTAGACACAATTCTAAAATGTTCGAGTTGTTACAGGTTTAACTTTATTGGGCGGCTTTAGTGGCTTTGTATCTTCTTAAAAGATTTTGATTTGGTAAATTCACCATACGAGATTTGGTTTTATGTTGATTTATAATTATATAATTGCTATATAAAGTTGTGATGTCAGCTGCATGACATATGCAGTTATGTATTCTTTTCATGCTAAAAATGTAAATGTCTTATCTGTGGAAAACCCAATAAAAATGATGAAAACAAAAAAAATTAATTTGTGATAACCCTCCTCAGGGGATCCCCAAATATGGGCTTTGCATGATTTACCACCATCTGACTCTGCAAAAGTCTCTTCAGAAGCATTTTTTAAATCCATGGCCTTACTCTATGATGACCCTGATCAATGTGCTTCAGCAGATTCCGCTAACTGCAACCTGCGACAGGGTAGGAGCCCATGCAGATTGGGACCATTAAACTATCACATATGGAACAATTCTGCAGACATTCCCTGGGTCTTTTCATATCATGCAGTGCTACAGGCTATTTTGTTGTCCAGCAAAGGTTGGAAAACTCCTGAGCTTGAATGATGTTGGAGAGATTCATTCAGGTTGTATTTCTGCTTGCTGTAACACTAGTTCTAAAATTTGTTTTCCTGTTACTCTGTCCTGGAATAACACACCGGTTTCTTTAATTGATTCAGGGGCTGCTGGGAACTTTATTGATGCCACTTGGAGGGGGCAGTAGATGTGATCTATTTGGATTTTTCCAAAGCGTTTTATACCATGCTCCAATAATTAAGGTCTGTTGGGCTTAATGAAGTCGTTTGCACATGGATAGGAAACTGGCTACAGGATCGGGTACAGAGGGTAGTTGTTAATGGTATGTTTTCTACTTGGAGTAAGGTTCTTAGTGGGGTCCCTCAGGGCTCTGTATTGGGTCCACTTTTATTTAACTTGTTCATTAATGACTTGGGGGAGGGTGTTGTAAGTAATGTATCTGTGTTTGCAGATGACACAAAACTATCCAGCCCAATTAATTCCATCCAGGATGTGACCTCCTTGCAACAGGATCTTGTCAAACTGGCAATCTGGGCAGCTAAGTGGCAAATGAGATTCAATGTTGATAAATGTAAAGTCATGCACCTGGGATGTAAAAATATTCACTTATACCCTTAATGGGACTGCACTAGGCAAATCCATTATGGTAAAATTGTAGATCAGGAGTGCCCACACTTTACTAATGCAAGGTCTAAGTTTAGTGATATTGTTCTATTATGATCTACATCCAAAAAAAAAAGTAAGCATTCTGTTCTATGGAAAATATGACTTAAATATTGATTTATTAGAAAATGTATCTTGTTATATTTAAACATCTATTTCTTATGTAACTAAAACATAATAAATATCTGAATGAAAACCATGAAACAGGAGGGTGATGACAAGATCTACTGGTAGATCCCGATCTACCTTTTGGACACCTCTGTTGTAGATAATAAACTTGGCTGTAGCAACCAATGGCAGCCATGGCAGGTACAGGTATGGGACCTATTATCCAGAAGGTGAAAGACCTGGGGCTTTCCTGATAACGGGTCTTTCCATAATTTGGATCTTCATACCATAAGAAAATGAAAATCATGTAAACATTTAATAAACCCAATAGGCTGGTTTTGCTTCCAATAAAGAAGCAAATAAATTATATCCTAGGTTGGATCAAGTACGAGCTACTGTTTTATTATTATAGAGAAAAAGGAAATCATTTTTTTAAATTTGGATTATTTGAATACAATGGATTCTGGATGGACATTTCTACTTTGGAAACACTTCTGCAAGCTAGTTAAATAAAATATGTTGCTTCCAATGTGCAGCATGTAGCAATGCCCCTTAAAGGGGAATTCAATCCCTCGGGTACTAACCAGGATTCTGAGCAGCATTACTTTGAGGGTTTAGTAGTGTATTCATATGGAACTTTTTGATAAAGCTTACTTAGTTTTAGCCTTTCCTTCTCCTTTAAGTAGGTAAAACAAAATAGTCCCATTGTGAGAGGCTAGTAGTGCCCTTGATTGTGTGTACAAGCATAATTACTGTGCATAAGCTACATAAGCTTTAATTTTTTTGTTGGATTGTGCCTTACATAGGAAAATACTAAACATGGCATCATTTCATAATATCGATAGAAAACAAAGTTTGGGGATTCTCCATGTTCTCTATAGTTGTTGGGGGAGTGGGGTAGAGGAAGAAAAACAATAACAAAGTCAAGACATAAAATTAAATGGATACTGTCATGGGAAGAAACGTTTTCAAAACACATCAGTTAATAGTGCTGCTCCAGCAGAATTCTGCATTGAAATCCATTTCTCAAAAGAGCAAACAGATTTTTTTTTTATATTCCATTTTGAAATCGGACATGGGGCTAGAGATATTCAGTGGCGTAAATACTGGGGGAGCAGGGGGTGCAATTTGGCCAGGGCCCGCACCCCTGCATAGCCCTGCGGCAGTCTCGCACCACTGCAACCGGCTGGAGTCGGCTGCAGCACATACAAATTCGGCACGGACGGGGATGAGGGGGCGGCCCGGGTGCAAGGCCCGCACCAGGGCCTGCCCCCACCTAGTTCAGTTACTGGACATATTGTCAGTTTCCCAGCTGCCCCAAGTCATGTGACTTGTGCTCTGATAAACTTCAGTCACTCTTTACTGCTGTACTGCAAGTTGGAGTGATATCACCACTACCCCCAGCAGCCTTACAACAGAACAATGGGAAGGTAACCAGATAACAGCTACCCTAACAGCAGAATTCTGCTGGAGTAGCACTATTAACTGATGCATTTTGAAAAAAACATGTTTTCCCATGACAGTATCCCTTTAGGTAAATCTCACTTTAAAATTATTGTTTAAAATTTATAAGGAAAATGCTAAAAGAGTTAAGTATCACCTTAAAGTGACACAATCCATTTATGGATCTTGCAGTAACGCTTATTTACACAAACACTAAACTAGTTGGAAGCTGTATCAAAATGGGTCACAAATGTGACTTCATTCCCTTATAGTATTTGAAATCCTGTGTATTTTTGCCAGAGGGTCTAATTATGCATACGGTGAATCAAAAACAATGAAAATAGGTGTTATATTCAAGAGTAATGAGTCATCTTCTCTAGGCTTTTCTGCTAGCAAGCTGTTACTAGAAAATAGGTGATCCTTAAATACCTATTCCTGGAAAAGTCATTTATGGGAGATGTGCAACATAAATAGGTGTAAAGATTTTTTTTAAAGGATGTCCCATAAGTCTATTTCATAAGTTTATTTCCCAAAACTATTGGCTGGTCCAAATCTTGTAAATAAAATTATTGAAAGGTATTTCATTGTTTCAGCAGAGACTTCCTACTGCACTTCAATTGAGATGCTCCCACACTTAGTGTACTGGACACAAAGCAATATAATGTTCCTGGAACTATTGAAAATAGAACCTTCATAACGCTAAATCAGTTACAAGAAAACATGACCGCTTCTTATCTGTTGCAATACTGATGCAAGTATGGGACCTGTTATCCAGAATGCTCGGGACCTGGGGTTTTCCAGATAACGGATCTTTCCGTAATTTGGATCTTCATACCTTAAGTCTGCTAGAAAATAATTTAAACCTTAAATAAACCCAATAGGCTGGTTTTGCTTCCAATAGGGATTAGTTATATCTTAGTTTGAATCAAGTACAAGCTACTGTTTTATTATAACAGAGAAAAAGGAAATACTTTTTTGAAATCTGGATTATTTCATTGGTGGTGAGCACAACTTTCCCTTGTTTGACATAAAATGTATATATATTTTATATATATACATATATATACATATATATATATATATATATATATATATATCTATATATATAATATATATCAGTCTATGTCAAACAAGGGAAAGTTGTGCTCACCACTAAGGGGCAGATTTACTAATGGTTGAATTTCGAATGCAAAAAAAATTCGAAAATAGCACACCTCCCACTGGCATTCACAATTATGCAGGAATTATGTTTTTTTTTGTAGAGAACAGACATTATTCCATTCACACAGGAAAGAGCAATATTACGCTAAACTCAAAATGCATAACAAATACTCATAGTCACAAAAAGCAATAGTATGCCAGCAAGACCTTAACACCCCTGACTCTCCTCTTTCCTTTGGAGAGCCTTGGGATGTTCTTGGTATGCAGGTTCATCTGAGAGAGAAACACAGCCCATTGTATTATAGGCCTGAGAACCTGGCCAAACTGGCAGCTCATTACCAACCAAACCGATCCGTTTTCAAGACTTAACATAACCAAAAGTGGTCCTTTGTTCCGTATGCCATATGTCAAATGAACGATAAAGTTACACCTTTTCTTCTACCAGAGTTAGCATGCAAGTACCTGCACAGACCTCAGTGTGATTTCACTACAGGATTATTGTGTTCTAAGTCAAAGTACAGCAATACATGGCAAAACTAAAAATCATTATGCAGCAAATCTTAAAGTAGTAAATGTTATCATTTAATAGACGTACACAACTATTTAAAAACACTACACCAAAATGAGTGCTCAATATATATTTAAATGTAAACCATTTCCTTGCAAGGTCACACAAAGATTGTTGGGAGCAGTGACAGGTAAATCTGACCCGTTTTGCTTTGCAGAAGATCCACAAAACTGTGAAGAATTCGGTAAATGCATTGAAATCAATGGGAGACAAATTTTTTGTGACACAACAATTGTTTTTTAGGCGCAACAACTTTTTTCACTCATTGGAGTCTATGGACAGCGAGCATGAGTACACATGAATGTCAATGGATCAGGGGCCGTTGTGATAGTGAATTATAATTTTACAATCTGGCAGTCTTAAGAGGCAAATATCTTTGTTTGGTCTATGGCAGTGGTTTTACAGCTTGGCAGACTCGCAGTGAAGGCAAATATTTCTACTTTTGCTGTTTTGGGAAGGCCCTCGTTTCAGCAGGAACGCAAAGATGAATGCTCTTTTGTTCTTTGACATTCTTGATAATTCAGTTATTCCTACTCTTTAGGAACAATTTTCAGCAGGATAATGTCCCTAAGTATAAAGTGAGGTCCAAACAGGGATTAACAGATCCCCCTGACCTCAACCAAACTGAACAACTGTCAGATAAATTCAAACCAGGCATAATGGGCAAACATCAGTGTTCGATTTCACTTATTGTGCTGTTTATACAAATGGCCTGCGGGTGTCACTGTGCACATTACTTGTACTATGCAGATACGCAGTACCTTTTGTACAGCTTGAGAGAGAGTGAGTTCAAGTTACTGCTGTTGTGTAATGGCTGTATGACCTGCTAATAAAGCACTGTTATACTCTCCTCATCCTCGGCTACCAAAACACAACAAATGGCAACGAGGATGGAATCTCTTTGCTGCATTAAACCTACAACCTACAATCATTACTACAGCACCAGTGCCTGCCAAGCAGCCTGTGTCTAAAATTTCACCACAAAGCAACACTTCACTGGGCTGCGCAAAGAACTTTGTACACAAAGTTAAGCTGAAACCAGATGTAAAACCAGTACCCCAGAAATTTAGGCAATTGCCCTACTCTATAAGCAGGAACTATATGACTACAGAGAAACATGCCATGCAACAACTCAATCACCTCCAGCTGAATTATTACATGGCAGACAGACGCTCACTAAGTTACATGTTGCAGACGTCAAACTTCCACCAAATACTGTTCCTACAAAATCATCTACTGTGGACATTGTCAAATGTCACCAAGCCAAATGCAAGGCTTATACTGATAGAAAACGTGGTGCAAGAGAAGTTCACTTTACCTGGATCTTTAGCCAGAATTAAGAAACCAGGAATACTGAAACAAGGACAATCTAAATTTACTACACCACTTGAAGTGAGACGCCAGTGAGGACCATACACATATGAACTGTCTGATGGACGCATATGGAATGCAAGTCGTCTTGCTCCTGCTAGATATGACTTTGGAGGTGTTCAATTTGATAAAGGACATTTTCTTTTTCTTGATGCCAACTGCAATAGGCCTGAAGAAAGTGAACCTAGAAGGCATACTGAGAGAATCAGAAAACTACCTGCATGGACCGAGGACTATGTGATGTAAAGAATGTATAATTGTTACTGTTTATTATATTAGTCCAAATGCTTTCCCACTATTTCCTACTATTGGGGGAATGTGGTGTTTATACAAATGGCCTGCGAGTGTCACTGTGCACATGACTTGTACTATGCAGATACACAGTACCTGTTGTACAGCTTGAGAGTGATAGAGTTCAAGTTACTGCTGTTGTGTAATGGCTGCATGAACCTGCTAATAAAGCACTGTTATACCCTGCTCATCCTCGGCTACCAAACACAACAGTTATGATCTTTGGCTGAGTGGAAGCAAATCTCACTAAGGTCATGCAAATTTTTTTTAGTGGTGTTGTTTAAATGCATGTTGAGCAAGAAAAAAAACTCATACAATGAGTTAAAAGGTGTTTTTTACTCAACTAAGTGTGTTTTTCTGTTCCAAATGCAACCCTCTGTTTTATTGATAGCTGAATGTGTGCAAGTGCAAAAGAATGCAACAAACTGCACCTAAGCAAATGGAGTAAAAAGCAAATCAGAAAGTTCACAAGTACAACCAGGAAGAATATAAAGGAATCAATTAGCCAGTGCATTTATTTGCACTCAAATCTGTGTTTAAACACGTGTTAATTGCAACATCATATCAATATATTCAGGTTTAAAATTAAACATTGGGCAGGTGATTGATGACAGGATACTTTTGGTAACGTAATTTATTTGATTTGACTTATTTCAAATTAAAATGCTTATTACCCTCTTTTATTTTTTAAAAATAATCAAGTTTTTTAAAGGACAGTCGGTGTCAGTAAAAGCATATGAAGGGCATAACTTCTCTCCCCCCCGATTAACTTTCTTTGGATTTGAGGGTCCTACATCCCCCCTGGGTGATTTTCTTGGAGATTGTTCCACTACAATGGACCAGACAGCAGGCACTAAAGAAAAGCTGGTTTAAAGCAAGCAATAACTTTTCTACATGCAGAGTGTATACCAATACTGTATATTTTTCAGCTGTTTATTTATTTATTTATTTTTAAATGACCATAGAAAAATCTGCTGAATTGGATAAAGCTGTTAAAATGAAATGATGGAAAAATATTTTTAGCTTCTGAAGATCAAAGTATTGGGAATAATGCAATGCTTTACGTAATGTTTAGTGAATCATAAAATATAAGCCTGAGGACTTTTTTCTTTATTGTTTTGGATTTTATTGCCTCCTTCTGCTTAAATAATTGGTTTATTATGAGGCATTTATAGCTTATCAACCTAATGCAATAAAATCACATTATACCCAACTACACAGTAGCTTGTATTGTGAAGAGAAGCTAATAAGAGATATATGAATGAAAGGTTGAACTGGATCGCTGTGTCTTTTCAACCTCAGGAACTACTGTATGTAACACTGATACGGTATAAAATACTAAGCTCAGGGAATTGCTGACTGCTCAGATTGCGCTTACGACTGAGAATGAGTCTCACTATAAATCTTATTAGAAACCTGTAAGTGAGAAAATAAAGGAGCACACTGAAGATGCATAATGATATGATGCATTGGTGATACACATTCCCTTAAAATATTAGAATTAGCTGGAATATTGGCAGACATAATAAAGTAAATTGGATCATTACAGGCATCAATTACACAAGCATTTTATTTGTCGAACACAAAACTGGATGTGAGCAACATCAAACCAGATATCATGCATCTAGTTTTCTCCAACTGCGATCTCCACGTGTTATTTTGTAGACAGTATTGATGTCTTATGTTTGGTACCACCAGTGTTGGACTGGGATCCCAGGGGCCCACCAGAAAGCCTTAGGATGAGGGCCCACTTTCCAAACTATTATACTTCCTCTCCTCACTCAACCTTTATGTTCTCCTACTCTCTTTTCACTACATACTGTACTATACTCTATTCTTCCATTATTAAGCCTCTTTGTTCCCATAAATAGGGAAGGACCATGAAATAGGCCAAATGTTAGAAGCAAGAGGCCCACTGACACCTTGGCCCACCGGGAGTTTTCCTGGTATCCCTGTGGGCCAGTCCGACACTGGGTACCACTGAAAGCAAAAATTTTAAGAAATTTACAGTTTGCATAAATTTGGATGGACAAATAGCTTACAGAATATCCACAAACCCTGGTGCTTATAATAAGAACCCACCATGGCCACAATATATTATAAGGACACCATAGCTGTCTTTATAATAGAGACTAAGGACGGCAGACATACAAGACTGTATGTGATAATGGTTTACATCACTACAGGATTTTGTGCAGTTAGGCTACAACTATTGTCACATGTTGCATTTTTCTGCCTGTACAAAATTGCCAATGAACCATTTTTGTTGTCTTTAAGCATAGTTATCCATAGCATCTACATGTTAGGGGCCCATATGCATGCAATTTCTTGCCTGTGTATTTACTGGGCATTGATGTCAATGCTTAAAGGACCAGTAACATCAAAAAATTACATGGTTTTAAAGTAATAAAAATATAATGCAGTGATTCCCTGCACTGGTAAAACTGCTGTGTTTGCTTCAGAAACACTACTATTGTTTAAATAAATAAGTTGCTGTATGGCAATGGGGGCAGCCATTCAAAGGAGAAAAGGCTCAGATACACAGCAGCTATTAGATAAGCTCTGTAGAAAATAATGGTGTTATCTGTTAGTCGCCATTTAAAGGACCAGTAACATAAAAAAAATGAAATTTTTTAAGGTAATAAAAATATAATGCAGTGTTGCCCTGCACTGGTAAAACTGCAGTGTTTGCTTCAGAAACACTAATATTGTTTATATAAATAAGCTGTTGTGTAGCCATGGGGGCAGCCAGTTAAAGGAGAAAGGCTCAAGTTACACAGCAGATAGCAGATAAGCTCTGAAGAACATAATGTTATCTGTTATCCATTACTTATCCTGTGCCATATAGCCTTTTTTCAATTTCTGCAATTGCTATTTAGCAGCTTGTTTATATGAACTATAGTAGTGTTTCTGAAGCAAACAGATCAGTTTTAACAGCACAGGGCAAAACTACATGATATTTTCTTTACTTTAAAGCACTTACTGTTCCTTTAACCTGTCATATAGCCTTATGCTGACTGCTCAGATTGCGCTTACGACTGAGAATGAGTTTCACTATAAATCTTATCAGAAAACTATAAGTGAGAAAATAAAGGAGCACACTGATGATGGATAATGATATGATGCATTGTTGATACACATTCCCTTAAAATATTAGAATTAGCTGGAATATTGGCAGACATAATAACAGAAATTGGATCATTACAGGCATCAGTTACACAAGCATTTTATTTGTCGAACAGAAAACTGGATGTGAGCAACATCAAACCAGATATCATGCATCTAGATTTCACCAACTGCGATCTCTACGTGTTATTTTGTAGACAGTATTGATGTCTTATGTTTGGTACCACTGAAAGCAAACATTTTAAGAAATTTACAGTTTGCATAAATTTGGATGGACAAATAGCTTACAGAATATCCACAAACCCTGGTGCTTATAGTAAGAACCCACCATGACCACAATATATTATAGGGACACCATAGCTGTCTTTATAATAGAGACTAAGGACGGCAGACATACAAGACTGTATGTGAGAATGGTTTACATCACTACAGGATTTTGTGCAGTTAGGCTACGACTATCGTCACATGTTGCAATTGCCAATGAACCATTTTTGTTGTCTTTAAGCATAGTTATCCATAGCATCTACATGTTAGGGGCCCAAATATGCATGCAATTTCTTGCCTGTGTATTTACTGGCCATTGATGTCAATGCTTAAAGGACCAGTAACATCAAAACATTACATGGTTTTAAAGTAATAAAAATACAATGCAGTGATTCCCTGCACTGGTAAAACTGCTGTGTTTGCTTCATAAACACTACTATTGTTTAAATCAGTGGTCCTCAAACTTGGCCCTCCAGCTGTTAAGGAACTACAAGTCCCACAATGCAATGATGGATTCTGACAGCCACAGTCAGGCAAATGCATTGTGGGACTTGTAGTTCCTTAACAGCTGGAGGGCCAAGTTTGAGGACCACTGGTTTAAATAAATAAGTTGCTGTATGGCAATGGGGGCAGCCATTCAAAGGAGAAAAGGCTCAGATACACAGCAGCTATTAGATAAGCTCTGTAGAAAATAATGGTGTTATCTGTTAGTCACCATTTAAAGGACCAGTAACATAAAAAAAAATGAAATTGTTTTAAGGTAATAAAAATATAATGCAGTGTTGCCCTGCACTGGTAAAACTGCAGTGTTTGCTTCAGAAACACTAATATTTTTTATATAAATAAGCTGTTGTGGAGCCATCGGGGCAGCCAGTTAAAGGAGAAAAGGCTCAAGTTACACAGCAGATAGCAGATAAGCTCTGTAGAACATAATGTTATCTGTTATCCATTACTTATCCTGTGCCACATAGCCTTTTTTCAATTTCCGCAATTGCTATTTAGCAGCTTGTTTATATGAACTATAGTAGTGTTTCTGAAGCAAACAGATCAGTTTTAACAGCACAGGGCAAAACTACATGATATTTTCTTTACTTTAAAGCACTTACTGTTCCTTTAACCTGTGTCATATAGCCTTTTTTTCAAGCTCCACCATTGCTACACAGCAGCTTGTTTATATGAACTATAGCAGTGTTTCTGAATTAAACATATTAGTTTTACCAGTGCAGGGCAGCACTACATGATATCGTCAGTTTGTACTTTCTTTTAAAAACTTTTTTTGGTGTCACTGTTCCTTTCAAGACCACAGGGAGATCATTGGTGTTTATAGGGCAAGTCAACCCCTAAAATAGAGATGTGCCTAATAAAAATAACATCATTGAAAGCAGCTTTCCAATACTCATTTATTAAACATTTTCAGCACTTTTCAAGTTATTTGTAACTTTGTTACTGAAAGCAGCATTTGCTTAACTCCTGGTTGTTACTTTGTCAACAATGTTGCAAAAGTCTTGGACAGGTATGATCAGTGTCATTATTTTAACTTGTTCAACAGCCATCAGGGCAAATAGAAAGGCACAGACAAACTACTTTCAGTAGCAATAGATAGCAAGGCTAGAAATGCTGTATTTTGTATACTAAACATAAACATGAACTTACTGCACCACAAGCCTAATCAAACAAATGATTTATGCTTTCAAAGTTGGCCACAGGGGGCTGTCATCTTATAACTTTGTTATACATCTTTGCAAGACCAAGACTGTGCACATGCTCAGTGTGATCTGGGCTGATTAGGGATCATCATAAATTATCAAAACAGCAAAAGTCAAATAATATCTGCCAGACAGTGTCGGACTGGCCAGACGCCTCTCCCGATCAAATTGTACAAAAACAAATGTATGCATGCGTGCAGTACCATTCATGCAGGCACAACAATCAGCGCCTATCAAGCAGGTGCAGTGGAGTCACGTTAGGTGGGCAGGGGGGTTGGAGGGGCCCTGGACAGTAGTCCTGGTGGGCCCCGGGCCCCCCAGTTCGACCCTGCTGCCAGAAGCTGATACACCAAGACTGATTAATAACCAGAATATACAGACTGCACTGGGTCCTGTGTTGTCATGTAATCTAATGTGGATTTTATATTTTTGTATTTTTTAATACAAACTTTCTCCAATTCTCCAGAACCAGTGGCTGCAGCAAAATAATCCTCCAAATAGAATCCCAGTTTATCTGTTTAAATCTGGCTCCATGATCTTTGTCCCTGCAACTGGAGTTGGAAACATTTAAGGGAATATAAAGGCAAAAATAAAATCCATTACACAGTCGTCGACTGCTCTACAGGGAAACAAACAAAGCTGCTTGAGTTCTGCATGACTGGGAAGTAAGGCGGGGGCTCCCCCTACTGTTAATTGTTTCCCTGCACAGCTGTTAAGGAACATCTGACAATTCCTATCCACAGAAGTAAATGAAGGGAGAATTTCACTGCATACAGTCAGGTTTCTTATAAAAACAGTAGACATTTTTTAATTAAAGCACATTGGAGATAGGTTTCTTTTTCATTAAAGAAAGCAAAATTGGGATTTTATTTTATTTTTTGCCTTTACGTGCCTTTTAAAAACCATAGCAATTCCATAATGAATGTATATTGCAAAGTTGCTTAGAATTGTTACAATTTTGTGAGGGGGGGTGTACCAGTGTAGCAATATTTCTGCCAGACAGAGAAGCACCTGAAACTGTATCTCCCACCTCCCATTGACTTCAGTGTGGACTTGCTGCTAGTACCGGTGGTTTGTCAGGCCAAAGGTTTGAATAAGCGTGTACTTGCCTTTTCAGCCAAGTCCCATTAAAGTCGATGGGAGGCGGCAGACACAGTTTTTGGGCCATTCGCCTTAAAACATGCAGAGTAATCAAGCAACGTAAGCAACTTCACAACATTTTAAATGGAACAAAAAAAAATCTGAGCTTTATGAAGCATATACAAAATAAAGGAAATGTATTTTGTATTTACAAAAATCAGCAGAACCTCATTTGGAGGTTTACTCTTTATTTTTATGTTGTTAAGTTCTAACACATGGGGGCAGATTTATCATTGGTCGAATTTCGAATAAAAAAAAAAATTCGAAATTCGACCATATGAATAAAAGGGAGGTAAAATCCTTCGAATTCGAGTATCGAATTAGAAGGATTTTACCGCAATTATATTGATCGAATCTTCGAATACGCAAATTAGGCAAATTCGAACATGAGGGCTGAGGGGTATTTAGTATTTAAATATGCTAAGTGATTTGATGCCTCCTCTTGGATCTTCGTTCCATTCCCCGTTCTGCATGCTTCACTTTTCTTGTATCCCAGAGCCAGAGTTCCCTAGCAACAAGAACCCTGGAAATATGGGAAAGTTTTTACCAGTTACATTCACTGTTTAAATGCCAAATAGTGGCATAAGAAGGATTTCACGTTACCTTTGGTATAATTATATTTTTTTGATTGTTTCAATCTACTTAAAGGGATAATTGTTTTTCAAAATGCTGCTCCAGCAGAATTCTGCACTGAAATCCGTTTCTCAAAATTTTGTGACTTGTTCACTGATAAACTTCAATCACTCTTTACTGCTGTACTGCAACTGGAGTGGTTTGGACCTCCGGCAGTGTGATATGAGAAATAGCCTGCTGTCACCAGGCACATTCCTTGTCTTTGTAACTGCTCATATTAATACAATCATACTTCTCAGTGAACTGTTCTTCGGCACAAAAGGTCCCAGTAATCTGAGCAGTGGAATGTGATTTGGGATTTCATGTGAATTTATGAATAGTGATGGGCAAATTCGCAGCGAAATTCCTGCGATTTGACACAGGCGAATAAATTCACAAAACGCCAGAAAAATTTTGCATGGGCTAAAATTTGCCAGCATCTCATTTTGGACACAGAATCAGCAGGTAGCAGTAACTGGTCACCTCTTTAAAAGCATGTAAATTATTGGTTGCTATTGGTTACTGCTCTTGGGCAAACATAGGGCCTTTTATTCCATATGGGTAAGTATTGGTGAATTCATCACAGCCAAGTGTAGCACTATCCCTTTTCTTTTGTAATACAATGGAAGAGCAGCTGATCGTACCGCTTAAAGGGATACTGTTATGGGAAAACATATTTTTTTTCCAAAATGCATCAGTTAATAGTACTGCTCCAGCAGAATTATGCACTGAAATCCATTTCTCAAAAGAGAAAACAGATTTTTCAATATTTAATTTCCCAGGTGCCCTCAGTCATGTGACTTGTGCTCTGGTAAACTCAGTCACTATTTACTGCTGTACTGCAAGTTGGAGTGATATCACCCCCTCCCTTTCCCCCCATAAGTCTAACCAAAGAACAATGGGAAGGTAACCAGATAGCAGCTCCCAAACACAAGATAACAGCTGCCTGGTAGATCTAAGAACAACAGTCAATAATAAAAGCCAAGTCCCACTGACACATTCAGTTACATAAAGTAGGAGAAATAATGGCCTGCCACTAAGCAGTTCCATTCTACAGTGCTGGCACAAGTCACAAGACTGGGGGCACTTGGGAAACAAAAAATATATCTAGCCCCATGTCAGATTTCAAAATAGAATATAAAAAAAATCTGTTTGCTCTTTTGGAAAATGGATTTCAATGCAGAATTCTCATTATTAAATGATATGTTTTGAAAAAAAAACATGTTTTCCCCTGACAGTATCTCTTTTCGGCGAAGTGAAACGCTGCCGATTCGCCCATCACGAATGAGGGCTAGAAGAGGACAGCATATACAGTATACTATTAGATCAGTGAAAGGTATTCATGGGTAATAAGTTAAGAAGTTACAGATAGATAGAGATCAATTGTAGGGATAATACAATGAATTAGGGTGGGTCGTAAATAGTCCAGGAGTTTGGATTCAGTCAGGTCACATGGGGCAGATTTATCAAGGGTCGATTTAGAGGGTTAATAAACCCTCAAATTCGACCATCGAATTTTGGTCGAATTGCAATCCTTCGAATTCGAATATTGAATTTGAAGGATTTTACCTCAATTCGACTAATCGAACGGTCGAATGAAAAAATTCCGATCGAGTGATTCAATTGTTCGAATAAAACAATTCGAACGATTTTAACCATTTGATCAAATTTATTTTATTTAATCTAAAAACTTTAGAAAGAGCTTCCCATAGAGTTTAACAGCAATTCCGTAGGTTTAATCTGGCGAACTAGGCTATCAAATTTTTTTTAAAGGGCAAGTACTTCGACCATCGAACCTTCTTCAGTTGTTTTAGGAAGAGCACTTCTGATAATCATTTTCCTCAGATTAGTTGGTTGACTATAAGACAAGAGAGGTAGTTCCGGGAATATTTCATTTAATCGGGTATCTGTATGGAGCATGGGTTGCAGGTCTCTGGCTTGCATTGTATTTTTATTGTTAGCCAATATAGGTATCAGTTCTACAATACTTTTTGTATTTGTTTTGCGAAACGCCAGCGAAAATTCGCCTGCCGCTGGCGTAAAAAAAAAGAGACGCTTAAAAAATGCTCGCCGAAAATGACCCGACGTGCTGAAAAAACACACGATGTGCGTCGAAAACTATATGACGCGACTCGTTTCGTGAATTTTCTGCCAATTCACAAATTTTGCTGGAAATTCGCAAATTTTTCGGCGAAGCGAAACAGGATAGATTCGCCCATCACTAATAGGGACCACTGGGTTTAAGATTTTTTTTTGTACTGTAATCAACTGAATGGAACTCCGGAACTCAGGTGTCCAATATCATTATAATGCAAGATTTATTACAGTATCTGTAAATTTGTTATGCAAAAAATCATTGCATTTTCCCAGGTGTCCCAGTGTCCTGCTTAAACAATTATTCATGTTTACTGGTTTTCTCTATAATAACAAAGCAGTATATCGTACTTGATGGTAACTGAGCTAGCATAGATCCATATAGCTGGCAAAACAATCCTGTTGTATTTTTATTTTTCATATTTCGTAGCATGACTTCGGATCCAGAGAACCCAAAGTCTGAACCATTCCAGATAAATGATGCAATTACATCTAAAAAAAAAAAAAAACTGTAATTTAACACAAGTAACAAGGTCGTCCATGTGTTTGTTTTTTCGCCAGTGCCATATCAGCATAACTCGTACAGCCCTTCTGGAAACTCAGGTCCCATCCAATGTTATCGGTGCGGAGAAACGTGCAAGGGAGAAGTGGTGAGAGTGCAAAGCAACCACTTCCACATCCGATGTTTCACATGTCAAGGTAAGGGTCGGCTGCCTATTCTGGGAATATTTCATACATGGCATTTAACAATAAATAGATAGGAAGGATGTTAAATAACGTTTACAAAGACTAATAGCAATATCTTCAAAATTATTAGTCAACCTCATATGCAATATTACCTTACCCCTTTGAATTTCACTTGGGCCCCTAAAACCCTCCCTAAGTGGTCAAGAAATGGACACTTCCACTTAATGGTTGGGGGGGTCGAAGGGCTGTAGTTAATATATTGACCTGTGTGAGCGGTAATTACATACATTATTACTTTGTGAATATGCTTCTGGAATGAATACTGTATGTCATTTAAATTGAAACTGTAAGAACATATGTGTATGTCTCTTAATAACGCTAGTTTGCTTATTTTACATGTTGTTATTGTAGAGCCTTCGAAGCTATTGAGCAAAGGGTTAATATTTTGGAGAGATTACATCTAGCTAATGAAATGTCCCTAAAGCAACTTTATAGCTGTATAAATATTATTCAGTGTCATCCATCACAGTGCAGATACATTATCAGCTCCAGAACAATGGGCAAACCATAGAGCCCTTTGGAAATGTTTCCCTTTTTTTTAGCAGTTAAGCCTGTCTCTGCTTTCTGTTGAGAAAACATATAATTTTTATTTTAAAAAGTGCTATCTTCCTTAGGAATAAATATATGTATATATATATATCTTAGTTGGGAATCGGGATCAAGGACAAGGTACTGTTTTATTATTACAGAGAAGAAAGTAATTATAAAACAACTGGACTTGCAGAGTAATCATTGAAGATGTTTCACTACTCATCCAAGCAGGTTCATCAGTTCAACTGACTGGTATGGGAAATTCTCGGCTTATAAACTCTTCTACTAATCCAATCACAATGGCACATTGTGACTCTTCAAAGTGGTGAAAACAGAGGTGTTGATTCTGTGTAGTTACTGTGATAGGATTACCAATGTGTTCTGAAACCGCCAGGGTACAGATGTGAGAACAGCATTGTATGTAGCAGACAGGTGGTGTCGAAGGCCCCCGCCTCTATTCAGGGATGGTTTCTCCACCTTGATATGAATCACCTCTTTCAAACCAGTGATCTTCTTTATACAAGATTTGGACCTTGCTATCTTCAAAAGAGTGTCCCTTGTCTTGTAGGTGTAGGTGTAGAAAGACAGCTGAGTCTTGCCCAGTAGAGTTTGCTCTCCTATGCTGAGTCCAGTGTAGCAAGGAGGGCACTGATCTATACCTTGGGGAGACCAAACAACTGCTCACTAAGTGAATGGCTCAGCATAGGAGAGCAAACTCTACAGGGAAAGACTCGGCTACACTCTTTTGAAGATAGCAAAGTCCAAATCTTGGATAAAGAAGACCACTGGTTTGAACGAGGCGTAAAAGAGGCGATTCATGTCAAGGTGGAGAAACCATCCCTGAATAGAGACGGGGGCCTTCGACACCACCTGTCTGCTACATACAATGCTGTTTGAACGTCTGTACCCTGGCGTTTTCAGAACACTTCACTTCACACATAATGTTTTACCAAGTACGCTTATGGTTCACAGTGGTGCAACTGATTTTAAAGAATCATTTTTACTTTTGTAGATTGTATCACATTCCATGCCTGCTTTACCAATATATATTAAAATTGTACATGAATTAGGGCCTAGTGGGGCCCCTATATCTCCTGGGTCCCCTGCAGCCTCAGGGTCTGCTTCCTCTATAGTTATGCTCCTGAATATAAGGATAATTAGTAATTAATACAGATAATTACTACATGGCAGCACAGAAACCAGTGCAACTAGCTAAACAGAATTTAATAATCAGCCCTGTAGCATCAGTTTATATTACAGACCAACTTCATTTTCTGCTGGATAATTAGTGACGACCCCTAAGCTTAGCTTCTCAACAGCGTGCAGGCCAAGCAGCAAGCCCCCACCTCTTTCTATCCCCCCCCCCAGTACCGCACACATGCATACAGTTATTGCTTGTGCCAGGTAAATGTTATAGATTACTAATTGTAGTGATCTGCCCCCAGTACCTCTTTGTGTGACGTACACTCCAGCATTGCTATGGTATTTCAAAAAGGGGCTTATTCAACAATAGAAAAGCAAAACAGGTTTTGGTTGCTCAAGGAAGCTAAAAAATATAGTAAATATAATTTTAAAATGTTTTAGCATCCTCTCTGAAGCCCCAAATCACTTCTTATTATTTAATTAGATAATGCCAGACTCAAACATTTCAGCCTAGGGGCTGTTAGAGATCAATATGCTTGAAACAAGTTCTAATCTCTCATCAGAGTTCATGCAACTGAGGATAGATTTTAAAAGCATTTTCTAGCAGCTGCACTTCTGCTAAAGCTTCTAGTCATATTAACATATATAGGCTGAAAGGGAATTCTGGTGCCCCTGAAACTGTCATCCATATTTAAGAACAAGTGCTTTGAGATTTAATTATAGCACTAAGTCGTATTCTTACTGCAGTCCTAAAGCAAAGCCAAAATAGATTGGAGGCAGTATATGAATCAAAACATTAGAGAATATTACACAGAACTGCAGTTTCTCATCTGTTCTCTTTCTGTCTACCATTTCTACCCATACCAGGTATTGCACTAATTACTTAAAGCTAATTGCTGATTGGTAATATTAAAGGGGTTGTTTGCCTTCCATAAACTTTTTTTCAGTTGCAGGAGCAGAATCTGAGCTGTTATAATTTGCTACATTTAGTTGATTCAATTAGTTGATAAATTTCTCAGCAGAGAAATCTGTATTATTATCTCATTATCTGTATTATCTAAATGTATCCACAGTGAAAGAGTTGGCAATCCCCCCCACCACTCTGCTTCAGAAAATGAACAATTTTACACTGTCACAAATAGAAAATAGAAAGTAATTGGGAAAAGTCTATATTTCTGGTGAACAATCTGAAGCCAACTGAACTTAAAAAAGTGTTTGAAGGTGAACAACCCCTTTAAAGCCATATTAGCATATAATGTCTCATAGGCCCTGTTTGCCTTACTGCTTTTTAAAGTAAAAGGCCTCTAATTCAGGGACCCAACAGGCCTAGGGCAGTAGAAATTCAGGGGTGGCATCCAACCAGCCAGCCTGGATTTGGTGGGCTAGCGTCCGGCCACGCAGTCCTAGTGCCTACCCACATACCTTCTCCGTGTGAACGCGCATGCGTGACCAGCATCGGAAAGTGGCTGGGTGGCATTTCGTCCCTAATATTTTGCCGCCCCTAATATTTTGCGGCCTTAGGCCCGGCCTGTGTGGCCTCACCACAAATCTGGGTCTGCTCCCAGGGGAGGGTGATGCAGATGGAGAGGGTGACAAGGAGGGGAAGAGAGACACTGATGGAGAA
>CM044436.1:98626739-98652152 GCA_024363595.1 Xenopus borealis
ACTTCAATCACTCTTTACTGCTGTACTGCAAGTTGGATTGATATCACCCCCTCCCTTTCAGATATAGATACAAAAGAATTCTACTTTTATTTGACGATTCAGCAGGCCAATTTCCAAGCACCATCAAAAGTTTTTGACCTGCCCAAAGGATGAGCTGACCGATATCCTTGTCGTCTCGTCTCCTGCCATACACTCACCGCATATCATATGAAACTATGTTTTGTACGATATGTTTTGTACGATATTATTTGTATCTATGGCCACCTTTAGGCTTATTCCCCTTACAGCTTCTTTTGATTGAATTTTAACACAATAGGAGCCCTAGGATATGTAATAAAGAAGTTGAGGAAGCTATTGATTTATTCCCCAAAGATGCCATTGTGTCTCATACAGGATAAGATCACATAAAAGTCTGTCTTAAAGAGGCATGGAAAATAAATCAATGAGGAAAAAAAATATTCACTAAGTTTAGGTAAATCATTATGGTAGAGTGGCCCTTTAATATGGTAGCTGCATTACTACACAATGTGTGCGAATTAAGGAGGTGATGGCCAATGAAATACTTGTTTTGTTCTTAATGTTTTGGTGCAGTGTAACTTAATTTGCTTAATTTTAGTAACAACATGTAAATTGTGTGGCTGCCAGTAAATAGAACTAAATATAAACCATTTTCTCTTTGCAACAGTGTGTAACTGTGATCTGGCCCAGTCCGGCTTCTTCTTTAAAAACGGAGAGTATATCTGTACGCGGGATTACCAGCAGCTCTATGGAACCCGATGTGACAGCTGCCGAGACTTCATTACAGGGGAGGTCATTTCTGCTCTTGGACGGACGTATCACCCCAAATGCTTTGTGTGCAGCATTTGCAGGTATTAAAAAACACTTAAAATTTACAATTTTTCAAATAGATCGACAATACCTGAAAAATCTTCAATTGATTTTTTTTTTAGTTAAATTTTCAATCAAACAACATGTAAACCCATGAATAACATTGTGGCTAAAGTGAAAATATACATTTCAAAGGGTTGTTGTTTTAATGCCAGTGAGATTAGCACAAGCCACTACATACCCCTTCATGATGAGCTTAAAGGAACAATAACACCAAAAAATCTAAATGTTTGACAATAGAATGTAATGTTGCCCTGCAATGGTAAAATTGGCGTGTTGCTTCAGAAACACAACAATAGCTGCTGTGTAGCCATGGGGGCAGCCACTCAAGTACATGATACTCAGCAGATAACAGATAAGTTCTGCAGAATCCCATTGAATATTACAGAGTATCTGTTATCTGCTGTGTATCCTGTGCCTTTTGTCTTTTTTTTAGCTGGGAATGGCTGCCCCATGGCTACACAGCAGCTTGTTTATATAAACTATAGTAGAGTTTCCAAATCAAAAACACCAGTTTTACTAGTGCAGCATGACAATACATTATATTTTAATTCCTTTCAAACACTGTGGGGGAAATTCCCTAAGCGGCGAAAATTTGGTAACGTTCGCCGCACTTCGCCAGGCGAATTTTCGACAGCGCTACGGAAATTCACTAAAGTGCGAAGTTACGCTAAGGTCGGTGAATGGTAGCGTAGTTGCGCTAGTGTTACTTCGCCAGGCAAAGCGCATTTACTCTAGCGATGCCTAATTTGCATACAGCGAGTTTCAAAGTATAATAGAAGTATATGTTACAGCCACTACATTGCACTACACAAGCCCAGGAAACCTTTAATAAATTAAATAAAGTTGTCCTATTGCCCTAAACATGTGCCCCCTGTATAGTTGTGTTGTTAGGAAATGTAGGGGGGAAGGAGGGTAACCCCCAAGAAAATGTTGCTCTTTTTCAGACTATCACCTATCTATTGTATTGAACTTTGGCAGGTCTGACCAGGCGAAGTAATGTCTAGCGTAAGTGGTAAGGTTTAGTAAAATGGTCATCTTAGTGAATTTGCGTAATTACGATCCTCGTGTAAGGGTGCGAAGTTGCGCTAGTTCACTAGAGTCGGTGTTAGTGAATTTGCGAAGTTACGATTTGACGTCACGCTGGTGAATTAGCGCTAGCGTTAGACGCTTCGCGCTTTAGTGAATTTCCCCCTGTCTGTCTTGTAAAAACAAAAGTGGCCCTTGCAAAGTGGCAGTTGTTTAAATTCCTGATAGAAAGAAAAATAGGACTATGCTGTGTTTCACTTAAAAGAATCATGGAACTTTACTTGATTTGCATAGGACAAACCTAATTCTGTTAAGCGCAACACCAAACAAGGCCAAAAATCTACCAAGTTCCTTACGGTTCTTCCACTTTAGCGCCTAAGATTCAATTTTGTAATTTGGTAAAATTGAAAGCTGTTCTTCCATTGGATTTCTTATCAGTCATTTGAAGGGTGACCCAATACCCTTGGGACCCTCAGGTTTACATTGCAGTTTCTGTTTCTATAAATGTTTAGATAAACATATTGACTAGTTTGTTTTTTATATGAAGTCTATTGTATTTGCTTGTTTAGCTTTAGCTTTATCAGTGTCAGTTGCCATCCTAGTTGCTCTTTTGTGGGCAATCTGATCCAGAAGCTTTGCACTCCATTTTTTTGTCGTAAAAATAGAAGAATGATTCATTAGATTAACAAGTAATAATTATTTAGTTGGATGCATTTTATTGTAAGGGCTCATTTACGTCTTCAAGCACAGTGGGCAACTTGTATTTTCCCCATCAGTGTGTTGCACATTTAAACTGCTTTCATTAAAGGTACTTATGACAAAATGCTGCATGCTGTAGTTCCACACCGCACTGATTAGACCTGGGTTCATTTTGCACCCACCGTAAATAGATGTAAGCAACTGCCCGTAAAAAAATCAGGAGTGTCGGCAGGGCCAGATTTACATAGCGAGCACCGCTAGGCCCACTGTTGTTTGTTGCCCTTGTCCCCTATTTTTCCCTTTTATTTGCTCAAATTTTCATCATCAGGACGGAGCAATGGGAATTGGCACACAGGAAATTTAAATTTCTGAACAAATGTGGGTGTGGTTGGGCAGCATGCCGCCCCCTAAAATCCTGCCGCCCACTAAAATTCTGCTATGCTGCCCTAGCCCCAGGCCTAGGTGGCCTCTCCACAAATCCGGGCCTGAGTGTTGGACTGGGCCGGGAAAAAACGCTTTGGGCCACTGCCCTCACTGTACCTGATCCATCCTTGTGCAGAAGCTGCTTCCTCCCTCCCTGGCCCAGGCTTGGCTGAAAAAAGAAGGTAGGGGTGGGTGGCCTGAGGGGGGTAGGGCAGGGGCCCCAAGGCAACAGCTGCAGTGAGCCCCGGGCCCCCAAATCCAACGCTGTGCCCAGGTCCCCTTGTAGTGTTTGCCAGGCAGTAATATGTGTTTCAGCTTGATAAAGAGCTGCGACAGGCTCAAATGTTGTTGTGAATGTTGCCCTGCTACTGAAAATAAAGGCTTTTTAATTAAACTCTGGAGTAGTGATGGGCAAATTTATTTGCCACAGGCGAATTCACAGCGAATTCCCGCAATTCGCCGCTGGCGTTGCGCGTCGTTTTTGACGCGACACGACAGAAACAACGCGACGCATGTCAAAAACATGCAGCGACCCGTTTCGCAAATTTTTTGGCGAAGCGAAACTGGTTAGATTCGCCCATCACTACTCTGGAGGGCTGCCCATTTTGGATTTCTGTTAATAAGTGTGAAAGGACACTGAGGAAGGTGCACCCCAATTACTAAGAATTTCAACAAGGTGTGCACTACCAGAATTTGTTTGACGCAATATGTGTTTCGAAAGCTGATTATGACCAGCCAAAGGAAGCTGCTCAAAATCACCAAATTGTGGCAACCAAGCCAGCCAAGCTGATCTACATTTTCTAAAGAAGTATGGGACATATGTGATGTATGGTGCCCACATGATGGAATCTGGAAGTGGGGAAGGCTTGTGCAGGCAGCGGACTGATTAAGAGGGAGGGGGTCAGTTGTGTAACTACTGGGGTTGCAGTTGCACTAGGGCCCTGCACCCCCTTGGCGTTCCCACCAGAGCTGTAATAATCATATCATGAGTGGCAGGGCAGGGGAATTCTTTCAAAGAGTGTGTCCAGAGGGCAGTGGGTGCAAGTCCATGAGGTTGGGCTGCACTTCCTGAACCCAGGCACATCCGCAGCTATTTACCAAAGTATATATAGTGATTCTGATATCTATAAAATGTTGTCAATATTGATAGCAATTATATGGGAAAGAAATAGAGTAAGCACTTGCTATAAAGATGCTTTTGATTGGGGATTTTTAGTACAGAACTAAATGTTGTAGCAGACACATAGCTTTGGCTAGCAGCAATGCTTCTCCCTAACAGGATTGTGATTAGCAAAGCAGAGAGTGGGGAGAGGCTGGGATTGCAGCTGTGCTGGCGTCTATTTTAGGTCCCACTAGAAAACAGCTGTGTATATATACAACACCCAGTTATAAAAACAAGGCCCAATAAAGTCTATCCTCATTCCAACAGAAGGACCTCCTAGGCTGCCCACGATCATTTGTACAGGGCAGAGTACTTTTTTACCTTCTGATCCCTTGTTTGTACTGATCTGTTTGGTACATCTTTGACTCCTGAAATCTGTATATGAAGTTCAGAGCTCTGGGAGAGGTCTGCTGCAACCATGTGCTCTAATCATTAACGGCATATTATAATAAGCAATTCTTCATTTTCCAGATTATGGCCCCAACGATGCTCACTGGAACATCCAGAAGCTTAGAAATATGTCTTTAACTATTAATTTGCACTGGTAGGGGGTAGCAGGTTTCTTGGCTTTCCTTTTTGCACCTCCTTTTCTTGATGTGTTCAGTACTTATTCCCTGCATCATTCCTTTTTACTACACATAGGGGTCCATTTACTAAAGCGCGGTAAAAATATACGCACAGAATATAGACAAATTTATCAGCGAAAATGTTTTCACCAGTTTACTAACCTGCGGTAAATGTACATTTGCGAACTTTCTTGCACAAGAATATGTAGTCACCAGTTATCGCATTCACTGAAAATAACGCTACGTACACATTAACGCACAGTTTACTAATCACCAGTCAATAAAGTTTTGAAGATGCATTTCTGGCTATAAATGTCATAGAAAAAAATTGCCATAATAACCGCCATAAAACAAGACTATTTAAAGGAGAAGTCAACATATAATGGGGTAAACTCCATGCCCCCCTCCCCACCAGCCTACTTCCCCCCCCCTCCCCGGGCAAATACCCCTAAGTTGCTACTTACCCCCTCAGTGCAGGTCCTGACCGTGGAGTTTGCAGGCACCATCTTCTTCCACGATCCATCTGCGTTTGGTGGCGCATGCGCAGTAGAAGCATTTGCCTGTTCAGCTCTACTGAACATGCGCCGAAAGTCACGGAGTTTCAATCTGAAAACTTTGTAACTTTCGGCGCATGCTAGGATTGTTAGCAATATCTGGTGTCATGTCAATAGCCCCATTACAAATATATTTACTGAGAAAAACTTTGATGTGTTCAATACTTAGTTTCCCCACTTGTACATAATTCTAGTATATTATCTGCTGTCACACAAAGTTGATGTAGCTGTTAGTATCCCTTAGATGTAATATGGCTGCTTAGTGGATCATTTAGCTCAGGCTTAAGCACTTCTGGTAAACTAGTAGAATGCATCATTCCACTGATTAATGTAAATTCTTTGGATACAAGCTCTGGAATACAGCTCTTGGAGCACTCCATTTGAGGCGGAGCTGCAAGCCCAAGCTCTAGCTCTTTCAGAGTTTATGGGTTTTGTACTTCAGCTTCAGGTTAATAACCTAGAACACTGCCTTCATTGATAATGGTGATTCATCATGTGATTAACTGCGTATACGATTTGTACCAGCATCATGCTTATATCTAAATCTATTCTAATAAATAAAAAAAAAAAACATTCTGTTTTCCATCTGTGTATTACTGGTCCTTTAAGTTCTGAGTGTCTAGTGTTATCTATCTCGTTCCTCAGCCAGAATGCTGCAATGAATCTCAGTCCACTCATACAACCTGCCTCGCTTTTCTACTATTCAGGTGCCCCATGCCATTTGTACAGTGTTTCCAGATCCCTAATGTATATTACCTATCAATGAGGCACCCTTATATAATAAACATTCATAAAATAAATGTAAACTGAATAAATGAAATAGGAAAGTGGCAAAAACACCTGCACACAACTAGCATATTGTCTTCAACAGTATATACTGTACCTCCTGTCATCACTTTAAAGCTTGTCAGTGTATTAACCAGAAATTAATGATGTTTCATGCTAAGTATATGTTGATATTTCTCTCTCTTCTGCAGAAAGCCTTTTCCTATTGGAGACAAGGTGACCTTCAGAGGCAAAGACTGCGTGTGTCATAACTGTTCCCACTCTTTAGTTAGTGACAAGCCCATCAAGATTCATGGTCCAAGCCGTAAGTTAAAGGAAAGGTTTTGGCAATGTTATTCTTGAGAATGCATTTAGATGTAATTTCCCTTCCAGGAATTATTTTTGGCGACAAACTGCTGCTTGCATTATTCTCTATTTAAGAAAAAGTGACCAATAGGCTTCTGTATAAATATGTGTATTGTGTTTATGTACTATGGATATTGGTTGGTTCTCTCTTCATTCTGCATTTTCTCTCTGAACAAATAACTACATCTGAGAAATGATTCTCAGATATACTGAGGGAATTCTTTTTCCTTTCTCGCTTCAATTAAACCAAATTGGACAGTGTATGGCCACCTTAGATTAGTGCAACATGGGGCTGATCCTCTTGCCTCTGATTATGCCTATGTTGCATACACAGGCACAAGACCCACAGAGCTTCTAGCTCGAAAATGTTGCCAATATGTTGTCAAGTTGCCAAATGAGCCCTAGGCTGCAATTAAGCTTGGACCTTGTTTATTCTGTTAATTAAAGGGAACCCTGAGTGCAGGAACCTAATCTGGAGCAGCTCTCCTGCTGGAGCAGCACTCTGAGGATTGCTTAGGCTTCCCCCTTATCATGTGCCAAGTTTCCCATATATGTTTGTAGGAGGTGGTAGGGATCCTTGGTACCTAAGAGCTCCCTTTTTTCAGCAAGACATCCAGCTCTAACAATGCAGGAGCTCTGTGCCCTAGCTGACCCCTCCAGTGAGCACAGGGGTGTGGTGTTACCTGACATGGGTGTAATAGGGCACTGCCACAAAGACCCTGTACTTCACTTGTAGGCCACCAATGTGATGGGCCAAATCATCCAAATGGGCTATTCAATACTCAGTATATCAACTGCATTGCCCTGGAGCGAGTTATATTCTGTTGGCAAAGGTTCAAATGGGTCCTCGTCCAAGAGTAGTTTCTACCCACCCTTATAATTGAACAAGCCACAATCAAACATAGACCAGGAAGGCAAAAATAGTTGTTCACTACCTGGGACAATCTGCTATCAGTTTTGTGAAGAAAGTCTGCTTTTGTATGGTCACCTTTTGTTCAGCTCAGAACCCTCTAAGAGCACTGAGCTAGATATAAAAAGTCTAGAGGAGAGTATATAAGGCCCCTTACGGGTCAATAAATGATAACAGTGCTATTCTGATATATTAGAAAAAAATACATTTTGCTGGTATGCAAATGAGTCAGACACCAAACTTCACATAGCTGCAGGTGCACTACTTATTGTGAAAACACATTGTAAAAGCATATTTCTTCTTGCTTGAATTAAAATTGATAAACAATCAATTAGTTCAGATTTACACATTATCTATATGCTAATTAAATGCAAAATCCCAAACTAAATAGAAGTCCTATACTGAGCCATGTGCCTACACCACAAAGCTCAGTTTCCCATCACTCCAGCTGCTGAAGGTGCAACCATATAGATCCTAAACCCCCTGCTGCCTACCAAGGCATTTTGGGAATTATAGTTTATTTCAACTGGAAGACCCTTGAGTTACGCCAGGAATGTCCAGCTTTTTCAATGTAGAGATTCAGCTTGATGGTCAGATTATATTAAATGAAATGTGTAAAGAGGGACAGGTGGCCGTCTATGGATCACTTCTGTTGTAACAGGGTTCAGCACCTTGGACAGCAGATAGTGTATAATGAATGGCATAAAGCTGAAACTAAACCATGGTACATCTACACGTGGGAGAGACAATCTTACACCTATTTCTGGGTGTTCTGATGAGGGCTTTTGCTTTCTAGTCCTAAACTATTTTGAGAGCTCCTTACACTGTTGCTGTATCTGCTGCACAATAATCTGATCTAGGCAAATGCACAAGTAAAGTGCTGATTCCCTGGCTGCTTTGCTGACAGAACATATGTAGAGCACAGGTAGTATCCGAATCCATTGCTATGCCGTCAGCGGGCACTGGAGCGTGAAACAGTGGCCATTACAGGGCTCAAAGACTGGGTTGATGCAGGAGAATAAATCCAATAAATGAGATCATGCCCCCTGTGTGTCCCTGTGCTTTTCTCCTCCCCCACCAGTCTTTCTATTCCTTCACCCTCCCTTCATTCTGCATTCTCTCACTCTCTCTCTCTCTCTTGCTCACCGTTTTGAGAAATGACACTGTATATTCTCCTGGCACATAGTTTTCCTGTTTCCTGTCTCTCTTAATCTGTGTCTCATTCCGAACAAATAACTACATCTGAGAAATGATTCTCTATACTGAGGGAATTCTTTTTTTCCGTTCTCTCTTCATTTGTTTCTTGTTGCGCAATCCCTTCTTTCTCTCTATCTCTTGTTCTCTTTCCATTCCTGTTTGGCTCAGTATTATTCACTCCTTCACCTCTCTGTCCCTCTCAACACACCTATATGTCAGTCTTCTTGCTATCTCTGGCTGAGAATGATGGGAGTTGTAACTTCATATTAACTAGAAGGGTTCACAAATATGCTTTTGGACTTACTTTGCAGTTCTATAATGATGAGAGAATTCTCAGCACCATTTCTAATGGTTTTGAGCAATGAGCATAGTCTACAGTAGTCTACTTCCAGATGCCTTACAGGAAAAGTAAAAACCAAAAATGAAATATTGAGTAGTGTATAAATTATAAAATATACCATTTTTAATTCTTATTTAATCATAGGCATCTTTTCCGTTTACATGAATTAATGTTTGATTAAATTAAAATTTATTTTATTACCTGAAATCTTGATTTTACTACATTATTATGCCTTTATGTTGGAATGATGTTATTGTTATAAACTTTCTCACAGGCTATTGTGTATTGCAGAAAAGAGTGTTGTATCTGCCTATACATCTTTGCTTTTCTACCCCTCTTATTCCTTTCTCACTCTCACCATTGCCTCTATGTAACCAAAGGAGAAATCATTCTTGCAATAAAAATAGAATAAAGCTCCCCATAGACGCAACGATCTTTCCCCGCAGAACGACCGATCGTAGGGAAGTCCGACCAATCTGTCAAATTATCGTGCGGTTAGTGGGATACAAACGATCGTTCATCTTACGATTTTTCGTCCGACATTGGTCTGATGATTGATCGGCCAGGTTAGAAAATCTTTATCGGTCCCCATGCAATCTACCTATGTTTGCAAGGCCAAGCAGGCTGCGATCCTTCAGTTTTGCTGGCAATATCGCCTGAAATGGTCTTTTTAGTTGATGGACACATCAGGCATTTAAACGATCGTTTTGAGACAATCGTGGTCTCACGATAACCATTGGATCTTTCAAAAATCTTTGTCTATGGCCAGCTTAAACTGGTGCAGTGATTGGATAATAGTCTATCACTCAGACATTAGTCGAGCCAATGGTATCCGTGTCCATGTTGCAGTAGCTGCTCCTCCGGGAAGACGTTCAGGGGAAACAAGTGACTGCTTGCGGCTGTGCCGGTCAAATGGAATTCAGCTGCACAGACAAGTGCAACATGGGGAGTGACACATGCTGGGAGACAGTTGCAAGAAAACCAGGCAGTGGAAATACGTCTGTGTAAACTTAGCTATGAGACAGCAATGCATTTTTACATTGGTGTCAGGTATTGGATATAATTATTCTCAGCAAACAGGACAGCCAGAATCTATTTTGTATTTCCACTGCCTTATGGAAACGTTAGATAATGCATCATGGTCGTGACAGAAGCCTATTCACTCCATTCTAGCGTTCCCAGTCATTTTGTGTAGTGATGGGCGAATTTATTCGCCTGCAGCATATTCCCGGTGAATTCCCACAGGTGAATAAATTTGCAAAACACCGGTGAAATTTCGCCTGGCGTTTTGGACGCCGGCGTCCGTCTTTGGGTCCAAAAACCGGACGCCGGCGTCCGTCTTTGGGTCCAAAAACCGGACGCCAGCATCCAAAAACAGACGTCGTCGTCCAAAATGAGACGCGGCAGCATTTCGTGAATTTTTCGCCATTTGGATTGGATGAAATGCCGCCGATTCGCCCATCACTAATTTTGTGCAATCAGCTGTTTATGACAAATATAGAAATCCCGCAGTGAGCTGTATATTTAGGTTATCTATTTTTTCGATTCTATAGTGGAAGCATGTATCCTGGAATTTGACAGCACCATTAATCATTGTGTCGGGATCAGCTTCTGCATTATGGAGTCACAAAGAAGGCTGTTGTGTTTGCCTGATGCTATCTTTAATTAACATCTGTGTTTTATTGTGTGCCTTTAAGCCATTATCAGGGCAGCTGAAAGTTTTCCATGATGGTGTATTCCTTCTTTTTTTATACAGATTGCGCCGGGTGTAAAGAGGAGATTAAACATGGCCAGTCCCTACTTGCACTGGAAAAACAGTGGCATGTCAGTTGCTTCAAGTGTCAGACGTGTGGCATTGTCCTGACAGGAGAATATATTAGCAAGTAAGTTCCCATGTTACTGACGGGCTGTTGGGTTCTTCCTGAGAATCAATAGAGGGCCCAGTCACAGTTCCACATACAATCATTTCAGGTTTGTGAAGGAGGAAATAATAATAAAAAAGGGTCTTAATCCTATCCAGAATGTTCCAAATTACGGAAACGCCGTCTCCCATAGACTTCATTATAACCTTTAAACCTTTAAAAATGATTTCCCTTTTCTCTGTAAAGGTATTGGTTCCCTTATCCAGAAACCCGTTATCCAGAAAGCTCCGAATTACGAAATGGCTGTATCCCATTATAATGAAATAATCCAAATTTTCAAAAATGATTTCCTTTTTTCTCTGTAATAATAAAACAGTAGTTTGTACTTGATCCTAGCTAAGATATAATTAAAGTGGTGGTTCACCTTCAAGTTAACTTTTAGTATATTGTAGATGGGCCAATTCTAAAACTTTTCAATTGGTCTTCATTATTTATTTTTCATAGTTTTTTAATGATTTGCAATTTTCTTCTGTTTCTTTGCAGCTTTCAAATGAGGGTCACTGACACCATCTAAAAACAAATGCTCTGTAAGGCTACAAATGTATTGTTATTGTCACTTTTTATTACTTATCATTCTATTCAGTCCATCCCCTATTCATATTCCAGTCTCTTATTCAAATCAGTGCAGGGTTGCTAGGGTAATTTCTACCCTAGAAACCAAATTGCTGACACCGCAAACTAGAGAGCTGCTGAATAAAATACGAAATAACTATAAAACCACAAACAATAAAAAATGAAAACCAATTGCAAATTGTCTCAGAATATCCCTCTCTACATTATACTAAAAGTTAACTCAAAATCAGCCTATTGGGTTTATTTAATGTTTTCATGATTTTCTAGTAGATTTAAGGTATGAAGATACAAATTACGGAAAGATACGGCAATTTTTCCGAAAATCCAGGTCCCAAGCATTCTGGATAAGAATTCCCATAGCTGTATAGTATTTGCTAGGGATGCGATAAATGTAAGATTTAGTTTGGGACTTTGCACAACAGAACGTGACCATTTTTTGATAGCAGGTGGGTTTTCTACATTTTAAATGAAAAATTAGGGTTTGCATTTGGTTTGATTGAGGAAATCAGTATTCAATTTGAAATTCCATTTCAATGTATAAGAAATAAACTCCCTTATATGTTAACTTATTCTACAGTTATTCTGATATAATACATTTTTATGTTTTATTATGCTGCATTCTGTTATATGAGAGATTTATTTAATTGTATTGCTTAAAAAAAAAAAATTTTGCAAGTCGGTGGGAAAACTGGAGAGAAATGGAAACATAAACTGAATGCAAAATTGCTCAATGCACTCATAAGTAATTTTCCAACTTTCATTAATGATTTCTTGTTAGTTTACAAGATATTATCAGGTTTTTACTGCTAATTTAAAGGGATACTGTCATGGGAAAACATGTTTTTTTCCAAAACACATCAGTTAATAGTGCTGCTCTGGTAGACTTTCTGCTCTGAAATCCATTTCCATCCATATTCAATTTTAAAATATGACATGGGGCTAGACATTTTGTCAATTTCCCAGTTGCCCCTGGTCATGTGACTTGTGCCAGCACTTTAGGAGGGAACTATTTTCTGGCAGGCTGATGTTTTTCCTTCTCAATGTAATTGAATAGTACGCAGTGGGACATGGGTTTTACTATTGAGTGTTGTTCTTAGATCTACCAGGCAGCTGTTATCTTGTGTTAGGGAGCTGTTATCTGGTTACCTTCTCATTGTTCTGTTGTTAGGCTGCTGGGGGGGGGGGTAAAGGGAGGGGGTGATATCACTCCAACTTGCAGTACAGCAGTAAAGAGTGATTGAAGTTTATCAGAGCACAAGTCACATGACCAGGGGCAGCTGGGAAAATTGACAATATGTCTAGCCCCATGTCAGATTTCAAAACTGAATACAAAAAAATCTGAAATGAACTGAAATGGAATTGATTCCAGGGCCAGGTGAATCATGGGGCATGGCATAAAAATCCTGTTTGGAAAGTTGCAAATATATATACCCAGCAGAAACACAAACTGCAAAGAACAGATGCCTTATTAGTAAGTGAGTGTAAATATCAGAGAGACGCGGGCATATATTAGAAAGCAGAGAGACATGGACATATGTTAAAAGCATTTTTAAAACCAACATAATAAATCTAGTGTTGAAATACTCAGCTCAATCCCCTGACAATGCATTTGTCCTTATTACTGTGATAGCCAGCAATGTGCTGGGGCTTATTCAGCAGAAATAGCTGTCTGTAGGCGAGACATCCCGTATGCTTGTGTGTATCAGAGAAGTAATTGTAGGATGTTGCTGGTCAATAATAACAGTGGACAGAGTGGTTTTTACCAACGGTGTTCTCCTTTTCTGCAGAGACGGCGTGCCTTATTGTGAGTCGGATTATCATGCTCAGTTTGGCATCAAATGTGAAGCTTGCAACAAATACATCAGTGGCAGAGTCCTGGAGGTACGGCATGGTCTGCTATGACCACGTTTGAAGGGGTGCTTTCTTCAACTTCAACCAGATTTATGTACATTAACCTTATAGTAAATAACTGTACAGTATCTATAAGAGTAATAATAATAAAAAAAACCACCTCCTTGACATCAGGCACATCAATCTTGGTGACATATTTTATCCAAGGACTAGCTGAGCAGGTTAAGAATAATTGCTGAGAGAGGGCCACGTAAGGGGAACTATGACAAAGTTGTACAATTCATTCCCCAGCTGTCTGCTATAAAGATGAGACAGCAAACAGACACTGCACGAGCTGCGACAGCTGTTCATAATGTTAATAAGCAATCACATACAAGGACACGAGCAATTCAGCTATCATAGAAAATGATATATATATATATACTTTGTGAGTATCAGAGCCCTGCAAAATCTGTAGCTCTCCAAACAGCTATTGTCTGCAGCCTTTCCCCTGGCGTTTATTGGTCTGGCGCATGTTGCTTTTCTTGTCATTATTTCTGCTGCTCTAAAAGCCATTCATGGACTCCACATAGCAGCAGAGGATGCTGGAAGAGTCATAGGGGCAAATTCACTAAAGCGCAAAGTGTCTAATGCTAGCGCAAATTCTCCAGCGTGACGTCAAATCGTAACTTTGCAAATTCACTAACACCCGCTCTGGCGAATTTACGCTAGCGAAGTAGATAGACTTGCGCAACTTCGCACCCTTACGCCAGGCGAATTTGCGCACTGATGAAGGATCGTAATTATGCAAATTCACTAAGATCAACTTTTTGCTGAACGTTACCACTTACTCTAGACTTCACTTCGCCTGGTCAGACCAGTCAAAGTTCAATACAATAAATAGGAGTTGGAAAAAAAATTATAAAATTTTTCTAAGTCCCAAAAAAACGCTGTGGCATGTTTTACTATTGTAGGGTGATAATCTGAAAAAGATCGTTTTTTTGGGAGGTGGGGTTACCCTCCTTCAGCCTTACATTTCCTAACATATGGCAACACAACTATACAGGGGACTCATTTAGGGCAATAGGACAACTTTATTTTTTTTTAGTAAAGGTTTCCTGGGCTTGTGTAGTGAAACGTAGTGGCTGTAAGATACACTTCTATTATATATTGAAATTCGCGCCGTATGCAAATTAAGCTTCGCTCGCGTAATTGCGCTATGTCTAGCAAAGTAACACTAGCGCAACTACACTACTGTTCGCTGACCTGAGCGTAAATTCACACCTTAGTGAACTTGCGTAGCGCTGGCGAAAATTCACCTGGCGAAGTGCCACGAACGCCAGCAAAGCTTGCGTCGGCGATTTTTCGGATCTTATTGAATGTCCTACACAAAAAGGGGGAAATTCACTAAAGCGCAAATCGTCTAATGCTAGTGCAAATTCGCCAGCGTGACTTCAAATCGTAACTTCACAAATGCGCTAACATCGGCTCTGGCGAATTTACGCTAGCGAAGTAGATAGACTTGCGCAACTTCGCACCCTTACGCCAGGCGAATTTTCGCACTGGCGAAGGATCCTTCCCCCCTACATTTCCTAACATATGGCAACACAACTATACAGGGGGCACATGTAGGGCAATAGGACAACTTTATTTTTTTTTATTAAACGTTTCCTGGGCTTGTGTAGTGGCTGTAACATACACTTCTATTATATTTTGTAATTTGCGCCGTATGCAAAATAGGCTTCGCTAGAGTAATTGTGCTATGTATAGCGAAGTAAATACGCTACTGTTCGCCAACCTGAGCAAAAATTCGCGCTTTAGTGTGCTGGCTTAGTGAATGTCCCACAAAGTCTCTGTTTCTGCCTCACATTTTATTTATTTGCTCTTTGTTATAACAGTATTATTATTAACATGTATTTCTATAGCGCCAACTTGTTGCGTAGCGCTGCTACAGTAGGGTTGTAGATTTCATTCAAGGGTATAATGTAGCAATTGCTGTTGTTTAACACTTTTATAATTTAATGTAGTGAACTTAGGGCCAAAGTTAAACCTTAAAGGAGCAGTTCAGTGTAAAAATAAAAACTGGATAAATAAATATACTGTGCAAAATAAAAAATGTTTTGAATATAGTTAGCTATAGAAAGTTAGCTAAAATATGATGTACTGTAGAAAGGCTGGAGTGACTGGATGTCTAACATAACAGAAGACAACTTCCTGCTTTTCAGCTCTCTAAATCTGAGTAAGTCAGCGACTTGAGAGGGGGCCACATGGGACATAACTGTTCAGTGAGTTTGCAATTGTTCCTCAGCATTCAGCTCAGATTCAAAAGCAACAGTTATGGCCCATGTGCCCCCCCTCAAGTAAACTGGTTGGTTACTGCCTGGTAACTCCATTTGTGTCGCTATTGTGCCATATAGTGAGGTCCCCAGAGCTTATGGATCGTGTGATGTTGCTCACCCTCTCAATGCTGCTGTGAAGTGATTATCAAGACAATTTAGGCCATGTGGGTGAGGAGCAATCTCAAGGTGTGGCCATCTTGGATCACTCCTCACTAGCACCCTCTTGCTGCTGTACTTTTTTACTCAATTTTTTTATGAGCAGGGCTCATTGAGCCCAGTTTCCTAATAATGGCCACCACTGTTAGTGCTGTTCCACATTAGACATTTCAGTATTTCCATTTTTATTATCTACTCCAATGATCCCCAACCAGTGGCCCATGAGCAACATGTTGCTCACCCACTCCTTGGATAGTGCTCAAAGTGGCCTCAAATCAGTGATTATTTTTGAATTCCAGGCTTGGACGGAAGTTCTGGTTGCACTGAAACCAGGTGTACTGCCAAATAGAGCCTCCAAGAGGCTGCTAGTTCACATTGGAGGTACTAAAAATCCAATCACAGCCCTTATTTTACATCTCACTGGGACTTTATTCATGCTTGTGTTGCTCCCCAACTCTTTTTACATTTGAATGTGGATCACAGGGACCCCTGATCTACTCATTGACCTCTTGGTGTACAACTAGGGCTTTCCATGATGGACAGCACCATTCACAAGAAATATTCTTAAAATGCCTTTATTTAGACATGGGCACCAACCCTGAAAAAACACAAAGTTTCAGGCCAATATTGGTCTTTTTTAAAGGCTTGAAAAAAGACCAATGTCGGTCTGAAATGTTGTGTTTTTTCTGGGTTGCTTGCTCCACTACCCTCTGAGGGCAGAGACGGACGATTTGGGGATATTTAGTCACCCAGTGACAAATCGCCTCTTCATCAGGATCTAATCTCCCTGAACTGCCTCCCCACTCCAATCAGTTGAAACCAAGAGAGATGAAAAGCAGGAAGTAGTGTTCTGGATAGTATGTAAGATATCTGCTCACTCCAGCATTACATTTTTTTTATTATGCACAGCCTATCTATTTAACCAGTTTTTATTTTTGCACTGAACAATTCCTTTAAGTAAAGGGTGCACAGACACGGGGGAGCCCTGGGATAAGCAACTGGCAGAGCTTTCTTGTTATTTCCAGGACTTCTTTTTTTTATGGGTACTCACTTTAACTAACAAAATGCCGCAGGCATTAATGCCGGAATTATGCAACAAAATTGCATTGGGGGTAAAAAAACATGCCATTTCCCCAGCACTTTTGGGGCTTTTACTGACGAGCATTTTTTCCTGCGCTCCCCTGCGTTCCAGTTTCATACTTTCAGCCTCAGGGGAGACGTAGGTGCTCTGAATTATTTTCAATGTGGCTGTACTCACACAGACGCATGTAAGCGCCGAACGGAGGTTGGGACGCAGCATGTTGCATTTTACCTGCGTTTGGTGCTTACATCCGTCTATGTGAGTACAGCAACATTGAAAATAATTCAGTGTGTCTACTCCTGCTCTCCAGGGCTGGATTTACCTAGCAGGCGCCCCTAGGCCCACTGTCCTTTGTCTCCCCTGTCCCCTCCCTTTTATTTTCTCAAATTTTTATCTTCGGAACAGAGCACTGGGAATTGGCACACAGGAAATTTTAATTTCTGAACCAATGTGGGTGTGGTTGGGCAGCATGCCACCCCCTAAAATCCTGCCACCCTAGACCCGGGCATAGGTGGCCTTTCCATAACTTTGGGCCTGCTGCTCTCCCCAGTAAAGGTAAAAATGCTCGTAGGAGCCCTTGCACTGTGAACATACATTGATAAATGAACAACTATCATGAATCATTGAGCTTTGATATAATTTTCTTTTTTTTTTCTTAATGAAGACCAAGAAAGATCATTTAAAATGCTGTCATAATCCATTTTCTTTCATTAAACTTAGTACAGAGCAATATTCTTTTATCCCCATGAGCAGAGAACAGCATGAAATATATTTTTGAGGTACATTAAAAAGGAGGCAAAAAGCATGAAATGAAAGTAGGATTCTGCATTTATAAATGTTCCTTTATTGTTTCCTTCAGGCAGGCGGCAAGCACTATCACCCTACGTGTGCACGCTGTGTTCGGTGTCACCAGATGTTTTCAGAGGGGGAAGAAATGTACCTGACAGGTAATGTATATGCCAGCCTTAACACTAGACAGGGAAACTTCTAATAAATGTGGTACCCCAGGCTGTTGGACTGGAGCTCCCAGAGTCATTAACAGCTGGAGACACAAGTTATGGGATGCCTGCAATACTTAATTGTTTAGAATGATAGGAGGCAGAATATTGTGCAAGTTTCCTGACTGCCTGGAAAGTTGTGGTTAACCTTTAAGTTCAATTTTAGTATGTTACAGAACGTTTGTTCTTCTTCTGACTCTTTTCCGCTTTCAAATGGTGGTCACTGACCTCATCTAAAAAAATTGCTGTGGAAAGGTGGCCATACACATACAGATATTATCATACAGATATAATCAAGTTTGGTACAATATTCAGTGTGTGTATGGCGGGAGAAGAGGCAACTGATATTGGCAAAAGACTTGTAATTGTAACATGTATGGTCACCTTAAGGCTACAAATGCTACTTTGTATTACTCACTTTCTATTCAGGCCCTCTATTATTCATATCCCAGTCTCTTGTTCAAATCAGTGCATTGTTTCTAGGATCGTTTGGACTCTAGCAACCAGCTGGCATTGCAAGCTGGAGAGCTGCTGAATAAAAAGCTAAATAATACATGAAAACCAATTGCACTTTGTCTCAGGATATCACTTTTTACACCTTACTAACAGTTAAATCAAAGGTGAACAAACCCTTTCAAGGAGAACTAAACCCTAACAATGAATATGGCTAAAACTGCCATGATTTATATACTGCATCAGCATAAAGTTTCAGCTTGTCAATAGCAGCAATGATCCAGAACTTCAAACTTGTCACAGGGGGTCACCATCTTGGAAAGTGGGCTCTGAGCAGCTGTTGAAAAGCTAAGCTTAGAGGTCGTCACAAATTATCAAGCAGAAAATGAGGTTTGCCTGTAATATAAGATGATGCTACAGGGCTGATTATTAAATGCTGATGCTAATTGCACTGGTTTCTGTGCTGCCATGTAGTAATTATCTGTATTAATGACTAATCAGCCTTATATTGTGACTATATTTCTATTCTATGTGTACTGTATATTGTGAGTGGGTCCCTAAACTCAGTAAGTGACAGCAGCACAGAGCATGTGAATCAGTGAATCAGCAGAAAAGAAGATGGGGAGCTACTGGGGCATCTACTGGGGAGACACAGATCTTTACTGCTAAAGGGCTGTGGTTGCCTTGGGCTGGTACAGAAACCCAAAACATAATGTACAACATTTCTACCTACTTCTTTAATTTAACTTTCCTTGTCCATTAAAGAACTGGCATCCAAAATTGCACTTGATGCTAAGTGCATCGGGGTAAGTAAATGAGCCCTTTGGAGTTTGGATGAATCCCAAAAATAGGGGTTTGGTGTATCCCTAGTCTGTATATTTTATACACAGTTGAAGTATTCTTATTTTTAAATTACTGGCTTGGAGACAAGTTTTAATTGCATAAAAACTAGGTGTACAAACAGAGCATACTGTATGCTGCCAGTCCACATGGGGCAGCCCTTATTTGGCACCCCCAAGAACTCTTTCCAAGCTTGTGTTGCTCCCCAACTTTTTTTTACATTTAAATATGGCTCACAGGTATAAAAGGCTGGAGACCCCCTACCTACAGGATGGGCAGACTCATCCCTTTTAGTTTATTGAAGAATGGTGTGGCCTTTTAACCTGCTTCAGTGGATAAAAGGTGGGAATGCCAGGAAAACCCAGCTTTATCCTATCATATCTGGCACACTGTGTACTTCGCTAACCTTCTGCAGTTCCTCAATTAATGACCCGCAGCATCTTTTCCAAAAGCATTTCCATATATAATTTTTCTTTTAAGAGCAACATGCAAAATGAGGTTGTGACTGATATAGCCTTAACAATCTGCAGGTCAGCTGCATAAAAATCATTATTGCTACCCTTTATATACCTTCTTTCTATTTAGGCCACTCCTCTTCATAGCCCAACCTCTTATTTAAATCAATGCATGGTTGCTTGGGTAAGTTGGACCCTAGCAACTAAAGTGCTAAAATTGCAAACTGAAGAGCTGCTGAACAAAAAGCTAAATAACTCACAAATAATAAAAAATGAAAACCAATTACAAATTGTCTCAGAATATCATGCTCTACGTCATACTAAAAGTTCATTTGAATAAGTTGGACAACCCCTTTAACTTCAGACATGTATTGCCTGGGGTAAGCAAAATATTAGGCTTATTTGGCCCTAGCATCAATTCATAAGTAACTTTAACTTAATTTATAAGTAAGTTATCTGTATTTCAGCTTTAATTTTTCTTTTGGATAACGTCGCAGAGAGAAACCTGGCAGCAATAATGGTTAACTGGCGAGAAAAACAGCATATATTAACGTTGAGATAGAATATTTTATACACAGAGTTGCTGATACTACTAGGGATGCACCAAATCCACTATTTGGGAGTTGTCCGAATCCCTGAAGCCTTCATGAAAGATTCGGCTGAATAATGAACCTAATCAGAAGGTAAAAAGGGGGAAAACAATTTTCTTTTACTTCCTTGTTTTGTGACTTTGTGGTTTCCCTTCCCACCCCTAATACGCATATGCAAATTGGGATTCAGATTTGGTTTAGCCAGGCACAAGGATTCGACTGAATTCGGAATCCTGCTGGAACAGTCCGAATCCTGACCAAATCCTCAACGAATTCTGGATTCAGTGCATCCCTAGATACTACAGAATGTTATGTATGAAGCACAACTTGCATTTGAGTTCAATTACTGTTCCTGCATGAGCATATGTCAGCCTTGTTATGCCAGGGTAGTGCCAGAGAAATAACTCTAGTGCCCTCTTCTGGACTATGATCACACTGTTTTCAGACAGAAATTATTGCTCTCCTTATATTCTAAATCAGTGGTCCTCAAACTTGGCCCTCCAGCTGTTAAGGAACTACAAGTCCCACAATGCAATGATGGAGTCTGACAGCCACAGTCAGGCAAATGCATTGTGGGACTTGTAGTTCCTTAACAGCTGGAGGGCCAAGTTTGAGGACCACTGTTGTAAATGCTTTAGGTGCCAGCATTTCATAAAACGATACACCATAGAATAGTCATGTTGTTACTGGTGACATTTGGTGACAGTTATAATAAATTAATTTCACTAAAGTATAGACCAAAAAATAGTTGCTTAAGTGAAATAGGTGATGTATTAACCCATAAGCATTCACAAAAATGGCGTTTCTGACCTGTCCGGGCCCTTTATCAAGCTGGTGAAATCACTTATTTCACTTAAGCAACAATTTTTTGCTGTGCTTCCTTATTTTTTTCTCATATTGACCTTTGTCACCATGTAAGGAGGGGGACTTACAGTCGAGCACCCACTACTTCCAACAAGTGGATTTTAGCAGGTTTAGCACTCCACCTATACTTAAAGTATAGACCAGGCAGCACTCCATGTAGAAAGGCATTCTAGATCTAAATATAAAGGCACCACAAATGTATTTGAATGCACTTTTGCTAGTGTTGATCCCTGGGTGGATATACCAGCCTGTGCATGTTCATATGGACTGTGGTTTACCAACTTGGGGCCCTAGAGGAGCCACCAACCAGTTTTTTTAGTAATGGGGTAGGGACCCTGAAATTAATCCAGAGCAGGGAGTCTGTGCTTTATATGTCTGCTACTGTGTGGATGTCGAGAAGCTTTTCTCAGAACCAACGCCATTGCCTTTATCAGTCTCAAGCACTGAATGGAAATGTACTCAAGGTGTCAGAGATTAAAACATAAGCAATGGCTGTGTGTAACACAATGAGGCCAAAGGCATACATAGACCTGAATGCAGACCACTTTAAAGTGATATTCATGTTGAAACACGTGTAAATAAACAAAATATGAGTAGCTGGCATGTTCATGCTCTTTTTCTAGCATGAATATTCAAAGAGACAAGATTGTTAGCAATGTTTGAAGACAGGTATGGCCTTCCATGTGTGGTTACCTTCAGTGTAATTTAATATGCTAATACTGATTGATGCTCTCAATGCCGGAAGCATGAAGAACAGACAGAGCAATTATCAGGGATTCCCAAGAGTGCTCACAGCCATCTTCATATTCAAGGTGACCTTCTCATGTCTGCATTAAATACCCCCATTATCTTCCAGCAGTCTAAGGGAATGTATTTGTTCTGTGCTTATATTTTCAAATTATGACGTGATTCAACACAAAGTACCTTTTTTTACATTCTACTATGGTCTTGAAAGAGATTTTCCCGGTGACTTTCTTTTTTTTTTTGTATTCAGTGTTTTTTATGTGTTGCTGTTTCTGCTCCATTCCAGTTGTGACTATCTCCATGCAATTATACCAACTAAAATACTGAATTTCTCCCCAGGTTCTGAAGTGTGGCATCCAATCTGTAAACAGGCAGCTCGTGCAGAGAAGAAGCTCAAAGTGAGTAAAGTGACACAGAGAAGCTGGCTGAAATCATTTTATGTTGTATGACAATGGAGACCTTCCTCCAGTTCCTCCATTATGTAAATAGGTTTGTCCAGTTATAGGGCCTTACATTCTAAATGGATAGTTTAGGGGGTCCATAAATTGTATATATTCTGTTTGATTATGCACCAGGAATTCACTGCTAAATGAATAACGTAATATAGACAGAGGGTGAATTTTGATAACCTTTAAGAGATAATTATATAGTTTCTTGGGAAAGTGACAATGAAGTTTGTCATTGGGAAAACATTTTTTCCATAGCCCCACAAGCCGTTAGCTCTCATCTTCTTTCATGCAACAAGATAATTCCATCTTATATTCTCCAAAAGGGCAATATAAACCATTGCAACATTTGCTCTACATCTTTTTACCGTAAGATTTTTTATTTCATATAGCAAACCAGTAACTACGACATGCTGATAGGTTGATAGACCCAGAGACAACTTGACATATGTCAATAGGTTTCTCCATTAAGTGTATTAAGATTCTCCAATAACGAGATTTTACGAAGCTTCCTATATACTTGGCTGTGTTGCAATGCTTTCTCAGTAATAGTTCACCTATCATTTGTTATTATAAGTAACTGATATACTAAATGAATCATTATGGTTGCTGGCTCCACCTCGTCTTTTAACTGTTCCCCATCTTATCCCCAGTGATAGTCATCCTCCCCAGGACTTCTATACAGTATGTCATCTGTTTGTTGGTGCTGACTATACGGCTAAAGGTGGAATGAATGTGGGAGTGCCATTTACTTTTTCTCTCTTCACAGTACAGGAGGGCATCTGAGACTTCCATCTCTCCTCCAGGATCCAGTATTGGCTCACCCAATCGTGTTATATGTGTAAGTAACAAGTAACCAAAGGCAAACACAGGGGATTTTATTTTCCAAATTTAAGGAGACTATTTACTTAAACTCAGACTTTTTCTCACTTTATTAAAAAAAAATTCAACTAAACTCACAAACCTGAATCCCCTTAATTTACCAATACAATTTCTTAAAAAAACTGTGCAACCAAAATTCAAGAGTGTCAATTAGAATTGTGCAACTTTTTCCAACTGTCACCCTGAAAACTCAACTTATTGAACGAAAACAAGTGCAAACAGCCCTAAACTATCAAGAATCCTGAAGGTTAAAAACAGTTTCCAGTTGTTAAAGGGACCATCTGCCATTGACTTACATGCTTTTGGTTTTAGCTGGAATATTTTCGGACGGATTTTTAGCAGCTTCAGCACATATGTAATCTCAAAAAAATGTAAGTTCCCCCCCTAAACATGTTTCCCCTTTAAAAAACTCAACCAGAGCTTACAGTGTAAGATTCATATTAGAGTCTGTGAGCATTTAATATTTTTAGGGGTTCTTAAAGATGGAAAAGTGGGTGCCCTTTCTGCTGAAGCAGGTTCGGACTAGCCTGGTGGTGCACCGGGAAAAACGCTGATGGGACCCAGCCCTCATGAGCCAGGCCAGACCCCTCTCAAGATCTTTATTCCCTACTCATGCGCTCCATACGGCTGTGTACACACAAGTGTGGTGTCGCTTGAGTGGGTCCAGGGGGGTGCTCTGGATGGGGAGGCCCAGGACAGCAGTCCTGGTAGGCTCCAGGCCCCCCTAGTCCGACCCTGTGCTGAGGATGGGTCTGCATCAACTATTTTAACAATATCAAATTTTGCCCTGTAATATAAGAAACAATTCAAATGAGGTGCAGATTTTGGAATTTGGATCAAGTAAAGCCAGGGAAATAGGTGTAGGCAGAAGAAGCACCTGCCTAGGGTGCAACAAAAGGGGGTGCTGGGCAGGTACCTGTCTTTTGCCTACCCCTAGTCTATGTTCGCTGCTCTTTCCCTCTTTTCCAGCACTCTTCTCTGCCTCCCTCCCTCCCCTCCAGCACTCTTCTCTGCCTCCCTCCCTGCCGCCTTCCACATTCTCCCCTCCCCTCTGGCGTTCTGCGCATGTGTGCGCACAATGCGTTCGGGGACATGCGAGCATGGAAGGGAGCACAGTGGCCAGGCCAGGACCTAGGCCAGATCACCCCAGATTGGCTTGGCCCGGCTAAGCTAAATACAGGCAAGAACTTGGGCCAGTGGTATTAGGTCCTGAATGAATACAGATGATCATACAACAGTACAATATTATGTAGTTTTCTGGTTACAACATTTTTCACTCATTCAGACCCAAGTGTCCTTTTTGATTTCTGTCTTTTTTATATGAATCTGTCAACCAGTGGATTAGACTGAAACTGCTGCATCTAGGAAACAAGAAACAAATGAATCAAACATGATGCGGCAGCACTTTTTTTTGCAGGGGGTGGGTGGGATTGTGGGTCACATTTTTACTAGTACTGATGGCAGAAACCACATCATTAAACAGATGCACAACCACAGATTACAGAGGGAGAATGACAAATGCTGCCTTCTTTCTGAACTTGCTTTTTATTATTAAAGCACCAGCCCAAAATAAATAGAATACAAAGAATCCTACCCTTTTATTAGTCACCCGCATTCCTCATCATTGTGGGTGTTTTGATTCATATGTATTTGCATCTTTTAAAGGGAAGCCAACAGAAATGTTTCTGTGTAGGATTCATGATTTGCAGAGGAATGATGTGTGTTCTCCCCAGTATGTAGCTTCCATGTTTACTCCATCTGGCTGCCCAGAACCATAGCTGTAGAGGGAGCAGACCCTTAACTGTTCGGGGGGCGCCAGAAGGGCACTGACTGATGCACTAAAGCAGTTGCAATAAATCAAATTAACTTATTCCTAAAGTTAAGGGACCCCAAAAACAATAATCTGTGGGACCCACTAACTTCTTTTGATGTCACTGTGTCAGAGCCTGTCTTACCTCGGCTAACCTGCTAAACAAAGGGTGTCCATGAATACACGACTTTCACCTCACATTTAGTAACATTAATCTTCCTTAGGGCACTGCTCTATTTTACCATTTCTACAAAATGTCATTTCATCTTATTGTTATTTTTTTTCAGTTTCTAGAAGTCAAAGGCAACTGGGCATTTAGAGATTTTTTTTAAAAAACGCGTTGCCACTCGGGTGACCGGCGAAACGTTTTCAAGGAAAAAAGTTGCCTTTGACTTAGTTCAACTAGAAATTGTATATCATGAACTAGATGAATGAGAATCTTCATAGACATCTAGGATGAGGGGTGAAACCTTTTTTTTTTTCAATTTGCAGTTTTATTGTGCTTAAGCATAATATGGTTACATACAAAAA
>CM044436.1:98661546-98699856 GCA_024363595.1 Xenopus borealis
AACAGCGGATGTTCGCGCGAACAAGTTCGCCGGCGAACTGTTCGCGCCATCCCTAATAAAAATAGCATGGAAACATTTTTGGTTAATGTTAGCTTATGCTGATATTAACTTACAAATGGCTCAACTAGAGAACCAGCGTGTAGTTCAGTACTATCCTCCTCAGGGAAATAGTGGTTTAGCAGCACTTGGTAAACATGAGCATCTGACGCTTTACGTTTTATATTTTCTTTTTCCTTCTGCTCTCTTCTTTCTAGGCCAAGGTAAACAATGAGATTCTAAATTACAAGGACTTAGCAGCCCTCCCTAAGATCAAACCAATCTACGCAGTGCAGCGTCCTGACCTCATTTCTTACGAACCTTATAGCAGATACACTTCCGATGAGATGCTGGAGAGATACAGCTACGGGGAGGTACAAACACTGCACATAGAGCATTACACATTCTACTTGTGTTTGTTTGTATTCCATTCAGTGTGATTAAATCAAATACATGCTCTATTCTGGGAATGAATGGCCAACCTTTAGCCCTCTAGATGTTGTTCAGACTACCACACCCAGCGTCCTGCAGGGCTTTAGATGACCATGTTCTGTTTATATTTTGAGTCTGATGCATTGCTAGTGCCATGAAAACAATGGAAACTTTTTAGGCAGTTATAGATGACATGACCATTTATTAAAGGCCACATATACCTTTCCTAAAACTGACACGTTTGTGCACGCTAAAAGCTGAGTAAGCATATCAGATCTAATTGCAGAGGTGTAGACCAACAACATCGGGTGTAAAAGAGGTTTAAAGTAAATGTAACACCAAAAACTGAAATGCATCAAAGTAATGAAAATATAATGTATTGCTGCTCTGTACTGGTAAAACTGGAGTGTATGCTTCATAAAGACTACTATAGTTTATGTAAACAAGCTGCTGTGTAGCCTATGATTAAGTGCCTCTTGATGACTCGAAACACGTAAGGCTTTTAACTTTTATACATGATGTAAAATAAATATGTTTGTACTAGTTAAACTTTGGGCTCCTGGGTTCTACTTTAAGATGTTCCAGATTGGTGCCTGCCTATAACTATACTTTTCCATGATTGACTTCCCTTTGCTGAAGGTCTGGGCCATGAGCACCCAGACCCAATATTAACAGAGGTAAGCTTATACATTTTTCCAGGATTTTAGCGTCAAGTGTGAACGCGTCAAGAAATGGATAGCGGTGGTAGCAGCCATTCAAGCTGGAGAAAAGGAGAAGAGGCATAGGTTACATAGCAAAAACACCATTGTATTGGACAGGGCTAATCTGTTATCTGCTATGTAAAGGAAGATCGACGCCTGATGACAAAACGCACATGAAAAGTCACTTGCATCACCAGGCCTGGATTTGTCGAAAGGCCGCCAAGGCCCATGCCTAGGGCGGCAGGATTTTAGGGGGCGGCGTGCTGCCCAACCACACCCCACATTGGTTCAGAAACAATGGGAATCCGCAGGAGGTGTGATAGTTTTATTTTAATTTCCTGTGCGCCAATCCCCATTGCTCTGTTCCCCATGACAAAAATTTACCCAAATAAAGGGGAGGTGGGCGACGAATGGCAGTGGGCCTAGGGGTGCCCACTATGTCTACCTGCTTGAATGGCTGCTATGGGAGCAGCCATTCAAGCAGGTAGACATAGCTACATAGCTGCTTGTTTTTATAAACTAAAGTAGTCTGACACAAACACGCAGCTTTTACCAGTATATTATATATTGATTACTTTAAAGTGCTTAAATTTTTCGGTGTTACTGTTCCTTTAATTAAAAGTACAGGTTCTGCTTAGGAAAAATGCCCAGGTCTACTGCTTTGAAATGTATTATGCTGCCAGCAGTAGCATACACATTCTCTTAAGCTAATATTTTGACAACTACCAGAACGTTGCTTATGGACAAGGCCACACGTGGTGTATTTACGTCGCGTAAATACTTTGGCATAAATACTTTGGCATAAATACGCATCAATTGCACTACCACTGAAAATAATGGAACACCCATACTTTACTTTATTCAATTCTCAGTACAGACCTAACTTTGGGGCATTTGTCCAGGGTAGCAAGTAGGCTGGGGGGGAAGAAGGGAGGATGCTCTAAAATATGGGTTTGATTCTCCTTTAAGAAAGGCATTCGAAAGTCAGATCACATGTACATCAAGGATGCCTGATGACAATATCTTGATTACAGTTAATTTATACGCAATCTTCTTACAATCAGTCCTGATTTTTCAAGTAATCTGGAAACATCAACGCAAACATGTACCGTAGATGCTAATGTTTCTTCTACATGGGAATATGAATGTTGTATTTGGGAATAATGGTCATTATGTTTTGTGCCTCTTAAAGGATATATATGAAGGAATTGACTTGCGTCAAAGAAGGTCTTCTAGCCCCGGTTACATAGACTCTCCTCTGTACAGACAACATGAAATATCCCTCACCATGCCACGCAAGCATTACTACATGTCAGGTAAGAGAGACAATCACTTTCATCTGTATTGTTAAATAGAACAGTGACTATACACTGCCTGTACTACCAGGCTTTCCTTGCTGACCTTACAGTATATAAGTGGATATATATACTGGTTCAAAATCATAGCCTAGAAATTAGCCAGTTTTTATATCATTGTTATTAGGGAATGCTTGTTGTTTTGAATTATGAGCAGTAAATAAAAATCTTTAATAATCTTATTTGTAAATGTATTTGCAGTATCTGTTTGTTACTCCCTTCTGAGTTTGCCAAATTACAGAAACAATGTAAAAGAAATCATCTCTCTTCCAGCCAAAACTCTATGGGTGATGACAGATGGGGAGATCTGTTGCCCATAGTAAAGTCTTCCCCACCACAGGCAAGATGCTTTCCCAGCAGCATGAATATAAATTGCCAGTAGGAAAACATACACAATGCCAAATATTGCGGGCAACATATTTCCCAGTTTACCTTCACCCTAAGTCCTGCCATGCTTTTCAGACTTAAAGGAGAACTAAACCATTCATTAAAAACCCTACCACCCCCCATAGACCCCTCTCCCCCCCAGCGTAGCTCTTACCCTAGGCAATTGCCCCTAACTTTTTACTCACTCCTTGCGGCAGTTTCAGGCTTCGGAATTCAAGGTAACTGTCTTCTTCCGTAATCTTTGTGTCTTCTTCCGGATCTTTGGCAATTCCCGTGAGTTTTTGCGACAAACAGCCGTTCATTAGAAGAAAATTACAGAAGAAGAAGAGGTCTATCAGGGTCTATGAGGATAAGGGTTTTATTTAATGAAGGGCTTAGTTTTCCTTTAATGATAAAACATGTAAGCAATTGTGGAAATTTCGGTCTTGGCTGGAGAGAGGCTGATTACTGATACATTGTTGAGATGGTGTGAGTAGTCATGGAAAAAAGAGGAGAGAATCAGAAGAGACAGACACTGTATCCATTCTTCAGATGGACATCTAACAAATGCAGATTCAGGATAATAATTTCTAAATTGCACAAGTGCATTTGCCAGTAGCAAATCAGCAGTCAGTTTTGAACAGAGCAATACAAGGTAGAAACTGAAAGCAGCTGCACTTGTGCATGCCAACACCTATGCACGTATATATATATATATATATATTGTCCCAAGGTACCAGCACTCTAAACGATGGCAAAATTGCATACACTTCAAAGGAAGGATCAGCACTCACTGTATATTCAAGTGATGAAGTAATTCTTTAATTACAAATACATGTGAATTTGATAAATTAGGTGGTTTATTTCCTTTGGTGGTTACTTTTTAACTGTTACATTGGAGGTTTCACAATGATCACTGAATCACTGAATATGTGGACACTGACACCTATTGTTTTTAAAAAGGAAACTGCACGCCTTTTTTTAAAGGAAAACTATGGACTTTCAACAGACACTTCTTTTTTATGGACATATGATGTCATTTGGCGCCACATTTCACTGATGTTGGGTGGGTATATAAATTTTCAAATTGATGTTGAATATCCTTGAAAAAGGTCCCCAAATGGGACCGAAACGTCAGATTCACATGTATTTGTAATTAAAGAATTACTTCATCACTTGAATATACATTGAGAGCTGATCTTTCCTTTGAAGTATATATGTGTGTGTGTGTTTTACAGTGGTGCAAATGTAATTTAATAGGAATTTAACCAAGGATTTCCAAGCTGCAAGCCCTCCACTATAGACCCACGCAGGTTTAAATACCAAACCCTCCCTCACTGCACCAAATACTGTAAGCATACTATTTGCCTGCTCATATTCATAATAACCAAAGAACCCACAACATTTGTGTCCCCAACCCAAATTTATATCCGCCACCTACCCCAGAAATACAGAAGTGATTTTGTAAGGGTGGGAATAAGGTGTTGCTCTAACCTGACCCAACCTTCATAGATATCAACCATGGAAATGTATGTGTACAGATACAAGTTCCACTTTATCTTTTAACCCATAGAAGTAATAGCCTACCCTCAGCATTCTTATATTTAACTGTGTCTCAGTAGCTCACTATTTCTGCTTCTCTTTCTCTTCTCTCCCTTGCTTCTCACTGTCTCTCATGATTCATTCCCTTTGGGCTCTATCCTACCACATATGTATTGTCTTGTATGTCTGTCACTTCTTTATGGTTAATTATTCTTTTGCCCTCATTATACGTGTTTTTTATTCCTAATTTCTCCATATGTCTGATCCTATTGACATTGTTTTCTTTTGTTTTGCCTTATGTTGCTCTTACTGCCTCACTTTGCTTTTCACTGCCCTTTTTCAGGCACAGATAGTGGGCGCAACTCACCTTTTTATAGCCAGTTAGATGTTCATTGCTCCTCGCCAACCCATTATCAAGTTCCACGGCATTTCCACATACCAGGTAGGATGTCAAAAGGGAGCTAATTGGCACCCATTGTGTGAAGCAGGAACATAGCCATGTCATTCTGGTGATTCTCAGTTGTCGTGAACTTATTGAAGCTTCAATAGTGCAGTCCATTTACATTACTTAGGTTTTGCATCAGAGGTTCCTCATTGTAGGGAAAGGTCTAGTTCATTTTAGTCTAAGGCAGTGATCCCCAACCAGTAGCTCGTGAGCAACATGTTGCTCTCCAACCCCTTGGATGTTGCTCCCAGTGGCCTCAAAGCAGGTGCTTATTTTTGAATTCCAGGCTTGGAGGCAAGTTTTGGTTGTATAAAAACCAGGTACACAACCAAACAAAGCCTCAAAGTAGGTTGAAAATCTTCATAGGGGCTACCAAATTGCCAATCACAGAACTTATCTTGCACCTGAAAAACATTTTTCATGCTTGTGTTGCTCCCCAACTCCTTTTACTTTTGAATGTTGCTCACGGATTCAAAAGGTTGGGGATCCCTGGTCTAAGGTGTGGTTTTTTGACCTATCGTAATTGTAATTTTTAATGGCAAAGCGTCATGTTGTTTCACTGTACTTCATCCACATACACATCATTCACAAATGCACAAAATAACCCCTGCCATTTGTCACTCTTCTGCTTGTTCACTGCATATGACTGTAACAAAATTCAGATCCTCGTGTATTGATGCATGTACTGGGTGCAAATCCATGGCTAGTCAGAAACAGAAAACAGCCAAATGTTTATTGGAAAACAAAAACGATGATGTGGATTAAAGCCAAAAAACGTGTTTTAAGAAATTGCCAATTTTTAGTTGTGAGCTTTAGCCAAGGCAGCTTGACAGCCCAATTCTGCAGATAGATTACCCCATGGATAGGCAACCTCTTCCATATAACTACACCCTCAGGCCTAGCTGCAAGGGAATGATGGGATTTGTAGTGCAGTAAAAAGTGGATATGTGAAGGTTGCCTATACTAGCCTTATCCCTTTGCATCTTTCTCATTCTTTTGTGTTTTCCCTTCATTGGTTTCTTGCCAGTTTTTTCCTTTACCTCTGTTGTGGTATTATCCTTTTCTTTCCCCTCGTATACTCTCTCTTTCACTTTTCCTCTTATCTTTTACTGCCCTCTTCCCGTCCTCCTCTTCCTTTCTTTTTGCAGCCGCTGCAGAGAGTAACATTTACCGGAAACCCCCCATCTATAAACGGCATGGTACTGTTGAGACCCTTTTTGCATGTTGCACGTTGCGGTGATGTATGCAATCCAGTGCTTAGTGACTTTTATGAATTGCATACCAAGCTCGAATATGCTGTTCTATAAGGGATAGTCAAGTCATGTTGCCCTGGCTGGAGAAAGCCTACAACTCCCAGTAGCTTTAGTCATCAGAAGGTTGCTGGGAATTGTACTTATAACAACAGCTGCAGTGCTACATGTTGTCTACTCCCTCCCTATGCCCATACAAAGCATATGTAATAGTGATGGGCAAATTTATTCGCCAGGCGTGAATTCCCGTGATTCGTGAAAAAGAAAAACGACACGACGCGCGTCAAACACGTGCCGCAACTCGTTTCGCGAATTTTGCAATTTTTCGGCGAGGCGAAACGAGATAGATTCGCCCATCACTAATGTGTAACAATGGGTGCTTTTACATTGACCTGTATGTTTTGTCCCAGATAGAAACATTATCAAATTTGAAGAACCTTACTTTGTATTTCAAAGCAGTATTCTATAGGCAACCCCTATTTGCCATGAATAACTGGACTGTGCTGTATAGTCATATAATATCTGTAAATGTTGCTGCGGCTGTTGTGATTACATTCAGAGACTCATCTGTGCAGGAAAGTCAAACTGCTGGCTAGGTGAGAATTTTGGGAGCTGAGGTTATTAAATGGTGCACTTTGGGTTTGACATCAGCCTGAATAGAAGTACTAACATCTAGTAAATGATTTGAAATTCGGTGACATTAATTACATTTTACAGAATGAAGCTGCAGTGTTGTATAACTATAGTGTTGTTTTAACATGGCTATGTCCACATTTGGCCCTCCAGCTCTATTCAATCTTCATCATCCTCTGCCTAACAGCTGGAGAGTCATTTTACTATTCTATTATAGAAGTGGCAGTTTTATAAGTGGCCTTTTCTTTAGGATATCTTTTTTCTATTGTGTAACGGTGACTTAAGGGAAATTTAATAAGGGGTACAAATGCTATATTTTATATACTGAACTTCTTTACTAGCCCAGAGGTTCAGAAACCCTATAGCACTATCTATCCATGGTTTCTAACTGAACTTGCTAGACTATCCTTTGTGTACCAGTGACACAGACTGCCATTGTGAAATTAAACTTAGGGGCAGGCCCAGACTGGCAATCTGTGGGTTCTGGCAAATAAGGTGCCATAGAAATTCAGCATTTAGTGGGCTGTTGGGGGGCTGTTTGGGCTACTTGAGCCTCTGTGTACCTGAAATGCCAGAGCCTATTTTGATTCTCAGTCCCGGCCTGCTTAGGGGTAGTTAAAAATGATCATAACATCAGCAGAAAGTGAGCCTTATAGAAGTTGAAGTCTGATGCAAAACACAGAAGTTTGTTTGCTGCTATTAATGGTAATCAGACTTTAGCTTCTTTTCTGCATATTTGCATATACATTAATATATAAATGTAAAGAGCTAATGGCAGTATCTTTGGTGGAACAGAGTGCTAGAGTTATGTGATGGCCCTGAGCTCATACAAAAACCCAAAACAAGCTGTATGCCCAGACATATTTGTGGTTCACTATTTGTGGATCTCCAGTTCTAATTTAAGACCTGGATATTAGTGATGGGCGAATTTATTCGCCAGGGTACATTTTTTAAACTTGTGGTTTTTTGCACACCATATACTTTTTGCACTTTATTTAAAACAATGAATTCTGCATATACAAATATTCTGCATATATAAAACACCTTTCATTCATTTTGCTTCTGTGTGTTCCATGTAACTTCTTAAGGGATGAGGATGAGTTGAAATGATCCCTGGAGGCTGATAATATAGGAATTGCATGAAGTGGTTAGGTATATGTAGCTGCTTCATGGTCTGCGTGAGTAGGCTGGACAAAAACAGAGTTGCACCCTTTAGTTGCTGTTGAATTCAGCTCCCGTCATCCTGACCCCAGCAGTTGTAGTTGACAATAGTTAGTGGGCATTTAAACTGTTTTACCTTTTGTAGGTACTTTCCAACATATAAAAATATTGTGTCTTTGCACAAAAAGACTAAAGTCTGTCTCTCTATCTCATCTCTCCCTTGTCTCTCCTGGCTGGCGCTGTGCACTTGTGTAAGTAAGAGCTTATTTTCTTTTCTCTGTAGAAAGTGTGGCTTTTGTCCAGCCACTTACTTACCAATGTACTACACTCTGCAACAACAGAAACCCCTCTCATTGGCTTCCTCCTGCATTTTGTTTTATGTTTGCTTGTATGTATCTTTGATCAACGAAATACATGTACAGTATTGGTGGACTATATCTGTGTGTCATAAATGTTTAAGACTAGCGGCGCTTTATTGTACAAGTATGGGATCCATTATGTGGAAATATGTTTTCCAGAAAGTTCCAAATTACGTAAAGGCCGTCTCACATAGACTCCATTATAATGAAATAATCCCAATTTTTAAAAACGATTTCCTTTTTCTCTGTAATAATAAAACCTTACATTGTACATGATCCCAACTAATATATAATGATTCCTTATTGGATGCAAAACCAGCCTATTGGGTTTATGTAATATTTACATGATTTTCTAGTAGACTTAATGTTATCCGGAAAGCCCCAGGGTAAAGAGCATTCTGGATAATAGGTCCCATACCTGTAAAAGCATTTACAGTTAGATTTTATATATAAATATAAAAATGTAACTTCTATTGTGAATTGAATTTTTATTGACTTTTATGTTCAAATGAACAGTTGTTTGGGATAAAAGGACAGATAGGCTTTACCATGCAACATATTTTCTAGGGAAGCAAACAACTGTAAGCTGACAACCACAGTTATCCCACAAAGTAACATGGAATGTGATCCCCCAGTATGCTATGGACACACACACCATAATGCAACAGCTATAACTAACTAGATTTTTACAGATAATCTTATCCCCAGAAACCCATTATCTAGAAGGTTTCAGGCATCGGACCTCACGGGCACCATCTTCAACCTCTTTGGTAATCTTCGGAATGAGACCTGTGTTTTGGCGCATGCGCAGCTGGGGCAATCTTCTGCTTCGCAGCAACTGCACATGCTCCAAAACTCACGAAAATTGCCAAATTTCTGAAGATTGTCAAAGTGGCTGAAGTCCAATGCCTGAATCTGCATGGAGGGGTAAGTATGGACTTGAAGCATTTCCTTGGGGTATCACTTAGGCTGGGGGAAGGAGAGAGGGGGGTCTTGGTAAGGATGGGGGTAGGTGTTTTTTTTTTTTTTTTTTAATGTTGGGTTGAATTCTCCTTTAATGCTAGAGTCCTGCTCAAATGGTCCGACTTCTTAATTGCTTACTGGATAGGATTTTTACCACTCTGCCGGCTTATGAGCAGCAGGAAGGGGACGAGAAATTACAAGCAAGACAGAGAAGCAGAGATTATGGGGTAGATTCATCAAAGAGTGAAGTTAAGAGTGAAGTTCCGCCACTAGAGGGAAATTCCGCAGCTCTCAATTCATTTCTATCGGATTTTTGAAGGCGTATTTATCAAAGGGTGAAATTTCACTTTCACCCATTGATAAATACGCCTTTCAAAATCCCATATAAATTAATTGAGAGCTGCGGAATTTCCCTCTAGTGGCGGAACTTCACTCTTAACTTCACTCTTTGATAAATCTACCCCTAAAACTCCCCATAGACGCAAATATTCTTCTTTGGTGAATGACCAATTTCAGTGCAGTCCGACCAATCCGTCAAATTATCGTGCGGTTAGTGGGATTTGAAGGATCGTACATCGTATAATTTTTCGTCCGACATCTGTCAGACAATTGATCGGGCAGGTTAAAAAATCTTTATCGCTCCAAGTGCAATCTGTCTATGTTTGCAGGGCCAGCAGGCAGCAACCCTTCAGTTTTTCTGGCAAAATCGCCTGAAATGGTCTTTTTAGTTCATGGACAATTTGTATGATCGTTTTGAGATAATTGTGGTCTCACAATGATGATCAAATCTTTTAAAAATCTTTACGTCTATGGGGATAGTCCCTGGATTAATTTAGGTTATGCCATACAACAATTCTTAGGTTTTAGAATTATTTAAAGCAAAATTTTACCCCCAAAATTAATAAGTGAGCAACAGATGGTTTATATCAAATTAAGTGGCATATTAAAGAATCTTACCAAACTGGTCTATATATTCAAGTAAATATTGCCCTTTTACATCCCTTGCCTTGAACCACCATTTGGTGATGGTCTGTGTGCTGCCTCAGAGATCACCTGACCAGAAATACTGCAGCTCTTACAGTAAAGTTGTCCACAGACTCAAAGATCCACTTGTTTGGTGACATCACCAAATGAGCAGATCTTTCTCCGATATGCCACTAACGGCAGGGCTATGTCGGGGGTAATCCGAACGTTCAGCCATATGGTCGAACGATCGGATTACGATGACGCCAAGGGACTCTGACAGGTCAGTTGGAAGAAAATCAAACCTTCCCGATCTATATTGTGGCCAGATATCGATCGGGAAGACCCGTCAGAAGCCCCCCTACACAGATAAGCTGTCAAATTGGTCTAAATGACAGATATCGGCAGCTTTATCTACCAGTGTATGTCCAGCTTAACAGGAAGAAGTGTGGAAGCAAAAGACAGAACTCTGTCTAATGGGCTCATGTGACCTAACTTTATAGTTTGTTTGGTATGTTTGTGTGCACCGTTGAATCATACGATCCCAGGAGGCTGTCCTTATTTTTTAAAATGGCAATTTTCTATTTATGATTACCCAATGGCACATGCTACTAAAAAAGTATATTATTAGGAAAATAGTTTATTTACACGAAGCAGGGCTTTATGCAATATCTTTTTATAGAGATCTACATTATTTGAGGGGTCTCTTATGTCTTAAATATATTGATAATGGGCTAAGTGCAGAGGACTCAATTGTTCGGGGGGTATAGTTTTCCTTTAAAAATACATTGTATTAAAAAACTGGCAAACTGGAGCAGCTTTAATTAGCTATTATTTAGTTAATTATTTAATTATCAGAGACACAATAGTGGGTACTTCACTAAAGGGCGGTATTTTTGCCACCAAACGCTCTGCCATACTTCGCTACACTTCACCAGGTGTGAATTCGTTATCACTACTCTAATTCACTAAAATGCGAACTTGTGTGTCTATAGTCGATTGCTGTGAAGTTTTGCTAGCGTTAATTCGTCAGTGGAAGCATTTTTATAGCGATCTTTCCTAGAGTTCAATTTTGGTTAGCGAAACTTCGTTAGTACTCTTACGCTTAAGTCAATTTGTATACTGCATAACTGCGCTAGCAATGGTCTTTTTCGCTAGCGAATTGTCCTCTACGCCTGTTAGTATATTGGCGATGGCCCTGCGGATGAGATTTCTGGCGCATTTTCGCAAGATTTATAAACCTGCCCCAATGAATGTTTAATAAGAAAATTTTTAAAATCACCAGTTTCCACATGGTTTAATAACCCATAACTACTGTTTATAGGTAACCAGTAAATGCTAGTTGTTGTTGGGTTGGTAGGGGTTAATAGACTTGTATTGTTTCATTTAACCCTGACTTGCCATGGTGGAAGTGATGTCATCAGTGATGCTGCGCGCTGGTTCTCCCCAAGGCAGCAAGAAGCAGAAACTGGAATTTAGGCCAGAATAAGTGGATCATTAATGTGAAAAGGAAAAGGATCAAATTCTGCGAATTGGAAAAATTCATCTCCACCCCTCATGATATAACAGAATTGTGCCACTGTTACAAAGAAATGTTGTGTTCTGTGTTTCTGGCAGGCTGTTGTTTTTCCTTCTCAATGTAACTGAAGGAGTCACAGTGGGACATGGGTTTTAACTATTGAGTGTTGTTCTTATATCTTCCAGGCAGCTGTTATCTTGTGTTAAGGTGGCCATAGACACACAGATAATATCGTACGAAACGAATTTTCGTATGATATTCGGTGCGTGTATGGTGGGAAATGAGCCGACCGATATCGTCAGAGGATTAAGATATCGGTCGGCTGGTTGATCGGGCTGGACGGAAAATTTTGCTCGGATGCCTTTGAAAGCTCCCTGAACATCAGCCATTGTTAGTGCTGAATCGTCACATACAAGTAGAATTCTGTTGTTTCTACCTGTATATCTGACGATTCAGCTCTACACGTGTGTGTTGAAACGAACGATCTTTCTTGGAAAGATCTTTTCCAAGAAAGATCGTAATTGTTACGTCTATGGCCAGCTTTAGGGAGCTGTTATCTGGTTACCTTCTCATTGTTCTGTTATTAGGCTGCAGGGGGGAAAGAAGGGGGTGATATCACTCCAAAGGTGGCCATAGACGCACAGATAATATCGTACGAAATGAATTTTCGTAGGATATTCGGTGCGTGTATGGTGGGAAATGAGCCGACCGATATCGTCAGAAGATTAAGATATCGGTCGGCTGGTTGATCGGGCTGGACGGCAAATTTTGATCGGATGCCTTTGAAAGCTCCCTTAACATCGGCCATTGTTAGTGCTCAATCGTCAGATACAAGTAGAATTCTATTGTTTCTACCTGTATATTTGACGATTCAGCTCTACACGTGTGTGTTGAAACGAACGATCTTTCTTGGAAAGATCTTTTCCGAGAAAGATCGTAATTGTTACGTCTATGGCCAGCTTAACTTGCAGTACAGCAGTTAAGAGTGATTGAAGTTTATCAGAGCACAAGTCACATGACTTGGGGCAGCAGGGAAACAGAAAATATTTCTAGCCCCATGTCAGATTTCAAAATGAAATATAAAAAAATCTATAAAAAATAAATTCCATTTGAGCAAGTGTAGCAATAACTATATCAAATAACGCAGGATGATTAATATTATATTTAATAATATCCTTTAACTGCCATTAAATAAGTATCCTACTTAACTGCACATTTCCTCGCTGGCGTCTGTCATTATGTTTCTTATATTTAAATGACTCGTTACAGATGATCCCTTTGAAGCAACGAAAAGCAAAACAAGTGAAGATCTTTTACAGCCTTCTAAATATCTCCCAACATATCCCCATGAACTATACTACCAACCTGAATCTGAGTTTTGGATGTATTCCCCAAAAGGTACTTCATTATCTATAGCCATCTGCATTCCAAGAGGGCATCGTAATTATAAATGCTCTGCAGAGGGTAAACCTGTGGGTCCCCTGGATGTAGTCATAGGATTTACGTAATATGTTGGTGCTATAGAAATGCATGTTAATAATAATAATAATAATAATTTAAAGTTCTAATAATAAGCACTGACATTTAAAAATACAGTAGATGCTGTGGCTGTAACACATGGTATGACAGTATTTTATTAGTAGTAGTAAAACCCCTTGATTAATAGTGTAGATATTTTGTAGTTTACCAAATATGCGCCTTTTTCATCAATTTAATAACTTGTTTCAGAGGAAAGTTAAAGGCTCAGCCCTCAAGCTATTGTGCATTATAGCTTCAGAAACCAGTCAGCTGAGGCTTGTAGTTTGCAACAGCTTGGGGCAACACATATGATATTTCTAATGTAACATATGAAAAAGTGATAAGATGCTAACTTGGATATGTTTATAAAATCAATATGTATGACAGAGTTAGGGTCACTGTTCATATAAACATTCTGGCTGGGTATTGTACATAGAGGTTCTTTAGCTACCCCCCCCCCCCCATCCCCAAGCAAATTACAAAAAAAAAAAGCAATTTAGTGTTGCAATTAGCATAACATAAATACCCAGTTCTAACACTTATAAAGGTGTTTTTTCTGTAGTTCTAAAATCAATTGCATTGTAGTATTTTACTATACTCTTAACCTACCCACTCCTGTATGCACCCTGCTATTCTTTGCTGTTGTCCCGTGGATCATTGATGTATGGAGTGGGATGCTGGGGTTTTGATTGCAGGGGGACCCATGAATCCCAAGTCATGCTCCTGCCTCATGGTATAGATATGAGGTATGAGGTATGTTATCTGGAATTAGGGTTTTGCACATTTTTGCTTTTGTAAAACTTGATGGTGGTATAAAAGGGATGAATGTGTGATGTCACAGAACCAGGGGATGATGTATGATGTAAAGGGGCAGGAATATGGTGCATCAGGATAAGGATTGAGCTTTGCAGTGTTTCAAACTGAGACAGTTAGTTTGGACAGCCCAGGGGAAAAAACAGGCTGTTTGGTTCAAATCTAGACAGGTATCAGCCCTATCTGGGACCTGGGATTTTCTTGTTATGAGGTCTCTCCTTAAAGCAGGGGTCCCCAACCTTTTTTGCTCGTGAGCCACATTTAAATTTAAAAAAGAGTTGGAGAGCAACATAAGCATGAAAAAGTCCATGTGAATGTCAAATAAGAGCTCTGATTGGCTTTTCGGTAACCCCTATATGGACTGGCAGCCTACAGGAGAGAATGTTTGGCAGGACATCTGTTTTTTATGCAACCGAAACTTGCCTCTAAGCCAGTAATTCAAAAATAAGCACCTGCTTTGAGGCCACTGGGAGCAACATCCAAGGGGTTGGAGAGCAACATGTTGCTCACGAGCTACTGGTTGGGGATCACTGCCTTAAAGGAACAGTAACATCAATATAGTAAAGTGTTTTAAAGTAATAAAAATATAATGCAGTGTTGCCTGGCACTGGTAAGGCTGGGTGCAGACAGGGAGATTCTGTCGCCTGGCGATTAATCAAGGAGACAATCTCCCCGAACTGCCTTCTCAATGTCCGCCGACTGTTTAAATTAAAAAGCGCCAGCGCCAATGCACACGCGGCGCGGCGATTTCCAGAATCGCACAAAGTTGCTTCGTGAGGAAACTACGAGCGATTCTGGAAATCGCTGCGCCGCATGTGTATTGGCGCTAGCGCTTTTTGATTTAAACAGGCGGCGGACAGGGAGAAGGCAGTTCGCCAGGCGACCGAACCTCCCTGTCTGCACCAGCCCTTAAACTACTGTGCTTGCTTCAGAAATACTACTATTGTTTATATAAATAAGCTGCTGTGTAGCAATGGGGCAACCATTGAAAGGAGAAAAGGCTCAGGTTACACAGCAGATAAGCTCTGAAGAACATAAGGCTTGTGACACAGGGAAGACTTAGTCGCCTGGTGAAAATCTCCCGTAACTGCCTTCGCATGTCTTCCCATCTGCTATAATGAAAAGTCACCTGCTCTAAGCATACACGGCACTTCATTTTCTGAAGTCGTCCTAAATTGCCTCACGATGAAACTTTGGGCGACTTTGGAAAACTAAGCGCCAAGTGTACTTATCGCAGACAACTTTTCATTATAGCGAATGGGAAGGCACTCAAAGGAAGTTCGGGGAGATTATCACCCAGAAGAAGAGGCGATTAGTCGCCAGATGACTAAATCTCCTCCAATCTGCCCGTGTGTCACAAGCCTTATGGTGTTATCTGTTAACTACTATTTAAACTGTGCCATATAGCCTTTTTTTCAACTTCCACGATTGCTACACAGCTGCTTATTTATATGAACTATAGTAGTGTTTCTGAAGTAAACACATCAGTTTTACCAGTGCAGGGCAACACTACATGATATTTTCATTACTTTAAAACACTTTCATTTTTTGGTGTTACTGTTTCTTTAATGAGGAGTTCGATGCATTACATCTACTTGAAATAAAAATTTAAAACCGTAAAAAAAAAATCGAACAGGATTGTTTTGCCAGAAACTTGTATTTATGCATTGCATGAAATACAAGGCATTATTTCAGGGATTATACGAGTGTGACAACAATAATGAATTGTTCTTTTAAGCACAACACAATGGATAATAGATCCCAATTTCCTTCTACTGGTCTAGTGCAGTAAGAATTAGAATAACTAACATCTTATTGGATGCTTTTGGAGTACCGAATGGGGAAATTTTGTTCATATTGCTAAATAAACCGTCATGAGGGACCTGGACTGGGATTGAATATAGACCCTGGCATTTCAAACAGCCGGGCCCATCAAATAGAGAGTATTTATGCCATTTTACAAAAGCCCATCTGGCATTTGCCAGAATCCACATATAGATGCAGGCCAATCTGGGCTTACAGCTACATACAATATTCTTCCATGTAAACAAAGAACCGTTTTCTATAATTGCAAATGAAGGTATGTATTTATATATGCTATGGAAACCTTTCAAGCAATACATGTTATACCATCCCATCCTCGTCGCCATTTGTTATGTTTTGGTAGCAGAGGATGAGGAGGGTATAAATAGTTGTGTAATGGCTACATGAACCTGTTAATAAAGCACTGTTATACCCTCCTCATCCTCGGCTACCAAAACATAACAACATGTTAAGACCAAGGTTTCCAAACTTTTTCAGTAGTTGTAATAAAACAATATCTGTTGATCCACCAGTTGAAGATCTCTGGTCTGAATGTTACAGAACAGATGTAACTGGATCAATGTAAACACTGTTCTGGCTTTAGTGCCTGGGGCCCCTGTCACAAACACCCTCAGCAGAAAATATGTTCCAGTTCATTGTTCCTTCAATAACTCCTTTGTTACATTTCTCAAAATAGCTTAAACAATTGCACAGTGTGTACTGACAAAGGTGCCATTGACTGTTCCTTTTCTATCTGCAGTGCCTCGAGCACGGAGATATTCATCAGGAGGAGAGGAAGATGGCTTTGATCGGAGCATGCATAAGGTATCGAGCTTCTCTTTCTTTCAGTGAATGGGGTGGCAGAGGTGATGAAAAACAAGGACAAGCTGAAAAGCTGTAGAATTGGGTTCAGATCTTCTCCCTTCGTCTTGAGTCTTAACGTCTGCAATGACTATTTGCTTTTGTGAGATACTTCTGTTTTGTGACTGCAGTGGTCCTTGTCTTCATATGTAGTTACTCGTGAGAGAAGGGTAAAAATTGTTTAGCAATTAAAATATATAAATGGCTAGGAAGAAAGGAAGAAATATACACACACATATATATATATATTGTACATAAATTGTGTTTGCAGGGATAGCTAAAAAGGGAATTATTTTTCCAAGGTACATATAGCAACCCTGGGGGCTTTGAAAAAAAGAAAATGTAAATGATGCAACCATAGAAAAAGGACAGGATTTATTTATTTATTTTTTTTTTTTTAAAGACAGCAACATAGCTGGGCAATATTTACTGTATTCGCAGACTAGTTTCTGCATATAAGAAAGAGCTGCATTATCATGTACATAACTAAAGCCAAGCTTTAATTATGCAACTATCTTACCACTTAAGTTATGATACAAAGACGTGGATAATGAAGAGCAAATTACATTTAGGAAGTTTCTTATGAAACATCTATTTTTTTTTCATGATAGTTTACCTTTAACCATGCCTACATCAAGGCTTAACACTTGATATTATAAATAAGTAGCCCTGAATGTAACCCCATTGTGAGCAGATCCAAGGAGGAATTGGCCGAATGATTCTAAAAGAAGAGATGAAAGCTCGTTCATACGTTGATCCTTGGATGCCTCCCCGAAGTTCTGCCGGCAGTAAGGAAGCTCTCCACACTGCGGGATACGAGGCTTCTCTTAATGGATGTAAGTCCTGAATTCCAGAGCTTGTATGTTATTGCTGACTCCATAGAAAATAAGTGGCTTTGTGGTTCATTTATATTTAGTTGTTGGAGTTCATTATGGAGAAAAAAATGTCCTTTCTGCCATGATTATTTGTGATTGTTATATTAGGGCGAGTGTATTTAAACTAGAGCATGCACGTTTTTCTCTATTTACTGTCATAGCTGTTGTGTATTGCCATTACAGATATATAAAAGGTCATATACAAGTAATGAATAAGTACTGTTTAATAATTATGGTACTAGACTGCATGATGGAGGTTCTACTATTATAACCTTAAAAGACCAGTAACATAAAAAATGTAAGTGATTTAAAGTCATTAAAATATAATTTTGTGTTGTGCTGTACTTGTAAAACAGGTGTGTAGCCAAATAATAGATAACAAATAATTACTATTTTATTTTTTTAATATTTTTTCTGTTATACATAGGAATTAATGGGGTATTGCCTCAATCAAAAACCAGTTCTAATAAAAATATATTTGTTTTTAGTTTTGTTTTTTACAGTCAATAGCCTGCCAGTCCAGCCAAATGACAATGTTTTTAAGGGACTATGTCTACTGTATTTATTATCTGGGTGGGCTCTGTATTGTGTACAGATACAAGACAAGATAGAACTATTCCTACACAAATAAAGAAAGATCTAAGGCAATATGCAATTGAAGCTTTACATTTGTCCTTAAATCTTTATTTATTATTTCAGATACAACTTTCACAGTATTCCTGCATAACTGTGTGAGCCAAATATTAGATATTACCTTTTCCTGCACAATTGGTGAAACAAGAGCACAATTGCACTTTATTGCACTAGAAAGCTAAATTTCCATTTTGCAAAACACAAAGCTGGCTTTATTGCCGCCCCTGCAGCAGGGCCGGATTTACCAGGTGGGCGCCCCTAGGCCCAATGTCATTTGTCGCCCCTGTGCCCTCTGTTTTATTTGCTCAAATTTTCATCAGGACAGAGCAATGGGAATTGGGACATTTAGGGGCAGATTTACTAAGGGTCAAATTGACAAGGGACTTTAGCCCTCGACTGGCGAATATTTGGCGAATAAATATAATCGAATGGAATATTTGCCAGTTTTGCTAGCATATTCGACTATTCGCCAGAATCGTACGATCAAACGAATCGTTGCAGAAAAAAAAAACGCTTGAATATTCGACAAAATCGTACGAATCGAACGTTCGAATCGTTCAATCGTACGATTGAAATTCGGCAAAAGACTTAGAAAAAAAAGCCTATGGGGGCATTCCATAGGCTTTTATTGCAATTCGGTAGGTTCAATCTGGCGAAGTAGGCAGTCGAATACAAATTTAAAGGGCAAGTTCTTTGACTGACGAATAGTCGAGCACTCGAATATATATTTATTCAATCTATCCGATCTATTCGATACACCTGAATATTCTTTATTTGATATTCGAAAATACTTACTTTGCATATTCGAATAGTCACACGATTGAATTGAGACCCTTTGCGACTATTCGCACGAATATTCGAATGAATTTATTAAATCTGCCCCTTAAACTTCTGAACCAATGTGGGCGTGGTTGGGCAGCATGCTGCCCCCTAAAATCCTGCTGCCCTAGGCCCGGGCCTAGATGGCCTCTCCACAAATCCAGGGCTGCCCTGCAGTAACCTGCATAGTGCTGCTGTCTGAGGCAAGTTGCAAAACAGATTGGTGCAGCCAGGTCCAGACTGAGAATCAAGTTCATAGAGGCCCAAACCAATCATCCCACACAGAGGCCCAAACAGCCCCTACCAGCCCACTAAATACTGACTTTCTATGGCACCTTATAGCAGCCCCTCTGGCATTTGCCAGAACCTACAGATTGCCAGTCCAGGCCTGGGTGCCGCACCCTGACCCATGCTGACTCCCCATTTGGGCTTGGGCAAGTGCATGTATAGTACAGATATGGGATCCAAATTCGGAACGCTTTTATCCAGCTTTGAATTATGGGAAGGACTCAATTTTATTAAAAAATTCTAATTTTTTTTAGAATGATTTCCTTTTTCTCTGTAATAATGAAACTGTACATTATACTTGATCCCAACAACAATATCATTTTTTGATTAATCCTTATTTTAGGAAAAACAATTCTATTAGGTTTAATTAATGATTTTTGGTCGACTAAAGATATGGAGATCCAAAATATGGAAATATCCCTTATCTATAAAACCCCAAGTCCCAGGGAGGGATTTTTGGATAAGAGGTCTCATACATACATTGTAGTAGAATTGCAACCACCATAAACACAAGCAAAATGACATTGATAACAAAAGAAAATTTACCTTTTGACAAATAACTTCTAGTTTTAAATCTCCGGCAGGATGGCACTTGGATCAATACGGTTTCTGAAGTCACCTAAAGTTTCCTCTCTTCGAAAAAACTAACCTGGCCAAGTGCCATCCCGCCGGCGAGTTACATTCTAGCTGGTGGGAAGGCAGTTTGGGGAAATCAGTCACCAGAAGAAGAGATGATTTGTGTGCCACCACCCTAAGGGGCAAATTCACTAAGCGGCGAAAATGCGCTAGCGTTGCCTTTGCTAACGTTCGCCGCACTTTCGCCAGCGCTACGCAAATTCACTAAAGTACGAAGTTACACTAAGGTCGGCGAATGGTAGCGTAGTTGCGCTAGTGTTATTTCGCCAGGAAAAGCGCATTTACGCTAGGGATGCCTAATTTGTATATTAGAAGTATATGTTACAGCAACTACATTACAGGAAACCTTTAATAAATAAAATAAAGTTGTCCTATTGCCCTATGTGCCCCCTGTATAGTTGAGTTGCCATATGTTAGGAAATGTAGGGGGGAAGGAGGGTAACCCCCCAAAAAAATTGTGCTCTTTTTCAGACTATCACCCTACAAAAGGTTAAACACGCCAGCTTTTTTTGGGACTTTTCAAACTCGTATCTATTGTATTGAACAGACCTGGCGAAGTAACGTCTAGCATAAGAGGTAACGTTCAGTAAAATGGTCATCTTAGGGAATTTACGTAATTACGATCCTTCGTCAGTGCGCAACTTCGCCTGGCGTAAGGGTGTGAAGTTGCGCTAGTCTATCTACTTCGCTAGCGAAAATTCGCCAGAGTCGGTGTTAGTGAATTTGCAAAGTTACAAAATGACGTAACACTGTCGAATTAGCGCTAGCGTTAGACTCTTCGCTCTTTAGTGAATTTGCCCCTAAGTGTCTTGCTGCTGTCACCAGAAAGGAGTTTGGTGGACAGGTATAGGAGCTTTAACTCCACATTTTGCTCCCCTTAGATTAGAATTCTGGAATTTGCCATTTGTAATGTGAGCTAGCATTTTATTTACACTTCCTGAAATGGTAACCTGAAAGCAGATGAATCCAAAGGCTACATTTCTAGTATTACGAATAATATTTTGTAGTACATCTTTATGTATTCAAACCCTGACCTATTCATCGTCTAGTCATTTAAATCTTTGCATGGTTATCATGGTAAATGGGTACCTAACCAATAAACACCCTAAATTATAATCTGCACAGTGTAGACCAAAAAACAAAATAACAGCATCTTGTAGCAACAACCCAACACTTGCAGACATGGTTTTGGTAAGCAAGACCTATGATGCTCTGTTTGAAAGCAAAGCCGCCAAGCTTTTGGCTGTCCGTTTCCCAAAATGATTATGACCTATACAAATAAAGTTATTAGTGTCTGTAACTTCACTGGGTGCCCTGCATAGCATCATCAACAGAAATACACAGAAGTTATAAGGAAACATGTGCATTTAGTAAAGGGATCCATTGATCTTGCGAATGTAATACACAGTTAATGGACCTTGAACAGTTGTGCTTCTCATAAACACAAGAGCAGTATATATTGTCTGTGAATATGGGCATGATTAGAGTCCAGCTGTCCCTTGCTGCACCCCTCTCTTACCTCTTGTGATCTGGCAGAGGGCAGTCTCATTCCTTAATGCATAGACAGAGCATGCTTTATAAAAGCTCATATTGAATTGCATGCTGAACATAGTGTAGCGATATATTCAAAGACTGTGTCTGGACCAGAGCAGTGTGTGAATGTATTGAAATGTAACTCTCATGCTTTCCTTTCTTACAGCTCCCACCAGGCGCTATCTGGCTGACAGTGGTAAATACATTTTCCTTTTGGAGTCGCTGCATGCGAATATTATATACCATTGTGGCACAAGTAGCTAGCCAGCTGAGGGCGTAGAGTGGCACGGCTATGTATAGAAAAGGGTTCTGCTATATATTGTATTCTAATAGCTATTGGAGATTCTAGAGGACTCTCTAACATATTTTCCATATTGTTTCAGATCCCTTGATTTCAAAATCGGCCTCACTCCCAGCCTACAGGAGGAACGGATTGCACAGGGTACATAATGGGAGGGGTGAAAGATTGTCCCTCAACGTGCATCTATCTATCTTCTTCTGAAAGCTCTACTTCAGGGCCCTCACACAAGAGTAGGGATGTTGCGGACTGTTCGCCGGCGAACTTGTTTGCGCGAACATCGGCTGTTCGCGCTCGCCAAATGTTCGCGAACGTCGCGCGACGTTCGCCAATTTGGGTTCGCCTTAGCTGGCGCTTTTTTTTTGCCATTTCTCCCCCAGACCAGCAGATACATGGCAGCCAATCAGGAAGCTCTCCCTCCTGGACCACCCCCACACCCCCTGGACCACTCCCCTTCCATATATAAACTGAAGCCCTGCAGCGTTTTTTCATTCTGCCTGTGTGTGCTTGGAAGAGCTAGTGTAGGGAGAGAGCTGTTAGTGATTTGAGGGACAGTTGATAGTAAGTTTGCTGGCTAGTAATCTACTGTTCTTCAAACAACTGCCATCTAGCTGTGTGAGCTTGTTCACATTCTGTCTAAATATCAATAATAATACCGTCTCCAGAAACACCATCCTGAGTGACGTTTTTCAAGCAGCAATAATATTTTCCGTAATCCGTATCCACTGCTGTAGTAGTGTATACGTTGACCTTGTAGGCATTGTTTGCCCAGTCTTTAACCAAGTGCCACGTAGCTGTGTGAGCTTTTTCACATTCCGTGTCCAGAAACATCACCTGAGTGACGTAGTGTGATTTCTGCCCTTTACAGCACAAAACGCAGCGCTGTGTCAACAATGTATTTTTTAGAAACATTTTTGCCCTTGATCCCCCTCTGGCATGCCACTGTCCAGGTCGTTGCACCCTTTAAACAACTTTAAAATAATTTTTCTGGCCAGAAATGTCTTTTCTAGCTTTTAAAATTCGCCTTCCCATTGAAGTCTATGGGGTTCGCGAAGTTCGCGAACCGTTCGCATTTTTGTCCGGAAGTTCGCGAACATGTTCGCGAACTAGTTTTCCGACGTTCGCTACATCCCTACACAAGAGGCTATTTGTATCTGTGTACAGTTTTTTGCATTGAATCTCATGGGTTTGTACCTACTGGAGTGCACATAAGCATATAAGCAATAGGCATCTGTAGCTTCATCTTCTTTTCACATTTTTGTGCATTTCTCAACATGTGTAAGTTCCTACATGTAAGGGTCCTTATTTTTTTGTTTTCTCAATCGTTCTTTTGATCACTTGTTTTCATCATCTTGCTTTCAGCTTCTCCTAAATAAAAGGCTAATGGCAAGTCTAGCATCCAGCTTAGAAACACCCAATATCCTCTGTACCTCCTGTCTCACTCAATGGAAACTGCCATCATTCATGTCAGTGACAGGGAAGGATAATGGCCTTTTGAGCCCTATTTCAGCCAGTGGAGAACTTTACCTATACGTTGGGTTTTTCCTCAACAAAACAAAAAATCAGTACACATTGCAAAATGTAAATATGTATAGCAGTAACCAAGAAGAATCAGATGGCACACCTTTCTCAAGTGGGTTGATCCCCTGAAACGTTGTGCAGAGATCCGAATAACAGAGGGTCAATACAATAACACATACAGATAAATACAAAGTACAGATGCATTAACAAATACCTATTAAAGATACAAGAGGAAAGAGTTTCCTGGCTGAATGAGCTTACTAATTGGGAAATGGAACTTACAGACACAAATATGTATGTATGTATGTATAATTTTATTTGTAAAGCGCTGTTGAGGAGCCGCAGTGCTGTACAGTGCATAAAAGTACAATATATATAAAGTATAAAAGGGGTAGACAAATCACATAATAAATATATACAGAATCATAGGACAAAGAGGTTAAGTACTATACGGTAAGAGACATCGTGGGAAGGAGGTCCCTGCCCCGTAGAGCTTACAGTCTAAGTGGATGGGAGGTTAACATACAGGCACAAACTGGAGATGAAAAAGTGCACATGGTAAGGCATAGTCAGTAGGTGCAGGACAAGGCTAGTGTTCTAGTGCTCCAAAAGGTAGGCTCTTAGATTTTTTTTTTTAAGAGATTGGGAGAGGATTCCTTACGGAGGAATTCAGGGATGGAATTCCAGAGGTAAGGAGCAGCAAGATAGAAGGGTCTGAGATGAGAGGTGGAAGTGGATGTGGGAGGTGTGAAGAGAAAGTAGCTCTGAGAAGAGCGGAGAAGACGACCAGGAACGTATAGTGAGACAGAAGTGATGTAGTGAGGAGTAGAGGAGTGAAGGGCTTTGAATGTTAGCAGAAGGGTTTTATATGCTATCCTTTGCAGCCATGCTAAGGATGGATATTAATTGCTGCCATGATTTGACAGAAATTTGTAAAGTATAATATTAAATAAGTACAGTATACAATGTGCCAATGATGTGTAACTGTGGTTTTGTTTGTCTGTCCAGCCTCCCAGCACAGAACTTTTTCACTACGACAGTGCCAACGCTGTGAATTGGGGAATGCGTGGTAAGAATTAAGCTGACCTATATTATCAGTTTCTAGGGCTCCACAGCTTTGCCATATTGAGAAAGCGTTTATACTACATGTATGGGACCTGTAATCCAGAATGCTTGAAACCTGGTGTTTTCTGGATAAGGGGTCTATCCATAATTTGGATCTCCATACCTTAAGTCTACTAAAAATCATTTAGTATGGATCAAGTCCAAGGTACTGTTTTATTGTTACAGAGAAAAAAGAAATCACTTTAAAAATTATTTAAGTGGGAGATGACCTTCCCATGTTTTTATGAATAATAGGATTCCAGGGAATGGATCCCATACATGTGTAGAAGGTAATCCAAACCTCTTAACAATTTAAAAAATTATATATATATACCAATTTCAAAAGTCTTGTCTTGCTAAGAAATATGGCTCCCAACATGAGCATGGTTAACGTATCATATTGATGTGAGTAAGGTTAAAATTTTAAAAGCTAACTTAATGCATACTATTGTATTTAATAATATGATACAGAATCATACCTCCTATTTGTTACTGTTTGTTGTTACTGTTAGGGGCAAATTTACTATTATTCGCCCAAAAAACTTTGTTTCTACTCGATATTCGATTTTCGAATGTTAATCGAATAGTTCTAGGCTACCTTTTATTCGATATTCGATCATTCGACGATCGAATACAAATTTATTCGATCAGTCGATAAATCATTCGACTGAACGAATAAATCATTAGTTCATTCGAATGATTCGAACGTTCGAAGACTTCGATCGTACGAATCCTATTCGATCCGGACTTAGTCTTAGAAGCCTATGGGAGGGCTTCTATTGCAATTCGGTAGGTCCAATCTGCCGAAGTAGGCAATCGAATAAACTTTAAAATTAAAATCCTTTGCTGGTCGAATGATAGAATATTCGTTCATTCGACTCTATTCGAATGTATTCGATCGTTCGACCATTCGCTATTCGATGATCGAATATGCCAAAATTCACATATTCGACCAAACGAATAAATCCTACGTTCGAAATTTAATCTAATTCGTTCGAACTTGAATCCTTCACGTGAATATAGTAAATCGGCCCCTTATTGTTATTCAAATGTCCCAACTTTCTCTGTGATCTCCTGCATTTAACAGCCAAGCAAAGTTTCTACAACTTAACTGGCATTTGGCAAAGAGCCCAGAATACATGACAGGCGCACTTGGATGCATTTATTACAATTTAAGATAAGCAAAAGACACAATTGTAACAATTTAAGATCAGCAGGTCTCTGGGGAAACTGTGACTTGCATGGCAATTCACCTACAACTGTAATAACATATAGAAACCACAGAAAAGTGTTCAAACTTTCATAACCTGCCAAATTTTGTAAACTGAACATGGTAATTAGGGGTGCAACTACAAAATGGGAATGTTAAAAAAAATTGCAGATCTTTTTGTCCCTCTTTCTGTTTCCAAAATGTTGGGAGGGATGTACAAAATACTGTGTTTTATTAAGAATTGTCCAGTGCTTACAGATTCCACTAATTTAACCCATCAAAAAATATGCTTTCCATCCAGTTTAGGGCAGAGACATACGGGAATCTCCTCTTCTTTGGGGCGACTAATCTCTCTGAACTGCCTTCCTGCCAGCTAGAATGTAAATTGCTGGCTGGATGGCACTTGGAGCACTTCGTTTTCAGAATGAGGAAACTTCGGGCGACTTCGGAAACTGAAGCGCTCCCAGTGCCATTCCGCTGGTAACTTTCATTCTAGCCGGTGGTTGGGGAGATTAGTCCCCCGAAGAAGAGGAGATTTGTCGCCGGGTGACTAAAGGTGGCCATACACGGGCCAATAAAATCTGCCGACAGACTGAGTCAACATCACCAAATGAGCGGATCCCACCGTGTATGGCCACCTAAATCGCCCCCAATCTGCCCTTGTGTCTCTGCCTTTGATCTGTTGTCTAAAATCTGTAAGCACCACAAATTGCCTCCGGCAGCTCCCAGTCACTTGAATGGCAAATCGGCTCCATGGAGTGTTGCAACAAGGCAGTGTGTTCTTAGAAAGCAAATCTTTTTTTCTAAGGGCCCTTACACACGGGCGTTTTTACCTGCGCTCCCCTGCGTTCCGTTTTGCTTCGTTCAGCCGCAGGGGAGCGCAGGTATAGACGCACTCAATTATTTTCAATGGGGCTGTACTCACACGAACGCATGTAGACACCAAACGCAGGAAAAATGCAGCATGTTGCGTCTGAATCTGCGTTCAGCGCTTACACGCGTCTCGTGGGTACAACCTCATTGAACAAAATGAGGTGCGTCTAGACCTGCGCTCCCCTGCGGCTGAGCGCAGCCAAACGCAACGCAGGGGAGCCCAGGTCCAAGACGCCCGTGTGTACCGGACCTTACAGAGCATAAAATACATGTTGCAAGTAGTAACACTGACAAAAATATATACATCAAATTGAAGAGAGAGAAAAAGAATAGCAACCCCTCACTTAGGTTAATAATAATTCAAATATAACCGTTTATTAGTTAAAAAAATTCATTAAAAAGGAAGAATATATGTTAATCACTTACTAATCTCTGATTTGGTCAGAAAATTCCTATAGAACAGTAAATTAATTTAATGCTTGTGCTTTTGTTAATTAAAGTGCATTTGTGTAGCTCAATTCATCAATTAAAAAATATAAAATTCATTGAAGAGAAACAATTAATTATAATAACGCAATGATTAATGAAACCAAATCACTTGCTGATTGCTTGATTGATTCTGCAGTTCCAATATAACAGTGGATGACTGTCCACTGCCAATAAGAATAAACTTATTAGAGAATTAATTAATTATAATGGTAAATGGATTCATGAATTTAACTCAAACAAGAACAATCTATATACCAATCAATTGAGTTCCACGATTAGTTAAATAATTTGAGGAATGCTTATGCTCCCCTACTTAAAGTGCATTAGTATAGACCCAAAATCAGAGAAAACGATTATAATCAATAAGATATCAATTAACTAACAATTCATGAAAATATAGATTGGAAGAATGAAAAAAGAGAGATAGAGGTGGAGAAGTCCCAATCTGGGCCCCCACATGGGGAGAAAGGCAGGACACTGGGGACTGCAGTCCTACATAATTAACTGCTTTCATCAAAAAGAACTATCTAAAAAACCGCAGTGCCTTGAAGACAAAAAGGTATAAGAATGAATGGCTGTTTAAGTCAGTGCGCCAAAGGACAAAAGGAATTGCTAGCAGTGCAGCGTTTGTTCCTAGCTACTAAAGAAATCTCTAAAATATTAAAATCAAGACGAGCAGGAAATTTGCTGACGCGCATTTCGCGTTAGCTTAAGAAAACTAACGCGAAATGCGCGGCGGCAAATTTCCTGCTTGTCAACTAAGTAATCAGCAAGTGATTTGGTTTCGTTAATCATTGCACTATTATAATGAATTGTTTCTCTTCAATTAATTTTGTATTTTTTAATTGATGAATTGAGTTACACAAATGCACTTTAATTAACAAAGCACAAGCACTTGGGTAATCAGTAAATTAATTTACGGTTCTTTAGGAATTTTCTGACCAAATCAGAGATTAGTAAGTAATTAACATACATAAGTGTCGATCTCTTTTCTCCCTTTTTAATGAATTTTTTAACTAATAAACGGTTATATTTAAATTATTTTTAACCTAAGTGCAGGGTTACTATTCTTTTTCTCTCTCTTCGATTTGAAGTAAACATTAGTATTTCAAACTTTCAAAAAGAGGGACAAAATTTTTTTTTGCACCTAGCACAGCTAAATGTTTGACCACGCCAATTTTTGTGGCCACAACCCCTAAATGTTCATTTTAGAAAATTTGGCAGGTTATAAAAGTTTTTAAATATTTCTCCTTATCTTAACTGTTACAATTACTTGTTTTCTTATCTGAAAATTGTTACAAAGTATCTTATTTGTACATGTTAGCTGTTCTGGGCTCTCTGCCAAAACCCAATTAAGTTAGAAACTTTGTTTCTTTTTCTGGCTGTTCAGTTCATAGAAAAGAGGGACTTTCCAGTACAAACGAGGGACTGCAGGTTGAGCTGTCAAAAGAGGGACTGTCCCTCCGAAAAAGGGACAGTTGGGAGGTATGGTATTTATACCTCACACTATTCAGTTTGCTAAACTACACAAACCTTTTTTGATAATTTAACAAATATATATACATTTCAGGAGAATGTTAATTATATTTGTGACAAAAGTCAGTTCCTGACTAAAATAGTTCCTGATAGGACAACTTCCTGTTTCCCATGATCCTTTACATCTCACTGTTCTCTTTCTCTCTCTCTGTCTTTATTTGTACAGAGTACAAGGTAAGAAGATTCACTGTGGAACCAGAGAGGCCAGTTGCTACGACAATAAGCCATGTTAAACTGTTCACTCTCCAGACCTGCAGATTCCAGAACCCCTCCCAATGACTCCTTGTGCCATTTGTAGCGTTTTATATATATATATATATATATATATATATATATATATATATATATATATATATATATATATAAAAATATGTATAGAATTTAAGAAAAACAACCGCACTCACAGTTCTTAGTGTATTTATTCAGTGTTTCGGCCCCTATACCTTATGATGGCTCAGGTGTAGGGCCCGAAACGTTGAATAAATCCACTTTTTCCCTTTTTCATAAGACCTGTGAGTGCAATTGTTTTTCCTAAATTCTATATGTTATAATATTTTTACCAGCAGCTAGACACTTACCTTTATTTTTTTTTGAGTGCACCAGAACACGACTTTGTTTTATATATATATAATTTACAGTCTTATCATTTCCCTATGGGACCAGACTGTAAATTATATCCTTATAAAGGGCGCATTCGGACATCAGAACATGCCTGTAATAACAGGGGTCCCCCGCAGGCGAATTTGACGCCGCATGTCCAAATCGATTTTGACGCCGGTATATATATCCCTATTAATAACATTGGGATGAACCATCAAAAATACCAGCCAGGCTGGTAAAATACTGGCCAGGTGGCAACCCTAATCAGGCAATGCACTCGAATGATTCAAACGATTTTTATTTGATCGGACCTATTCAATCCATTTTTGTATGAAAATGCCCTTAAAAAAAGAATTTGATTGTCAAATTTCTAATTTTTTTTAATTCGAAATTGGACCCTTAGTAAATCTGTTCCTAGGTATGCACTGAATCCACTATTTGCGAGTCCCCAAATGTATCCTTGTTTTGTGATGAAAAGTCATATGATTTCCCTCCCGGTCACTAATTTACATATGCGAATTAGGGTTTGATTCAGCCAGACACAAGGATTCAGCCGAATATGAATCCTGCTAAAAAAGGCTGAATCCCAAACCAAATCCTGGATTTGGTGCATTCCTAGTATAAATGTGCTAAAATGAAACTGTGATGGAAATACTGCTTATTGCTCAGTGTTATTCCAAGTATAGCATCCAGGCCTAGACTGATAACCTGTGGGTTCTGGCCAAATACCATAGGGGCGACTGTAAGATTCCAGACACAGTCACCATTTATTAGGCCTTCATGGACTGATCTTTTTATGCAGTAACTAAAAAATTAACAGCTGTCTCTTGACAGATCTATCCATATGAATTACTTGTTGTCACCACCAGAGGGAGGAATCGACTTCCTAAAGATGTCGACAGAACACGCTTGGAGGTGAGTGCTCCCCAAATGAATACTTAAAGTGATACTGACACTAAAAAAAACTACTTTTTAAAATATGAATGTACATTAAAAGTTACCTATAGACCATGTTGATCGTTTTTTGCTGAAAGGTTTATTTTTTTAAGTAATTGTTAGTTGAAGTTACCAGCCTGACTGTACCAGTCAGTTAGGGTTTCTAAAACTAACGGACTCCTGCTGCACAAATATGGCAGCCTCCTTATACAGGTACATGGTTCATGGGACCTAACATGTATAGTTTGTTTGTGTGTTCTGTGAATCCTAGGATCCCTGGGGGTGGCTCTTATTTTTTAAAATGGCAGTTTTCTATTTATGATTAACCAATGGCACATACTACTAAAAAAGTATATTGTTATGAAAATGGTTTATTTACATTTTTATAGAGACTTACATTGTTTAGGGGGTATAGTTTTCTTTTAATTTGAATTATGCCACTATATTTATAGCTGTCTACCATTCATATCTACATTATCACTACTTATTGTAAAGTAATTGTAAAGTTAAGTACCCTTATTATCTGGCAGGCCTAATAATCTAAGCATAATAATGTTGAATAAAATAAAATGATTCTTCATCAAGGTATGATATAACTGATGATATTACAGGAGAAATAAAGTCTAAAAATGATTATGGCAAGAAATGGTTTTCTGTATAAAATAATCTTAATGTACCAGCCCAGAGGTTCAGCAGTCCTTTAATAGTAATGATCTAGGACAGTGATCCCCAACCAGTTGCTCCTGAGTAACATATTGCTCACTAACCCTGGCATGTTGCTCCCAGTGGCCTTAAAGCAAGTGCTTTTTTAATTCCACGTTTTGAGGTAAGTTTTAATTGCATAAAATCTATGTGTACTGCCAAACAGAACCTCGTGTAGGCTTCTTAGGGGCTAAGAAATAGCCGATCAAACCCCTCATTTGTCATCTCCATGGTCTTTGTTATGCTTATGTTGCTCCTCAACCAGAGCCAGCTTTACATAGAGGGCCCCCCTAGGCTCGATGTCGTTCATCGCCCCAGTGCCCTCCCTTTTATTAGCTCAAATTTTCATCATCAGGGCCATAGCATTGGGTATTGGTGCACGGGAAACTATTGTATCTTCTCCACGTCTCCAGTTTTTCTGAACCAATGTGGGTGTAGTTGGGTGGCATGCCACCCCCTAATATCCTGCCACCCCCTAATATCCTGCCACCCTAGGCCTTGTTGGCCTCTCCACAAATCTGGGCCTGTCCCCAACTCTTTTTACATTTGAAAGTGGCTCACAATTAATAAAGATTTGGGACCCCTGATCTAGGCCTTCAGAGTTGTCTACACCACCACCCATCTTTGATTTATTTAAATCCAGGACCATATTTCTATATAGGTACCCAGACCCATGCCTAGGACATCAGCTATAGGGGGCATTCCTCAGGTACCTCTGTAGAAAAGGCAATGCATTTTAAAAAATTCTACCCAGCCTATTACCAAACACTTACAGCTAACTCATCAGTGGAGTACCCCACTTTTCTACTAAAGGGCTGTGGTGATGTTGGCTTGGTACAGAAGCCCAAAACATATGGAATAACATGTCTAGACTAATTCTTCATTGAGGTGTACTTCTCCTTTATCACTTCTCTTTACTGTTTATATCTCATTGCCTGTTTGTCTCACTCTCTGTCTAGCGCCATCTATCAGCAGAAGAGTTCTACCAGGTCTTTGGAATGACCATATCAGAGTTTGACCGCCTGGCACTGTGGAAAAGAAATGAATTGAAGAAGCAAGCCAGGCTCTTTTAATCCAGTCCGACATGTGCCTCAGATATAAATAAACACCTCTATAAATATATTTATAAATATATATATATGTATTATTACCACACACCATATGTATATTGTATTATAGGATGATCTCGCCCTAGGCTGAGACTTTTTTTTTTAACCCTTCCAGAAGTGGAAAGGACTATAACCTGTTACTATGCAATGCGTTGCAATCCCTTTTACCACTGATAGGGTTGACCTGAGTTGAGAGCTATTTTGAACTCTCACTTATATTTTTTAATGCTGTTTTTTTATTTTCTATACGCTGCTGTTTCTGAGAGTTTAAGCCTTCACTAACAGGGAGAATATACGGTACATAACACATTGCTTTTACAGATATATATATGGTTTGGCTCTGGCATTGTTCATTTTAATGCGAGAACTTGCGATTATTTGCATTGCTTTAGGGGTGTAACCTTGGTAAGATGCCACCAGTTCATTTTGGCCATCAAGAGAGCCATTCACAGCTGAGCTGGGAAGCAGCCAAAAGTCATGATCTTCTATCAGTGCCCATGTCTCCAAGATATGCTAGGCCTGCATCCTGCAGCTCATGAAAGGATAACAATTCCTTGCACTGTGAATCTCACTGTTTCTTCTGCTTAGATTGTTTATGGATCCAAACACATCATAACGCTCAGTGTCGGACTGGCCCACCAGAATACCTGGAAAACTCCCAGTGGGCCAAGGTGTCTGTGGAACCTCATGCTGCTAAACTTTTGGCCAATTTCATGGCCATTTCCTATTTCTATGAGAACAAAGAGGCTAAATAGATGGAATAATTGATTATAGTATGTAAAGAAAACAAACTAGGAGAATAGAGGTTGATTGAGGAGATGAAGATTATTAGTACTGAGAGTGGGCCCCTGGTCTAAGGTTTTTGGGTGGGCCCCTGGTCTAAGGTTTTTGGGTGGGCCCCTGGTGTCCCAGTCCGACACTGATAACACTCCCAGCATGACAAAGGAAAGGGAAGTACTCAATATCTCTGTGGCCTTAAAAATTGTTACAATTTTGTTACAGGTATAGACAATCCCCTGCACCTTCGCTCCTCTCCCAGTATATGTCATCTCCTCTGTACAACCTTTCCTTTTTATACAGTGGTTTTGCACATACATTTTCTATAAAGAGAAAGACAACAAGCATCTAACTGGAACCTTAATTAAAGGGGTTCACCTTTGCATTAACTTTGCATTTTTAGGCTTCTGGTTACTAGGTTCCAAATTACCCTAGAAACCATGCACTGATTTGAATAAGAGCCTGGAATGTAAATAGGAGAGGCCTGAACAGAAAAATTAATGATAAAAAGTAATAATAACAATACATTTGTAGCCTTACAGAGTATTCTTTTTTTTAGATGGGGTCAGTGACCCCCATTTGAAAGCTGGAAAGAGTCAGTAGAAGAAGGCAATTAATTCAAAAACTATAAAAATTGAAAAGTTGCTTAGCATGGGCCGTACTACATGCTACCCCTTTAAGTAAAAAAAAAAGTCTAGCCAAACTAGAATCCACGAATTAACCTTACTGATCATTGAAAAAACTTGATAAAATCGGTTCAGGAAAAAACTAGAAAAAATTGTGTTTTTGTGAAATAAAAACAGAATTTTTCAGGTTTTATTTTTTCATAAATTTTTTACCCAATTTTTTCAACTGAAACTCAGCGCAGACCATGATATCTTTAAATTAGAAATGGGACCTTTACCATTGTCTTCAACAGGACCCCCGACAGCTTGGAGATGGAGTATTTTAAGAATACGATCTTAGCAGCCTCTGGGTATTTTTGCCCACTAAATATTCATGCTTTCTATTAAAAAAATCCATTTGGACTTTAATATATGACCCCCCTAGGTATGATGTAGAGAGTGATACGCTGGATGATTTGCCATTGGTTTTCATTTTTAATTTTTTGTGGTTTTTGCTTGTTTATTCCTTTTTATTCAGCAGCTCTCCAGTTTGTAATTTGTGGTTGCTATGGTCCAAATTACTCTAGCAACCATGGATCTATTTGAATAAGAGACTGAACTGTGAATAGGAAGATGAGTAATTAAAAGCAGTGATAACAATAAATGTGTAGCCCTGCAGAGCATTTGTTTTTTTAGATGGGCTCGGTGACCCCTATTTGAATGCAGGAAATAGTCAGAAGCAGAAGGAAAATAATTAAAAAAAAATATGAAATAATGATAACCAAATGAAGGTGCTTAGAATCGACCATTCTATAACATACTAAAAGTTAACTTAAAGGTGAACTAATTGCACAGGCGCAGAGCAGCCAATCAGTAATTCGTTTTGACCAGTTTCGAATTTGTTTTCAACAGTAAGAAAATGAAAGCAAAGGTCTGATTGGTTGCTATGAGCTAACTGCACGTATGCCATTTCAATTGGCCCCCTCTCTATTTTGCATATATTTTCTTTCGTTTGTAATAAACAATGCATGGTATACTACATGTCCGGTCATCTATAGCAACCAGCTCGCAGGTACTTTGCACTTTTTACTGGTCTCATGTTTGATAGCAAACATATTTCTGCTACACCTGGGCAAACTTAGCTCTTTCTATTACATAAGGGGTTTGTCTATGAACAAGTAGAAAATGAGCAGGATTTCACTTCAATAGGAAACACCTGACAGCAGCAGTACTGGTACTTTTCAGCCCAATGATGTTCCAGTGGCTGCTGTAGCAAAGAAAATGCTGATTGTGCCATGAGCTTAATGCTATGGGCTATACTATATTTTGCTTCACTTAAAACGTGGCCTTAAGTTGCTCTAAAAAGACCCCCTCCCCCAATTACAGCCTGGAATTACAGAGGAATCTGATCCTGTGGCTGCAGGGGGGGCCCAGGAGGTATAGGGCACCCCAAGAGGACCTAAGTAATGAGCAATTTTAACATATATTGGTAAAAAAAATATATTGGGGGCCCTGAAATGAATTTGCTGTAGGGCCCAGTAACATCTAGCTGCACTACTGAAAAATGCACAGATATTTGCATTGCTATTGTCTCTCATGAGTTTCCGGAGAGAATTGCTTGAAAATCACATGTACTTCCATTTTCACAATTCTTTTAGAAAGCAAGGAGATGATTTGGGACCTTTAAATAAAAATAAAATAAAAGCACCATCCTCCAGAGAATCTTTACTAGTAGCAGCAGGCTTGCTATTGCCATGGTCTCTAGACAGTCTTTGTTTTTAAGATTCACCTGCCATGAAGGAGGAAATCTTTGCATATGATTTTTTCCATCAATCATCTTGGTTTTTTTTGCGCAGAGAAAAGATGGGTCTCACTGGCCTGTGATTCAGGAGAGATTCCAAGATGGCTAGTTGTGCTAGAAACAAGCCAAGCTAGGTGGTATTAGAATTACATCTTCCTTTAACCATGATGTTTTGAAATGCAAAATCTCGTATTTCAGTGTCGAAATCCAGCACCGAGGAGCAGATTCCAGCCTGCTGAGAAATGTAGGCTGATAATACTCCTTTGTGGTGGATTTCAGTTTTCAGGCTTGCAACCTTTTCTTGAAAAATATGTCAGCCTTCCTATATATTTACAGGGTCGGACAGGGGGCCCGGGGCCCACCAGGACTACCGTCCAGGGCCCCTCACCAACATCCCCCACTCCCTCCGACCCCCCTCACCTATTACAGGGCCGCTGCTGGGTGCTGACTTCACTGCACGGCTCCCGCCGTGCGTATGTCCATTTTTAATCAGAAATTAGATTGGGAGAGGGGGGTCTGGCCCGGTGAGGGCCCATGAGGGTCGGGGCCCAACGTTTTTTTTCCCGGTGTCCCGCCAGGCCAGTCTGACACTGTATATTTATCTTTCTTTCCTATTAACAACATTGGGATCAACCACTAAAAATACCAGCCAGGTGGCAACCCTATCTGCCCTTAGCCTTAGACACTCACATGTGCACGGCCATATTGTACTGATCCAACCAGACTGATTGTGGTGCTGAACATTGCAGTTCTGGGGTACATGACTACTTCCATTCATTAGTTGTGGTTATGAGCACACAGTTCAGTGGGAGTTGTATGAATCTCACAGATACATACATGTGGAGCTAAATTATTTGTAATACACAATCACACAATGTTTTATCCTTGGAGCCTTGGATAGACTGAAGCTTGCATTCTCTGTACTAATGGCTTGGATAGTAGGGTTGAGTCCATCATGCAATGGTATCTCAGTGGAGTAATGCTTGAGTTTAGTACAAACAGTTGAAAGAGATCTGCTTATAAAAAAACTACCTGTGGGAGTTTAGTTTGTGTCTGTCCTATAAATTTTATCATATTGTGTATATTATTTATATATGATATGTATGTTATGTCATGAACACAACTCATACACTAGCACAGTGGTGTCCAACCTCAGCCTGAGGGACACATGAGGCCCAGGATGGATATAAATGAGGCCCAGCTTGAAACCCTTGTTTCTCTAGGAAACTTCATGTTGCAAAGGATTCAGGAATAGGCAGGAGGGGAGACTCTGCCCATTGCCCAGTTAGTAGTAATAATAATAATATAATAATAAGTCTATTTAATATCCATGTGTCCCATATTCCAGTGTATAGCTCCATCTGGTTATCCAACTGGTATTGTAGTTTTTTTTTGGGGAATTTTCTTTACTTTTAAAAATCAAAAGTGTTTGTGTATTTCATGTGTGACCCCAGACATTTTTTTTTCCAATGTGGCCCAGGGAAGCCAAAAGGTTGGACAGCCCTGCACTAGCAGAACCCAAGTGACAGCTAGTGGTTATCCCAACACCTGTACTTGGATGTGTCCCTGCTGTGTGTATACGATATGTTTTTAACGGTGCTCCGTAAAGATGTGACTTTGTTGCGCTTCATATCTGGCAAAAGATAAAAGAGCAGGAATGTTTCACACCTCAGTAAATTGTGTTCTTAATGTCACATGCTAGGCTAGTAATATCATGGGCTGGCATGGGAATGTATAGCACGGGTTAGAAAATTAAAATAAGATATACAATGGCCACACTATGTTTGGTGTGTGAAATGTCCACAAAATTGTATAGAAGTCTGTGTATATACTTATGTCCATAGCAGTCGACTGCAGGGCTAATACCTCATTAATTATCTAAGATCTATGTGATAGCAGCATCAGTTTAGTGAAATGATGAGTTTTGGGCACCCAGAAAGCATTGTGCTTCCAACTTGCTCTTGCGCATGGACAGCTTTCCCCTAAAGTCTTATAAGGTTTCTGTTGGAAACAATGGTCTCCCGCTCTTTAGCTGTAGTTAAAGTATATGGTGCTATTTTATTGTGTTGTTGGCCAACAGTTCCCAGCAGCGAGCAAAAGTTATTGGAGGTTTATGGGAGTTGCAATTCAGTAAAACCTTGAAAAAGCCACACATTTCAGTTTTATATTAGTAATGAGCATCACTGTAACCTGGGGAACAGAAAAATCATTCATGTTTTGTTGTGTTAATCCAAAAGAATTTGCACTTACTGTCAAGGAAGCTCACCAGACCTATACCTTACAGTTGATATCTCCCTGATCATAAGGATATTTCATGTGAGGGTTAAACGTCTGAATGTGGTTGATGATTCAGACAGCAGAGTAAAACCACAAGTAACACTGGTGCTGCACAAACATTCCTTGCTGCACTTGCCCTTTGTCTCCCTTATCCTATTCCTAACTGCTGATTGAATCAGTATTTCACTGAATGTTACCGGAAAACCACAGATGACTTGTGTCCTGCCAAAAAGTAGGAGTTTACTGGATTAGATCAGTTCTCTATCACTTACCTTTTGTTTGCATTGCATTTGGACTCCAGAACTTTCTAACATTAAAACAGCTTGTTCTGTAAACATTTCTGTTGTTGTTTTTATCAAAACTTCGATTTGCCAAAATCCATACTGTTTTATACATGTACATTAGCACATACACTACTTTTGGTCAGTGTTTTATCTTGGAAGCTGTAAAAAAATGTATATTTCTAGGCCAAAATAAACATGGGTTAACTAATAAAATCCTTCCTGCTAAGATTATGAAAGTGCGGTGTTTGAAAGTGATATTATATTTCAGCATAAGGTATTCTGATGTCATGGTGTCCTGCTGAGGACAATATGCTAGATTTTCACAAAATATTAAGAGATCTTCCTGGAAAAACACCACAGAGAGATAAGTTTGGCGAACATATTAAAAAGAATAGGTCACATAAAGCCACAAAATATTTTTCTTTCAAATGTTGCCTTTTTCCCCTTTTGGTAATTAAATAAACCACTTCATGAGTCAGCTGTAAACAGAAACATTCACACCAGCTGATCAGAGATGTTAAACTTGCAGCCTCCCAAATGTAGTAGCGGAGCTGTGTTTGGTGGGGATTCACTCAGAGGTCACTGTCCCATATGGGGCAGGATTGTGCAATAATGTATCGCCTATTTAAGGGAGTGTGACTGTGGGATAGCAGGTATAGTAGGGAGAGATGGTGCCTATAGTAA
>CM044436.1:98703813-98755716 GCA_024363595.1 Xenopus borealis
TATAGTAGCAGTGGATAATAATCTCTGGGAAGGGAGTGTGACTGTGGGATAGCAGGTATAATAGGGCTAGGGAGAGATGGTGCCTATAGTAGCAGCAGGGCCACCACTGGAGGGGGGACAGGATACATAATCCATATAAGAATGTGGGCCTGGCCGTGTAGCATAATTTACATATAAAGTTCTGTTAAAACCTACACAATTATGTAACATCCACAAAAACTGTCCTGACTTGCTTAGAAGTGTATGTAACATAAACAGAAGCTTGCACAAGGTACATATCAAGCAATTAGAATGCAGAGATACTTCAGAACAGCAGACTCTACTGACCACTAATGGAAAAAAAACTTAAAGGGGTGCAAATGAAAATTGAACTTAAGTTTCACCAAACTAAAATAAAAACATTTCTAATTAAAAATTCGGAATTCATCCAGGTCATGGTATGTTTAACAAAAGTAACTCAAAGCAACTGGACTTGCTGAGAAATGTTTCATGAAGACGTTTCACTGCTCAATATATATATCTTGAGTGTAAAATAATTACACCAAAAACAGTTTAAAGTTGCCATGTAATTAATGGTGTGCATAAAACTTCTTTGTTGTCTTTACCCGTTAGTTAATGATTACAGAATAATCTATAACATCTTTAAAGAATTTATGTTCTTTAATGACAGACCTATGCCCAAACCTATTCTATTTTTACACCTCCTAAGACCTGGCATCATCCTTTGAAGCAGGGCAAGCATAATCTCAGTAAATGAGTACAATCAGGCAGGTGCAGACTGAGAATTAAAATAGGCCCTGGCATTTCAGGTACACAGAGGCCCCACCAGCCCACTAAATACTTACATTTTATGGCACCTTATAGCAGCCCCACAACCCACAGATTGCAGGTGAGGGCAGGAAGCAGGGCTGGGGTTTTTAAGTGCAGGGAGTTGCATTTGATGGACAAGCTGATCTCACTGAGCAGAGCTTGGAACATGAATTGCATTGGTGAGAGAGCCCAGTGCAAAACCCCCACAAAAAAATCTTCAGAGGAGCTGTGAATGTACAACAACCCCTACCCAGCCCTCCAACACCCGCATCTCGGGGTCTGCTTTCCCTATAATTTTACCACTGCAGGAGAGGATTTACTGAGCTGAATTGTTTGCCGTGTAACATATTTGATTGGTTCAAGAAGCGACCTACCAGAAAGCCTGATCTTTACTGACAAATGTCCCATGTATACAGGCCTGACCAACAGTGAGAAGAGATAATCTGAGATCTGTTCAGTTTATCTGTTTACAAGTTGTAAGATCTGGCACCATCTCCTGTAGGGCACAATTTGGTTCTCTTTACACTTGACTTTTTTTTTTGGGTGGGGGATGCACTAAATGGTGACATGTTTTTATGTGTTCCTTTAAAGTGGTGAGATTTGGAGGGCTAAAATATATGAGTGCTTCCTTTACATGTTTTGTGTATTCAGATGCACATTCTTTTAAGGCAGCCATACCCAAGTTGATAAAAGCTTCTGACTTGGTCCTAGGGTTGCCACCTTTTCTGGATAAAAATACCGGCCTTCCTATATATTTTTATTTTTCCTCTATTCATAACATTGGGATCAACCATCGATTTTACCGGGTAGGCCGGTAAAATACCGGCCAGGTGGAAACCCAACTTGGTCCTTCCAGACTGAGTTGGCAGCTTACTGGCCGGTGTGTGGTGCCAGTGAATTTGCCTGAATGACTGATATCTGGCCAAAAATCTGACTGCATCAACGTGCATATGTAGTCCTTGATCCAACAGCCTGTAAATCACCAATTATGATCCTATTGTTTGGTCCTTTTATATATATACTGTATGAACTTTACCTTTAAGAGTAAGGATGTTTAGCCTATTTAAATCTTGAGAAACGTGTTCACTGATGACTCTGAGGAAGTGCCAAGTGTTAAGGCAAGAAACACGTAAGTCCAATGCACCCACTGCACAAATGTTTGTATTGCACAATGTGTTTGAAATAAAGCCGATCTTTGGATAATGAGTGGCTCTCCTTGAAAGTCTCAGACAGGGCCGTGGATATCTTCTTGTATGGTACTAAACAAGCTTAGCTCTGTGATTGCCAAACCTCTTTATTCAATATTTCAGTATAACGGAGTTCTGGCATGGTACAAATTGCTAATGTGGGGCCACTATTCAAAAAAGGAATTCCGTTCTCAACCTCAAAACTATAGTTCGGTTAGTCTGAAGTCAGTGGTAGCAAAAGGGTATTAACGAATAAGAAACTAGATTTAATTGCAAATAATTATACAATGAGTTTGTGCCATCATGGTTGTATGTATAATAGATTGTGCCGGACTAATTTAATTTCTTTTTATGTGAAGGAAAGCAGGGACCTCTATTCTGGGATGGCAGTGGATGTGATTTACTTAGACTTTGCTAAACATTGGATAAACATTGGATACAGTGCCATACAGAAGGTTGGAGGTTAAAGGAGAAGGAAAGTATTTACATTACTGGGGGTGGCAAATGTTAGGCACCCCAAATGATCGCATTTACTTACCTGACACTCCGGTCCGGTGCTCCTATCAGCCGAAAACTGCAAAGGCCTGGGGTATCCAGCGAGTAGCATCGAGCAATCATCTTCTTCTTCATTCTCATGGATGCCCATGCAGTGGAGCGATGAGCCAAACTTTAACTACAAAGCTACAGTATTTCATTCTACTGCACACACCTCAGGAAATTTGAAAAACAAAGAAGCGAAGAAGGTGTTCACTCACTGGTGCCCACTGGCAGAACCCCGGGCTGGTGCTGGTTTCTACTGATAGGAGCACTGACCCGGAGTGTCAGATAAGTAGATACAACCACTCTGGTGCCTAACTTTTGGCACCCCCAAGTAAAAATGACTTTCCTTGGAATGTTGACCTGGAAAATAGTACTTGTTCCTGGATAGAGAAGTGGCTAAAAGATAGACTACAAAGAGTGGTGGTAAATGGAACATTTTCTAATTGGACCAGTGTTGTTAGTGGGGTACCGCAGGGCTCTATACTGGGTCCCTTGCTTTTCAACTTGTTTATTAATGACCTGGATGTGGCCATTGAAAGTACGGTTTCTATTTTTGCAGATGATACTAAATTGTGCAGAACTATAGGTTCCTTGCAGGATGCTGCCACTTTGCAGAGTGATTTGTCTAAGTTGGGAAACTGGGCAGCAATCTGGAAAATGAGGTTCAATGTTGATAAATGCAAGGTTATGCACTTTGGCAAAAATAATATAAATGCAAGTTATACACAGTGTGTTGGGAGTTTTTATAGATAACAAGTTGTCTAATTTCAGGCAGTGTCATTCTGTGACCACTAAAGCAAATAAAGTTCTGTCTTGCATAAAAAAGGGCATTAACTCAAGGGATGAAAGCATATTATATTAGGCCTCTTTATCGGTCCCTGGTAAGGCCTCATCTGGAGCATGCAGTGCAGTTTTGGGCTCTAGTCCTTAAAGGAGAAGGAAAGGCTGGAGGCACATTTGGCACCCCCAAGTGCCTCCAGCCTTTCCTTCTTCTTTAAGAGGGATAGAAATTAGTGAGTGCAGAGATGTGCAACTAAACTGGTTAAAGGGATGGAAGATTTAAGTGTATGTCACAAACTTTACACACTGCTTTCTAAATTATTGGGCTACAGCCGTGCTTAGTGGAGGGCTCGATTTACCCAATGGCCAATCCTGCGTAAAAAAGCTCTTTCCTAACATATGAAGGATTCTGGGAAGGATTCTGGGAAATGTAGTTTTACAGGGGTTGGATGTAGCTTGATTGCACTGGAATGTCAGACTGTAATTTGAATTTGAATGAAGTTTCTGGACTTGTCACTAGGTTGTGCACTACTTTGTGTATAGTATTGATGTTGTTGCCCTACCCTAATAAAAAGATGCCGTAAGAATAAGGGATTGGTGAATTTTTTCGCCTTGTTTTGCTGCGGAAATGAAGACCATGGACTTGAATGACTATTATGGTTCTGATTATAGATGCACTGAAACCAAGATTCGGTTTGGGATTTTAAAATATTTCAGCAGGATTTGGATTCGTCTGAATCGAATGCTTGGCTCAGCTGAATCCTTACAATCTTGTGACTTTTTGTCATGGAAATTGCTATTTTTTTTTCCATGCTCTATGCGCGTTGATTTTCTTAGCTATTCCTTGCACTAATTTGAAATAAATGAATTAGAGTTTGGATTTGATATTAAGATTCAGCTTCATGAACCGTTCAGGCAACATTTTTTCATGAGCTCATATCTAAAAAGGAAGTTTTGTTTTCCCTTTAAAATAGTGAAATGGCATTTTAGTGCAATGCGGTGCAGTAAATGCAGTGGTGCGTCACAGCAACCCAGAAAGTGGAGGCCTTTGTCCTTTGCTGAAATGTGATTGCTAAAAACAGGAGCCTAAAGATCTGCTAATGTATAAAGCTGAGTAGTGAAGTAGTACTGTCAGGAATTCATTATACGTGTAAAGGTGGCCATAGACGCACCAATAATATTGTATAAAACACATTCGTATGAAATTTTTCGTATGGCGGGAGACAAGTTGACTGATAATGGCAGGAGACTTGTCTTCTTGTCAATTACACTGGCCAGAAAATTTTGATCAGGGTCTTTTGAAGGCATCTGAACAGGGTTGGACTGGGGGGTGCACACCGGGACTGTCCAGGGCCCCCCACTCTCGACCCCCTACCATGCTGCATGCATATGCAAAAAGTACAGTGCTGTGCGCATGGGCGCGAGAACCACGCGGCAAGCATGCGCAGAAAGAGCCTCACACATGCACGAGCGGTGCGGCAAATTGTTTTTTATATTTTTTGTAGGGTCAGGAGAGGGGTCTGGTCCAGCAGGGGCCCAGTGGGTTTATTCCCGGTGTCCCGCTGGGCCAGCCGACCCTGCATCTGAACATTGGCCATTGTTAACGTGGCTGTACACTCACTGATATTTAGGGTTTCCACCTGGCCGGTATTTTACCGGCCTGGCCGGTATTTTTGATGGCTGATCCCAATGTTATTAACAGGAAAAAAAGGTAAATATATAGGAAGGCCGGTATTTTTTTCAAGAAAAGGTGTCAACCCTACTGATATTATCGGACTAACTAATTCTTGTATGATATTCAATGCGTGTGTGGTGACAAATAAGCTGACCAATATAGGCCTCTGTCGGCTTGTTGCCCAGGCGGAAAATTTTGACCGGGCCTCTTTTTAGGCACCCCACCATCAGCCACTGTTATTGAGAATTCTATTGTTTCTACCTGTATATATCAGCTCTACACATCTGTGCTGAAACTAACAATCATTCTTTTCCAGGAAATATTGTAATAGTAACATCACTCTAGGGGCAAATTTGGGAAAGATTCCCCCTGAGTGCATTCTGTGTAACAGTACAACACTGTGACCCCCACTAACTTGTCAGTCGGTGTCGGGCAGCACCTGTCCTACGCTCCAAGGCGCATATTTTTGGAAAGCATTAGGCAGTGAGACCCCAAAGGGAGATTATTATACGAGAGGCTTCCCTTGAGTGGAACGTTTCTTGTTTCCTCTGGCAAAGGGTGAGGCAGGACACTCCTCAAGAGCAGACCTTCCCTAGAAAAGCTTGTCAGCAATGTGTGGGCTAGTGCTGCACAGGGGAGGGGGAGGCACTAAGACCCTGTGGCCTCTGAATAAGGGAGAGGGGGCAGAGGAGGAGGCACAGGAAAAACTGTGCAAGTTGCCGATGACTTTTTGCCTCCTTGATTTATCTGGGAAGGGAAATGAGAGAGGAGCTGGGGCTGAGATCAGAGGCACCCTGGCTAATCCCCAACGCTTACATGCAAGCATCCCCTCTGCCTAATAACACTGCTCAGAACAGCCTCATAGGGAAGCTATAAGAGCAAAGGGGAAATGTTCATTTGCAGGATTTGGAGAAGGATCAGATAAACAGCTCCTGAGATAAAGGAACAACAGCTCCACAGCACAGGGGTCAGTGCAGAGACAGGGCAGGATCATCAGCTGTGCCTACCTACCTGCTAGTGCCAACTGAATATCCGGGCATGCAGCTTTGAGCACATACATGGAGAGAATCAAAGGTAAGTCTTCATCCTCTGCTACTTCTCTTACCTGTTAGGTCTGACACATAAAGAGAAAGAGAACACTTATTATTATTTAGCATTGTCCCTTTCTTCCTGCCTTGCCAACCTTCTGCTGCATACTTAAATGCATGTGACATGTCTTCTATTGTATTGCACCTGAGCATGGGGTCCCACGAAAGCTTGTGCTCTAACTTCTGCAATCAAATGTGATAAAGGCAAGGCAACTGCCAGTCTGAGTTGGTGTGCTCCTTCCGTACATGAAGGATGTATGTCTTCTACTCACACAACAGAAAGAAAATACTATTGGTACAAAGGACCTGCAATTTCCAATGACATTTTTGGAAAGTAAAAGTATGATTGTAAATTGATGGCACTCACAGGATTTTTTGGTTTCCTTGACAAAGGTCCTTGTGTGGGACCGAAACGTTGGATTAATAAACCTTTTCCTGCTTTGACTTTTTGCTCAAATCCTGTGAGTGCCATCACCTACACTGTGTATATATATATATATATATATATATATATATATATATATATATATATATATATATATACATGGCGCAGGTGAATAAATTCACAAAATGCCAGAAAAATTAATCCGGGTCTCGTTTTGGATGCCGGCATCCGTTTTTTTCGAAACTGGCAATGGGCGCCGGTATCCAAAAATGATCGCCCAAGTCCAAAACAAGACGCGGCGGCGTTTCGCGCCATATTCGCCCATCACTAGTTCTGATGTCTGTGCACAGTGAATGTAATCTCAATCCCAATCCCAATATTCAACCCAAACCGCAGGTCAACCCGTGGGTCATGCGGGTTGCAAGTCAAGATGCACATTCCTACTTTGCTGCTCTCCCTGCTATTAATGTGCATGAGTCATGGCAACACATTCAATTAGGCCTTGACCAGACAAGCAAAATGAGTCTGCTCTTAACATTTGTGTTTCTTTTGTTAACTCTGAGTCTTTACCCCAAAGCCACACATATTCTTAAGTAAAGGATATACAGTCAGGGAATGATCAGTATTTTGTTGTTCAGTTGAGAGACAAGAGGCGAGTGGTAGTACATGGCAGGACATGTGTTCTATGTACACATCATTGCAGTAACTATATATTATAAGAGTGCTGGTAAATGGGATAGCTGCCCAGACAAGGGAATATATAGTTTAATCTGCTGATGTATATGCTGATTCAGCCATCCAAACACCCACACTGCAGGTTTTCTGGATATGCTCCCAGGAGAATAATTAGATGTCATCAGTAAAAGTGCACGTGACATATTGAAATTTACACTTTTTAAGCCTCTACAGGAACACAATAAATATTCAAATGTACTTTTTTTTTTTTATTGATTTTCTTATATTGCTATGCCAATGATCAAAGCTAAAGGTTAGCTTTTCTCAATCACACTGCAATTTACACTTGCCCATGTGTACGCATAAAAACTTCTCAGAGTGGGCACATGCAGCAATGACTGCTGACCAATCAGGAGAAGCATATAAATGCATAGCTTGCACATTGCAGTTGTAAAAGAGAGGTGCAGCAGTGGTAACACACAGGAGAATGCAATGAGCCCTGACCCGTTACAGCCTGAGCATAAATGGGCCGAAATAACAATATGGAACATTTAATTAACATTGCTATTGACCTGTCTGCCCCTAATTTATGGTATTAAGTATCCTGCCAAATGAAGTGATTGTATGTGCTCCTGACCAGAAGCTTCTTCGGCTGTCTTGTGTGGGGTATGGTGCTAGTAGAAGCTGTATGTTGGGAGCAGATACATTCACTTCAGTAGCAATTTATAACAAACTAGTCACACAATAATGTAGCAAACAAGGGTTACAGCATACAAGTCAGTTAACAATCTAAAACACAAGCTTTCAAAATAAATAAATGATAAGTACCTATCATACACAGGAAACATGTACAGGTGTTTACTGCATGACAGACATGATATTATGTGAGAGCAAGTTAACTAAAAAAAATCCATTCTTTCCTCTAGGGAAAAGAGTTTTTTCTTGGTTAGACAAAGTTCTGCTCCAGCAGAATTGCACACTGAAATCCATTTTTCAAAAGCGCAAACAGATTTTTTTTATATTCAGTTTTGAAATTTGACATGGGGCTAGAAATATTGTCAATTTCCCAGCTTCCCCAAGTCATGTGACTTGTGTCTGCAATTTAGGATGGAACTACTTTCTGGCAGGCTGTTCTCCTACTTAATGTAACTGAATTAGTCTCAGTGGGACTTGGTGTGTTGTTCTTAGATCTACCAGGCAGCTTGTATTAGGGAGCTGTTATCTGGTTACCCTCCCATTGTTCTTTTGTTAGGCTGCTGGGGGGGGAAGGTAGGGGGCTGATATAACTCCAAATTGAAGTACAGCAGTAAAGAGTGACTGAGGTTTAACAGAGCACATGTTACATGACTGGGGCAGCTGGGAAGCTGACAATATGTCTAGCCTCATGACATATTTCAAAATTGAATATAAAAAATCTGTTTGATCTTTTGAAAAATGGATTTCTGTGCAGAATTCTACTGGAGCACTATAAGCTGATGTGTTTTGAAAAAAAACATGTTTTCCCATGACAGTATCCCTTTAGGATAGGGGCAGACAAGCAGATTCGGGAAGATTTAGTCACCAGGCGACTAATCGCCTATTCTGCCCGGCGACAATCTCCCCGAACTGCTTTCTTCCTGGTTTCTGTGTGCTTCAATGAGGAATCGCCTGTGCTAATTCACTTGCGGCGCTTCAGTGTCCCGAAGTCGCCTGAAGTTTCCTCGCCGCCTTGTTTATTTGTCTTCTCCTAATAGAACCAACATCTGAATAGCTCTAAGACTTGTGTGAGCATTAGGCACTCTTGTATCTAGACTGCTGCACCAAACCTCTGTTTTACATCTCCTCTTAAATGAAGGCATGTTATAAACATACTTAGCAATGCCAAGACAGCCATATCAATGAGTCTGCTGTACCTTAGGATTCAGTGACACGTATACAATACTGTACACATACTGTCATTTGCTTGCTGTAAACAGATTATAAAGTCCTGTGTGTATATAGTTTATTTTGTGCACTGGAAGTTTTTTGTGTGCATGTGTATTTATTCATGCAATGGAGCCTGCTAGTTTACTTGTACAAACAATACATTTTATGCAGAACCACTAGAGGTACTGGTTATGTAGGAGGAAAAAAAACTATATGGAAGCTCCCATTTATAGGTAAAAGGTTAATGAAGAGGTATAGCACATGGAAAGTGTAAAATGCAGCCTTGAGATTGCTGCCAATTGTGGATAAATCTGTTTTGATATACAGGTATGGGAACTGTTTGTTATCCCGAAACAGTTATCCAGAAAGCTTAGAATTACGGAAAGGCTGTCTCCCATAGACTCCATTATAATGAAATAATCCAAATTTTTTTATAAATTATTTCCCTTTTCTCTATAATAATAAAATAGTACCTTGTACGTGATCCTAACTAAGATATAATTAGGGGCAAATTTACGAAATTCACGTGAAATGATCGAAGTTCGATCAGTATCCGATCGTACGAATTCATCGAGAAATCGAATATCGAGCAAAATGATAGCCTAAAACAATTCGATAAGCATTCGATAGTCGAATGCTTATCAAATTTCGATTTTGGTCAAGCTAATTTTGGGGAATAATAGTACATTTTCCCCTTAATCTTTATTGGAAGAAAAACCAGCCTATTGGGTTTATTTAATGTTTACATGATTTTCAAGAAGACTTAAAGAAGATTCAAATTACAGAAAGATCAGTTATCCCGAAAACTCCAAGTCCCGAGCATTCTGGATAACAGGTCCCATACCTGTATAAGCCATTTAACATCTTTGCAACATACTGTCTCTGTATTACGTATAAATATTCTCTAGCACAGTAGTAGGACATTATCTTGATGTCAGTGGGTTACACCATTAGTCGTAAGGGTTGCCACCTTTTCTTGAAAAAAATACCGGCCTTCCTATATATTTATCTTTTTTTCCTATTAATAACATTGGGATAAACCATCAAAAATACCAGCCAAGCCGGTAAAATACCAGCCAGGTGACAACCCTATTAGTCGCTTTGAGATGGTTGTTGCACCCTTGAAATGTTATTTATTTTAAAGATGTGTCCCTTTCTCATGGTGTCAGCTAGTGATGCTGATCTCACTTCTGCCTGATACAATGAAACATTGTTGGGAGCAGTAAACAACATGACCTGGACAATAACAATACATGTTGTGCGTGAGTGATCCGGAAATTTTGGCAGAGCAGTGCCATTGCAGAATCAGTACGAGGAGCAAAACTCATTCTTCTAATGTGCATGGTGCACAAAACTATATGAAACTTTTTTTTGTTGGGTGAGAAGGTATACTTGCAGCTCCATGACAAACCCCCAGTTGCTTGGCCACATTGAGAGACTTGTTGGTCCCCAATGCAGTTGCCGTCCAACCTAATGACCATTAAGGTTCTGGCCAGAAATGGCATCTTTTTGGATCTACAGACAGTCCAATGCACTATTAACTCAGGAGTCTAGAGTGAATGAGTCAGCAATTGAAATCTTCCTGGGTATGGCCATCTTTAAATAGCAGATTTTGGACCACAGGAAATGAAAGATGTGATCCCATGGGTGACAATTTCAGATGTACAATAGAAACATACCTTGGAGCCACATTCCAATCAATGGCCCCACTTCAAAATGTAGACCAGCAGTTATAACTAGTGATGGGCAAATTTATTTGCCTAGCTCGAATTCCCGGCAAATCCCTGCAATTCTCTGCCAGCGAATAAATCCATGAAACACCCTTAAAAATTCACCAGAGAAAATTCGCCGGTGTCATTTTCCGATTGTCAAGATTTTTCGTGAAATCGTTCGAAATTCACGAATTTATAGTGAAATCGTTCGAAACTCATGAATCTATAGTGAAATTGTTTCGAAATTCACAAATTTATAGTGAAATCGTTCAAAATTCACAAATTTATAGTGAAATTGTTAGAAATTCACAAATTTATAGTGAAATTAATATTCACAAATGTTTTGTGAAATTGTTCGAAATTGACAAATTTATAGTGAAAGCATTAGAAATTCACGAATTTAAACTGAAATTGTTCAAAATTCATGAATTTATAGTGAAAATCGTTCGAATTTCCTGAATTTATAGTGAAAACGTTTGAATTTCATGAATTTTTCTTAAACTTTCAAATTTTTGCTAATTTTTCGCCGTTTTTGTCCCAGATTCGCCCATCACTAGTTATATATTTTCTTGACGGATGACAGCATACCTATAATTTAGGTTGTGCAAATTAGATAGAGCAGTGGGATGACTAATTATAGTTTAAATATAAAGTGCAAGCATTTACTACAGTGCTTTGCAATATATTAGTGGATGAAGTAAACAAATAATGAAACAATCAAAGAAAGGCAAGAGGTCCCAGCTTGCCACAAGAATGTTGACTTCAGAGCATGTCTTTTCACAGCTAAGGGTTTACACTCTATTTTGTGATACAGTGATCTCAACACACAAGATTTTCATTGTTTCCTCGGCTGATACCTAATTCCAGCTAAGATTCTGTAAACCTTTCAACAACGTTTTTTAAAACGTGTGCTGACTTGGCCAGCGAGCCTGGTGGAATCAGGTTGGGCTCACTAGTTTCAAGATATATCATATAATAATGATTGAGGCCAACTTATGGAGATGCGCAAGAGTAGTCTGGTGGATCCTAAACTGTGGGGCAACCCAGAGCCTTGGTTGGAGGTCATATAAAGGGATAAATAGAGCTGAACACATTTGCTGTCCAAGATTATCCTTTTTATTTGTATTCTGTAATTACGTTTGACCACATTTCCCATTTTTCTAAATCTAATTCTATTTATATTTGCTAAATTTGATAGACCTTATTTTATGGTGTTGTTCCTCTTGACATTGCAGAGAAGCAGAACGATAACAGTATTCCCCACTGGTATATTTTTTATTACGGGATCTGAGTGCATAAAAAGAGAGTAAATATTCAGTAGGAACTTGAGTATCCACTGATGAACTGTATACCACATTTTTCTCATTTCTGGGTCTGGTCACAATTGGTAAGAACTTGAATGGATCAGGAGCATGGTACATATCCATGTGTTATGCTTAGGAGATATCTATATAACTAGTGCTGTAACACACTTAAGAGGAGAACTACTTATTCAGTAATTGCCCTAAACACATCAGATAGTGTTGATGGCCAACTGTTGCTTATGAATGAGTAAATCATTACTTCTCCAACAGATTTCAGGAGCCTCTATATTCAGGAGTGGATATCCAGCCCCTGACATTTTTAGTGCTAAGGAAAGTAAGAGGGAATACAAAAAACATGTGGTTGGCACCACACTTAATTGTGCAGCTGTGTTTGCTCTGTTAAATGCTGTCTGGGATTACTTTTCTACAATGAATCTAACTTGCTTGCAAAACTATGAATGTATTTACAAATGCCCACTGTAATGATAATGTTCATTCTTTAAAAGGATGGTGAGATACACGACAAGGGCAACTGAATGGTCTAATACAATACTTTGCTAGTATCCAGTGAACATGGATAGCCCCATCCTTTCCCACCTCCACCCTGGCTTTTTGATTCTACAGGATAGGAGCATTTCCTATATTTCCGGAGGTCTCAACCGTCCCCTCCCCAAGCAAATCCCGGCCTCCGCCACAGGATGTGCCATACACAGGAAACTTCTGAGCTAAAATCTCTGACCTTGGTGCTGCACCTGACCAGTCTCCTCATATAACATGGGAAGGGAAGGGCTGTTGCTACAAGAACAGCAGCTACAGTGGGTTCTGGTAAATTATAATAACATTCAACCCCTATGTCTAGGGTCTAAATTAGTTTCCACGGTTTGAGTTGCTATCTGGAAACCTACTGATTTTGCTTATATTGGTACAGAAGAAGCAAAGCACATACAATAAAATGATTGGGCTTATCAGAAAGTTAGGGTCAGGTAGTGACCTACATGCATAATAGATGACTTGAAATATCCTGAATCATGTCAACAGGAATGTGAAAGGCAATGATCCCCACCAGTGGCTCATGAGCAACATGTTGCTCACCTACCCTTGGCTGTTGCTCCTCAACCCCTTGGCTGTTGCACCCAGTGGCCTCAAAGGAGGTGTTTATTTTTCATGCTTTGCTTAGAGTCAAGTTTTAGTTACATAAAAACCAGGTTTACTGTCAAACAGAGTCTCCTGTAGACTGCTAGTCCCTACAGTGGCTACCAAATGGCTACCAAATAGCAAATTACAAGCCTTACCCCAGGAACTTTTTTTTTATGCTTCTGTTGCTCCCCAAATCTTTTTACATTTGAATGTGGCTCAAAGGTCAAAAAGGTTGGAGACCAGACCAGGACTGGCAATCTGTGGGTTCTGGCAAATGCCAGAGGGGCTGCTATAAGGTGCCATAGAAAGTCAGTATTTGGTGGGCTGGTAGGGCCTGAAAAAGTGGATGGATTAAGGAGGCATCTGGTGACTGGATAGATGATAAGGTGGCAACAGGTTTAGGCCCTCATTTTGAACCAATATCACCACTGTCACATTAATATCGGCTTTATATATACCCTAAAACAGTGCAATATCTTTAAAGGGATACTGTCATGGGAAAACATGTTTTTTTTTAAAAACACATCAGTTAATAGTTCTGCTCCAGTAGACTTCTGCACTGAAATCCATTTCTCAAAAGAGCAAACAGATTTTTTTATATTCAGTTTTGAAATCTGACGTGGGGCTAGCCATTTCGTCAATTTCCCAGCTGCCCCTGGACTTGTGCCAGCACTTTAGGAGGGAAATGCTTTCTGGCAGGCTGTTGTTTTAACTTCTCAATGTAACTGAATGGAATGCAGTGGGACATGGGTTTTACTATTGAGTGCTGTTCTTAGATCTACCTTTCAGCTGTTATCTTGTGTTAGGGAGCTTTTATGTTAGGGAGAGTGATATCATTCCAACTTGCAGTACAGCAGTAAAGAGTGATTGAAGTTTATCATAGCACAAGTCACATGACTGGGGGCAGATGGGAGATTGACAATATGTCTAGCCCCATTTCAGATTTCAAAATGAAATATTAAAAAATCTGTTTTCTCTTTGAGAGCAGAATTCTGATGCATTTTGAAAAAAACATTTTTCCCATGACAGTATCCCTTTAAATGCAGCAAGCCAATAATCATTTATATTTAATCATGCTTAAAATATTCCTAGTTATATGTTTAATAATAAACCTCCTGAGAATTACACCGAACAACAGCAAAATGCTCTGTAAATTGCTACACTGAATTGGTATATAAAGTCCAGTTTAAAAGCTCAGTTCAAGAGATTTATGAGAGCTCACCCATAATTCCCTAACATAACCACCCTGGAGAGCCAATAAAATGTTCATACATACAAATGTTAGTGTGAGTACATACATCGCTTAATTGAAATACACTCAGGCACATTCATGATACAATTGTAACTTGTAACAAGTGACAGTTTCTTTTCTGAAGCAGAATGGGTTTTTCCTTGTGATGGTTCATTCTGTGAACAGCCAAAGCCCTCCAATGACAAATTTATTGACCTGTAGCCAGGGTTGCCACACAGCCGGTATTTTACTGGCCTAGCCGGTAAAATACCTGCAAGGGCCAGGGCCGGCATTACAAATTTACCGGCAATGTAGTTGCCGGTAATTTGTAATACCCTTACAAAAAGCCATCTGCCCTTCACTTTAAACATATTTGTTCCCAGACGCTGTGGTGGCTCCGCCCCTTAAGCGTCACAGCCCATCCCTTTTTTGTGTCATTTTCCATGACTTTACCCCCTTTACGTCGCTCCCCGCCCCTTTTACGTCGCATCGTTCCCCGCCCTTTTACATCACTCCCCGCCCCTTTTTCCGCCCCCAGCACTTGCCGGAATTTTTTTTTTTTTTTTTTAAAGGTGGCAACCCTACCTGTAGCCCTCCCCCAGGTGTCTTAGAAGCTATCCCAGTTAGTGATGGGTGAATCTGACGCGTTTCGCTTCACCAAATATTTCGGAAACAGCGAAAAATCACAAAAAAATGCATTAAAGTCTATGGATGTCAATTTCGTTTTGTGTCGCGATGTAGCACGTCAATTTTTTTGTTGCACACCTATTCTTTTCACCCACTAGAGTCTATGGGTGCGATTTTCGCTGCAAAACTTAACAAAACATTTCACTCATCAATAATCAAAGCACTGTACATAACTCACTCAGGGTTTGATCCAGAACAGGCAGCCTGTGTTTATACTGCTCTGTGGCTGTATAAGGAGAGAAGAGATGTGACTAAAGACAGCGCTACAAAATATGTTGGTGCTATAGAAATACATGTTAATAATAAACACTGCCCTGTTCACCCTTTCTTAATTCTGTGTTTGAGAATCACTCAACTCCTTCCCTGCACTCCACAGAGTCTAATCCAAACCTTGACTACTCTATTCCAGCATTCCATTAATGCCTGGCATTCAGACAAACTCCCAGAACTACTTCAATCTTGGCACCTGATTGGGCTGAAAATGTCTGCTGTTTTACATAATTCTCCATTCATCTCCATTGCGTTCATTCGGCATATTAACCGGGTTTACTATTCATGTATTTTCTATAAAATAAATAGGAAAAGTGTGAGTTTCACCTATTTAAACATATCCAACCATTTCAAGGTAGGACTGGCCCGGTGGGACACAGGGAAAAAACCCGAGCCAATGGTGGGTTGTGGTTCCACCCCCTTTGGTGTCATGGCATGCCCCCTTTGATATAACAACACGCCCACTTTCTTCCCGCCCCCACCACCACCGTCGGTAAAAAAATTTTTAAAAGGCGGCAACCCTAACCATATGGTGATACCTAATTACCTATGTAGAATGACTCTGAACCAAGCAATATATTTGCCACGTAAACTATAATAAATGCTGCTATGTAGTAAATACAGATATCACTGGTTTAGTAATTAAACTGAATTAAACTGATTGCGGATGAACTACCATACTGCAGGATTTTAGCAGGTATCTGGTGGTATGCCGTGAGTTTTAAAAAACATTGGATAGAATTACACTATAGTTTTAAGACCTGTTATCCATAATGCCTGGGGCTTTCAAGATAAAGGATCTTTCTGTAGTTTGGATCTTCATACTTGATGGCTGCATGAACCTGTTAATAAAGCACTGTTCTACCCTGCTCATCCTCGGCTGCCAAAACGTAACAATACTTACTAGCAAATCATTTCAATATTAAATAAACTCAGTAGGCTGGTTCTCCTTCCAATAAGGATTATTATTATATTTTAGTTTGGATTATGTACATGAAATTATTTTTAAAAATGTGGATTATTTGTTGTTTGGTAGCCCTTTTCGGTAATTTGGAGCTTTCTGGATAATGTATTAGATGTATTAGACAAATATAAAGGGGCTCGGGATAAAAACAAATGCATAAAACACAGTAGATGTTAATATTTCTTTTATAATAGTAGCATCTCTTTTATAATGAAGGGATGTGAGCTGCCAGGAAATATTATAAAGTCGGCTACTAGTAACACAAGCAGCTGCTGTACTGTAAACCAACCTACCCAATGGCGTCTCTGTCCTCGCCTTTATCTGTGAAATTTAGAGCCACATGTGCTTGTGTCTATAACATGATATATATATTTATAAACACTCAGTGAATTGAAACTCTCTACAAATGCCTGTGGTTTGAGCAACTGCTGGAAAATGATTCTTTGTTAACATGATTCTCCTTCAAAAGATAATGCCATAGGGCAATTACACGTGTGACACAGCATTTGGAATTGCCTGGATTTATGGAAGGTTGCATTGCATTACATTGGAAGTTGGAGATTATCAGCATTTACTTGTCTTCTCTTTGAAAGCAAAACATTGATTGGTTACTGAGGGTTGCTAGGCCTAAACATGGTGGATGGGCCCCACTACTGGTCAGTAGTCTGGCCTCCTTCATAAAACTATAATAAAGGGATACTGTCATGGGGAAAAACTGTTTTTTTCAAAAGCATCAGTTTATAGTGCTAAAATCCATTTCTCAAAAGAGCAAACAGATTTTTTTTATATTTAATTTTGAAATCTTACATGGGGCTAGACATATTGTCTGATAAACTTCAGTCACTCTTTACTGCTGTACTACAGTTGTAGTGATGTCATTCCCTCCCTCCTCCCCCCAGCAGCCTAACAACAGAACAATTGGAAGGTAACCAGATAACTGCTCCCTAACACAAGATAACAGCTGCCTGGTAGTCCCACTGTGACTCCTCCAGTTACATTGAGTGGGAGAAACAACAGTCTGCCAGAAAGCAGTTCCATCCTAAAGTGCTAGCTCTTTCTGAAATCACATGACCAGGCAAAATAACCTGGGATGGCTGCCTACACACCAACATTATAACTAAATCATGTCAGAATCCCTTTAATGTTTAGAGTGACCCTTTAGAGAAGGTCTACACGAGGAGATTTGGGGAGATTAGTCGCCCCAGCAACAAATTGCCTCTTCTTTTGGGCGACTCATCTACCTGAACCGCTTCCCCCTGTCTTGCACCGGCTAAAATGAAAATCGCCTGCGGGAATTCACGTGCGGCGCTTAATTTTCCCAAATCGCTGGGGCGACTAATCTCCCCGAATCTCCTTGTGTAGACCTTCACTAAATCTTTTGGGCTCCAGCAACGCTGTACTATCCACAATGGTAATAGTTCCACATCACATTTAAACTCCCAGAGCTATATTTAGCAAGAATCATGTAGTTCTTCTTTACAGCATGATCAAGTTGTTACCTGTCTGTGCATAATAGTGTATGGCCTCTATAATGTTTATGTTAGGCTTGTATGAGAGATGTAGTTCAGGGCAATTCAAGGGTTCTTTTCTGCTAGTGTATAAGCCAGTAATGTAACTAGAGGGGCGGGCCCTGGCGCAGGATGTGCAGCCCCCACCCCCCTCCGTACGGGATTTTCCAGCCGGAAAATTCAATAATCCGACCGGAATCAGTAGTGCGCGAGTTGCTGGGGGGCCCTGAGGGGGTGTGGGCCTTGGCCCAATCGAACGCTCTGCTCCCCCGTAATGACGCCACTGGTATAAGCAGAATCCCATACCAGCGATGGGAAAAGTGAAAGAGGCTAAACTTTAAAAGAAATATTCTACAGTATGTAATGTTTGTTCTACAAGAAAGGGCTATGCAAAGATTTGTTACATGTGGTAGAAGTCCTTTATGTGGATTTCTTTTGTGTGGCTCTGGTAAAAAAAAACACCAAATCAACATCATATACAAAACTTTCTCTGAAGATGAGAGAGAGGAAATCCCTAAACTTGGCTCTTGTCCAATTTCATGGGGATCCGATCCTGTTGTGTCCCCCAGTGTTACAATGTCACAGTAATTACCAGTATAAAGTCGTCAACTGCTCCTCCCTGTGACCCTTAGGTCTGTGTCGTTTTATTTAGGAGGATAGAATATCTGAGGATTTTCAGCATGACATTACAGACTGCACTATAGAACCGTGAGAAGCTTCATGGAGGGGCAATAAAGGAACTGTGCTGTGCAATGGGTTACAATGATGTCTTCAGAAGCTGCATTATTTCTGTCCTATATGTTTCTTATTTAGTTTTAGCTTTGTGTGGTTTAGGGATGGCGTGAACCGCGGAAAAAAAGTTCGCGAACTTCCGGAAAATTGCGAACGGTTCGCGAACGGTTCGCGAACCCCATAGACTTCAATGGGAAGGCGAACTTTAACAGCTAAAAAAGACATTTCTGGCCAGAAAAATTATTTTAAAGTTGTTTAAAGGGTGCAACGACCTGGACAGTGGCATGCCAGAGGGGGATCAAGGGCAAAAATGTATCAGAAAAATCCATTGTTGACACAGCGCTGCGTTTTGTGCTGTAAAGGGAAAAAAGTCACTCAGGTGGTTGTGGAGACTGTAATATTATTGATATTTAGACAGAATGTGAACAAGCTCACACAGCTAGATGGCAGTTGTTTGAAGAACACACTGGGCAAAAAATGCCTACAGGGCAAATAATGGCTACAAGGTCAACGTATACACTACTACAGCGGTGGATACGGATTACGTAAAATATATTATGGCTGCTTGAAAAAAGTCACTCAGGTGCTTTTTCTGGAGAGGGTAATATTATGGATATTTAGACAGAATGTGAACAAGCTCACACAGCTAGATGGCAGTTGTTTGAAGAACAGTAGATTACTAGCCAGCAAACTTACTATCCACTGTCCCTGAAATCACTAACAGCTCTCCCTACACTATCTCTTCCAAGCACACACAGGCAGAATGAAAAAACGCTGCAGGGCTTTGGTTTTTATAGGGAAGGGGAGTGGTCCAGGGGGTGTGGGGGTGGTCCAGGAGGGAGAGCTTACTGATTGGCTGCCATGTATCTGCTGGTCTGGGGGAGAAATGGCAAAAAAAAAGCGCCAACTAAGGCGAACCCAAATTGGCGAACGTCGCGCGACGTTCGCGAACTTCCGGCGAGCGCAACAGCCGATGTTCGCGCGAACAAGTTCGCCGGCGAACAGTTCGCGCCATCCCTAGTGTGGTTTACAGTTACACTGATGGAAAAGTATTGTACAGGTACCAGTGTTTGCTTGTATTTTAAGGTGGCCATACACAGAGAGATCCACTCGTTTGGCAGTATGCCCTCATTGAGGTGGGGGCTATCGTGCTGATCTGATTGTGGGCACTAGGGCCCAATGATCAGATTATAACGCAGTAGAACTGCAGTCGGATCACAGGACTGCATCAATGAACAGACGCGGTCTGTTATCCGACAGGATATCCCAGGGATACTGTCATAGGAAAAACATGTTTTTTTTCAAAACACATCAGTTAATAGTGCTGCTCCAGTAGACTTCTGCACTGCAATCCATTTCTCAAAAGAGCAAACAGATTTTTTTTATATTCAGTTTTGAAATCTGACATGGGGCTAGACATTTTGTCAATTTCCCAGCTGCCCCTGGTCATGTGACTTGTGCCAGCACTTTAGGAGGGAACTGCTTTCTGGCAGGCTGTTGTTTTTCCTTTTCAATGTAACTGAATAGTACACAGTGGGACATGGGTTTTACTATTGAGTGTTGTTCTTAGTTCTACCAGGCAGCTTATTTGTTTACCTTCTCATTGTTCTGTTGTTAGGCTGTTGGGGGGGTTGGAGAAGGGGGCAATATCACTCAAACTTGCAGTACAGCAGTAAAGACTGATTGAAGTTTATCAGAGCACAAGTCACATGGCTTGGGGCAGCTGGGAAATTTACAAAATGTCTAGCCCCATGTCAGATTTCAAAATGAAATATAAAAAAAAATCTGTTTGCTCTTTTGAGAAATGGATTTCGATGCAGCATTCTTCTGCAGCAGCACTATTAACTGATGCATTTTGGAAAAAAAAATTTCCCATGACAATATCCCATTAAGGATTGATGGCCTGGCTGTGAGTAAAATTCATATTCTGCTCTAAATATACCACTGAAAATGTTTAAACTGAAATAGAGCAGCTTTCCGCATCAGACAAAGAGATGTTCCGAGGAAGAGGGGTGACAGGAAGGAGACAATAAAATAGGAAACAACAGGACAATGTGGCACAGGACAGATTGGAAGACACTAGTGTGGTCTGAGCCATAAATACACACATTTAAAACCCTCCTCTACGTAAATTACTGCTCCAAATATTTGCAACTGACTTGATCAGATTTACTGAAAATGAATTCATTCACTGAAGGCTTTCTAACATAGTGACGACTCCCAAACGCATCTCCTTCTATAGTCAGTGCTTCTCCCTTGGGTTCACTCACTCCAACCGGCAGCGCAATGACATCACAGCCCTTCCTTCCTTTGGCAAGTACACATTTCCCTTCTATCCCAGGTGAGGGCCAAGAATGTTGTTTAATATCTCATGTGTATATGTTAGTGTTCTGTTGTCTCTTGTGCATGTTTATCTGTTCCTGTGTTTGTCTCTCTGTATCATTGGGAGGGTCAATTATTACGAGAAAACACGGTACCTGCAAAGCTATTGGAATTTATTTTGAGTTACTGTTGTTAAAAATAATTGCTTCCTCCGGGGACAATATTTTTGTCGTAGCTAAAACTTTACATTCTAGACGTCCTTTTTGTAACCTCCTTGTGGCTCCCGAGGTGAATAAGAATGTGGTTAGAATATAGGAACACAGGAAAATGAATTCCTTCAGGGTGAGAAAGACAAACTGTTGTTTTAACTCTTCCAGAGGATCAAATTATCTACCATGTAGGAAAAACTGATGATGTTATTATCCGATCCCTAAACTTGAAACAGTAAATAAAGTGCCCATCGTATTGAAAACATTAGAGAGCAACAATAACTAAAACACGATTTTAGTGGAATGTAACATTTTGTATTAAAGGGCAAGGAAAGGCAAAGAAATAAAATCCCATTTTTACTTTCTTTAATGAAAAAGAAATCTATCTCCAATATACTTAAATTAAAAAATGTGTACTGTTTTTATAAGAAACCTTTTCTAGATAAGAAATTATCAATTCACTTTAGTGATTAGAGGAATTCCAAGTAGTAACTCTTTATTATCCTCTATCCTGACCGCACCCTACTCTACCCCAAAAATCATAAGCTGCATTCATTTATCTCACCAACTATTTACTGCAGAGTTACAGGTATACAATCCAGTAAACAGATAGATAGATGTTAGATTTTGCAAAGTATGGTGGAGGACTGGACCAGCCTCAGGTACTTATGGTGTATTGGAAAGGTGTACATTCTGGTTTCCATTAGCAAAAGCCCATAAATTAGATGTTTGATTGTAAGTGGTTTGCACCCCACACAATTGCAGCTTAGTGGGCAGGCAGCAAAACAGGCATTCAGGCATTTATAGTGTCAGTGAGCATTTCCAGTTGTAATTACCTGACCTGCATGTGCTAAGAGTTTGGTGATTACTATTCAGGTTGATGGAGGGCCAATACTGATTCTTATACCTCCCTTCTATCAAGTAGGAAACCACTTAGGCAGTACACTGCTGGCAAACATATTTAACACCATTAACACTGTATTATTTTATTATTTACTTGTACTTGACAAGCTCCCCTGTAGCAACTGGCAGTTAATTAATTACTATCTAGTGTTGGTGCAGAGCACAGCCAGACCTAATTTTGCAGCCTTGTACTTCTTTATAAATTTCCCTTTATATATATATAAGGCGAGGCAATTTTGAGCGATTTTAAAAATCGTGCCGCTCCGTGTGAATAAGCGCAGGCGTTTTTAAGCCTCGCCGGTGCGCAGCGGTGCCTAGCTATTCGGGGAGATTCGCCCCCGAATCTCCCCGTCTGGCCTTAGCCTTAATAATATCCTAATTAGTAGTGCTGTTACACCATCAGTATGAAAGTAGTATGTCTTGTGAAGTTGTTGAGTTTGCGTGGGCAGGTATATTTTCTCCCAGGGTGATATAGATCTCACAAGGAGGTGATTGGGTGTCTTAATGAATGCCCTTCGCTTAAGTGTTGATATAAAATAATTCTACACACATCAGAGGAGGTTAGACACAATTGCTCTTATGTATTCAGGACCAGTATCCCTTATCGGTGCCCGAGGGGAAGGAGAAACAACTGACCACTCCATTAATCCTCCTCCCTTCACTTCATTTACCACCCACTCTTCCCCATGTTTTGGGCTTTTGTGAAGTTGCCTATTTCTTTTAACTAATTAGCTATGCTAGACTGGACAGGCTGATGTCATAACAGACACACACATATAAATGCCAGAACCAGCACCCACAAGGCTGGGTAAGTTTTCAGAGTCAATAAACATTGCTTTCACTGGATGTGTAATTTCAGAAGCTTTTTTTGTTCCACTGAACTTTGCTATAAGAAGCCATTATACAGCTGAAGGATGTTGAGGTAGTGCTTTTCAGATTTTATATCATTTTATCTCCTCTTGCCTGAAAAAAATAAAATAAAATGGGAGTTCCTCACTTAAAGGAACAGCAACATCAAAAAATGAAATTGTAATAAAAATAGAATGCACTGTTGCCTTACACTGGTAAAACTGCTGTGTTTGCTTTAGAAACACTACTATTGCTTATATAAATAAGCTGTTGTGTAGCCATGGGGACAGCCATTCAAAGCAGAAAATGCTTAGGCTACACAACAGATATCAGATAAGCTCTGTAGAACATAATGGTGTTATCTGTTATCCACTATTTAACCTGTGTCATATATCCTTTTTTCAATTTCCGCCATTGCTACACAGCAGCTTGTTTATATGAACTATAGTAGTGTTTCTGAAGCAAACACATCAGTTTTACCAGTGCAGGGCAACACTATATAATATTTTCATTGCTTTAAACACTTTCATTTTTTTTGTGTTACTGTTCATTTAATGGCTACAGGACAGCAGAGGAACAAGTGAATGTAACAGGTGAAAGTACTGTAACTTTATGGCATATGGGGAAGTGTTTGAAATATTTGCTGTGTTTATAGAGCCACTAAAATATCCAACTTCTTTTTAGAGGCCAATAAAACACCCTCTGCTTTGTAAATTAAGTTTTATAGATGACACTTCTATGACCAAAGCAGTTTAAAAATGTTGGCAGTATAAAAATGGTGTTGGGGATGCATTTACGGCAATTAGGTAGATGTTCTCCTCTCTAAACTTTACTAAAAGGATCAGAGGAAGGCCTGCCTATTACTGTACATAATATGTGGTATACTATATGATATGCCTGCAGAACAGTTAATTGCCTGGTAATCATGCAATATAATGAAACTCTCTATTCTTTGCATTAATTTCCTGGTCCTATTTAAGGTCTAATATTTGTTCTGGCATACTGTTTGCTTATGATTCAAAAGTATTTGAGGTGCTTATCTTAGAGGAGGCTGCCCACCAGAAGTCTCCAAAGGTTCTATGAGGTCCTCCATAGGCTAAAATGGCAATTCAGCAGCTTTAAGCTGGCGAATAGTCAAAGTCAAAGGATTTTTAAAGGGCCAGTACTTCGAAATTAAAATTTTTGAATCATTTTAAATTCGAATTGACTTTTGGGCTAGTCGATAGTCGAAGTGGCCCAAAATTACTTTGATATTGGAATTTTCACTTCGACCCTTAGTAAATCTGCCCCATAGTGTCATTTTAAAAGGCAATTTCAAATTCCAAGGGTTATGAATTTGACAATTGTGTAAAATGCTATATAGCTGGATGTATAGCTGTTTATATGCAAATTCTTTTACTGAAATCTGCTCTTCTGAATGGGCCATGCAAAATAGTGGATGAAACCATTTTTACTGTGCCAATTAACTGCAGTGGTTGACCTGGTTGAACTTCTTTTTTATGAATACCAGTATGAGCTCAGAAGTCTGCAATGTGTCTGTGTATGAGGGTGAAGGATGTGTATTCTTTCTAGGGAAAGAGTGGAGCTTTTTGTTGCACAATAGATCCCGTTCTCCCCATTTTACCGTGTCAGACTGTGTGTTTCTATACAAAAAACATCTGCTTTAAATGTATCACTATTTTAAGCTTGAAGTCCAGCATTGTCAGCTGGCATATTAGCCCCGGGAAATTATTGTTTCAGTAGAAGAACTGAGGAAGACTTGAAATTAATCTGACTATGCATGAATGTAGGAGCAGATGATCGTGCTTTTCCACAGACAGGGGCACCATGCTTTAATTGTTTTGGTCTGCAGATAACTTGTCCCCTGACCTAGCCAGGTATACTGAACTATAAACATACCACCAAAACAAAAACATAAAGGAATACTGTCATGGGAAAAAAAGGTTTTATTTCAAAATGCATCAGTTAATAGTGCTGCTCCAGCAGAATTCTGCACTGAAATCCATTTCTCAAAAGAGCAAACAGGTTTTTTTTATATTTTATTTTAAAATCTGACATGGGGCTAGACATATTGTCAATTTCCCAGCTGCCCCTAGTCATGTGACTTGTGCTCTGATAAACTTCAGTCACTCTTTACTGCAAGTTGGAGTGAAATCAATCACCCCCAACCTCCCCCCCTAAGAAGCCTAACAACAGAACAATAGGAAGGTAACCAGATAACAGCTCCCTAACACAAGATAACAGCTGCCTGGTAGATCTAAGAACAGCACTCAGTAAAAACCCATGTCCCACTGTGACTCCTTCAGTTACATTGGGAAGTAAAAGCAACAGCCTGCCAGAAAGCAGTTCCCTCCTAATGTGCTGGCACAAGTCACATGACCAGGGGCAGTTGGGAAATTGACAAAATGTCTAGCCCCATGTCAGATTTCAAAATTGAATATTAAATTTTTTTTTGCTGTTTTGAGAAGTGGATTTCAGTGCAGAAGTCTGCTGGAGCAGCACTATTAACTGATGCATTTTAAAAAAAACTTCCATATAGGGTTGCCACCTTTTTTAGAAAAAAATACCGGCCTTCCTATGTTTTTATGGTTTTTCCCTATATTATCATTGCAATCATGCAACATTTTTACTGGCCAGGCCGGTAAAATACAGGCCAGGTGGCAACCCTACTTCCATAGGAGATTAGAATTGACACATTTTATAATGAAGGGTCTTTTGTTGTAAATTGTTCCTGTCAAGGTAGCAATGTTCTGCTTGGTGGTGTTACCCAGAATACCATGGTGCAAACCTTGTTTAAGGGCCCAGTTATCTTGGACCATTAATTTTCTGCTCTGCAAACAAAAGACTTCAAAGGGAACCCAACTTTCCCTGCTGGGTAATCTGATCGGGCAGCAAAGCATATTCAGAGCTAGTGAAGTCCATACCAGCAGGAAATGTTTAATCCGTCTCTGCACTTCTGTGCCCCCATGCTGCTGCTTCACTGCTCTTCTCCGTATTATGTCATTATTTATATATTTATATGTCATGGCTGCTAAATCACCAGTAATGCTTGTTAGTCATGTAGAAGTAACTGTATCTGACCCAGCCTTTACCTCTTATACCTCTTGCAACAAACTCACTGCTATACACGACCATTTCATTGCCAATTCCTTTAACCTACTTGCACTTACAGAAACCTGGCTTTCTTCCACTGACACTGCCTCACCTGCTGCCCTGTCCTATGGGGGCCTACACCTTACTCATACCCCCAGGCCTGGAAACAGACCTGGGGGTGGGGTAGGCTTGCTTCTCTCTCCCCGCTGTACTTTTAAAATTCTTCCACCTGTCCCTGCCTTATCGTTCTCTTTATTTGTGGTTCAATGCATTAAGCTGTTTTCTCCTCTTTCACTCTGCATTACTGTCATATATCAACCACCTGGACCAACCACACAATTTCTGGACAACTTTGTTGCCTGGATTCCTTACTTTCTTTCATCTAACATCCCATATTAGGGGACTTTAATATACCTGTTAACAACATTAACAGCCCTTCTGTCTCTAAACTTCTTTCACTAACATCCTCCCTAGGCTTATCCTTGTGCTCAGACTCCCCCTCTCACACCAATGGTAACACCCTGGATCTCATATTTACCAGACTCTGTTCAACAACCAACTTTGCTAACTCACCGTTTCCCCTCTCTGATCATAATATGCTCACATTTCAACTCTCGCTAACTCCCTCCTCACCCCCTGCTAATCTTCAAACACGTACCTACCTACTGTGACTTGCAAGCTCTGGATGTGTTGCATCTCTCTTCTTCCTTTGACTTTCTTCACTCTAATATCTCCGCTATCTCTTGTCCTAATGCAGCGACCTCTGTCTACTATAGCACACTCACCACTGCCCTTAATGAGTTGGCTCCTGTAAAAACGAAACGTTCTAGACCCAAACCACTTCAACCCTGGCACACCGCTGGTACTAAAGCACTCCAAAGACACTCACGTGCACTTGAGTGTCGCTGGCGCAAATCCCGCTCAGAATCAGACTTTTGGAGCTACAAATCTGCCCTGCACTCCTATAACACCAGCCATTACCAAGCCAAACAAACCTACTTTACTTCACTCATCAACTCCCTTTCCAAAAAACCGGCACAACTTTTCCCCACCTTTAACACTCTCCTTTCCCCTTCTCCACCCCCTCCATGTACATCTGTCTCTGCTCAAGACATTGCTGAGAACTTCAAAAACAAAACTGACACTATCAGAGGGGACATTACACTACTCAACCCCCCTAGGCTTCCACCACCCTCCCCCCACACTCCCCAGTCTCTCCTGTGCTCCTTCACCCCTGTTACTGATGAGGAAGTCTCAAAACTTTTGGCTTCCTCTCACCTTACCACCTGCCCGCTTGATCCTATTCCTTCAAAACTTCTCCGCAATACCGATCCTTGTCTAATCAAAGCCTTAACTCATCTATTTAATCTCTCGCTCTCAACTGGACTATTCCCGTCTCAACTAAAACATGCTCTTGTCACCCCCATTCTGAAAAAACCCTCTCTTGACCCCTCCAATCTTGACAACCTCCGACCTATCTCTCTGCTACCTTTCATCTCTAAACTACTTCAGCGCCTAGTCTACAACCAATTAACCTCATTCCACTCTGACAATAACCTGCTGGACCCCTTACAATCTGGTTTTAAACCACAACACTCCACTGAAACTGCTCTGACCCATCTAATTAATGACCTTTTAACAGCTAAAGCCAACAAAAAATTCTCACTACTAATTCTGCTTGATCTCTCAGCTGCATTTGACACTGTAGATCACCCTCTCCTCCTCCAGTCCCTCCATTCGCTTGGCCTTCGTGACACAGTCCTATCCTGGTTTTCTTCTTACTTCACCAATCATTCCTTCAGTGTCTCCTACAATGGAGTAGCATCTTCTCCCCTACCTCTCTCTGTCGGTGTTCCTCAAGGCTCTGTCCTGGGACCCTTATTATTTTCTCTATATACTTTCTCCCTCGGCAAATTAATCAGCTCGTATGGTTTCCACTACCACCTCTACGCTGACGATACTCAGATCTATCTCTCCTCTCCTGATCTCTTCCCAGAACTCCTAACTTGTGTCTCCTCCTGCCTGTCTGCTATCTCTACTTGTATGTCACAACGCTACCTTAAATTAAACCTCTCCAAAACGGAAGTGGTTCTTTTTCCTCCAACTAACACCAGTAACATCCCGGAAGTATCCATCGTCGTTAACAATTCCACTATCACCCCGTCTCCCCAGGCCCGGTGCCTTGGGGTTATCCTAGATTCTGCCCTGACATTCACTCCTCATATACAGTCACTTGTTAAGTCATGTCACTTCCACCTAAGGAACATATCCAAAATACGATCATTTATCACCCAAGATGCTGCCAAAATTCTTATTCACTCTCTTGTCATATCACATCTAGACTATTGTAACTCTATTTTAATTGGCCTTCCCCTCAAGAAACTGTCACCTCTCCAGTCCATAATGAACACTGCTGCTAGGCTTATACACCTCAGCAACTGCTCCTCCTCTGCCATGCCATTCTGCCAATCCCTGCACTGGCTTCCACTCCCCTTCAGAATTAAATTCAAATGAATGACCCTGACATTCAAAGCACTTCATAACTCTGCCCCTCCCTACATCTCTGAACTAATCTCCATATACTCATGCAACCGCCTACTACACTCCTCTACTGACCTGCTACTCAACTCTTCTCTCATTACTTCCTCACATGCTCGCATTCAAGACTTTGCAAGAGCTGCACCTCCTCTGGAATTCTCTCCCACAGTCTGTCAGACTTTCTCCCAATCTTCCAGCTTTCAAGAAATCTCTTAAAACCCACTTTTTTAGAGAAGCCTACCCTCACTGTTAACTACCCAATGCAATATTGCTTACATTACTACATCTCTCACCCACTTTACTCTGGTCTTGCCCACTCCCACACCTTGTGTATCATTCCCTTCCCTTTAGCTTTTTCTGCACAAGGCCTTCCTCACCTTCTGTACTGGTATTTATTGTGATGTATGTAACTCCATATTTATTTTGATGTATGTAACTCCTTATGTTCTATGTTCTATGTAGTTGTATAATCACACTCACTTTACAGCGCCACAAAATGAGTTGGGCTGATTATTTCTTATACACTGTGTTAGAGTTCATTAAATGTGTCTATGAAGCCTTAGAGCAGACTAATGCTGGCCATACACAGATAATATCGGTTGTTTAGACCAATCTGACAGCTTATCTGCCTGTGCATGGGGGCCTCCGATTAGTCTTCCTGACTGATATCTGGACACTATATTGATTGGGAAGGTTGGATTTTCTTCCAACCGACTCGTCGGAAGTCCATTGCGCTCGTCGTAATCCGATCTTTCAGCCATATGGCCGAACGTCCGGATTACCCTGATATAGCGCTGCCAGTTAGTGGCATAAGCTGGCCATAGATGCAAAGATCCGCTCGTTTGGTGACATCGTCAAACGAGCGGATCTTTGCATCTATGGCCAGCTTACAGGAGGCCATATACAGTACAATTACGATCTTCCTTGGAAAAGATCTTTCCAAAAAAAATCATTAGTTTCAATACACACGTGTAGAGCTGAATCATCAGATAAATAGGTAGAAACAATAGAATTCTACCTATATCTGACGATTCAGCACTAAACAATGGCCAATGTTTAGGGTGCTTTCTAAGGCAGCCGATAAAAAATTTCTATCTAGCCCGATCAACCAGATGACCGATATCCAAGTCTTCTGCCGATATCGGTCGGCTCCTTTCCCACCAGACAAGCACCAAATATTGCATGAAAATTAGTTTTGTACGATATTATCTGTGCGTCTATGGGAACCTTTAGACCTTAATCTGAGTGAGTGCACTTACCATAACTTCTCCCACGAGATCTGTTATCTAAGTGGTTACAATTACTTATTTACTTATCTCAAAATTGTTACAAATCTTATCTACACCTGGTGGCTGTTCTGGGCTCTCTGCCAAAAGCCAATTAAGTTAGAAACATTGTATAATTTTGTAGCTGTTCAGTGCAAATACAGGACTGCGGGTTGAGCTGTCAAAAGCGGGACTGTCCCTCTGAAAATGGACACTTGGAAGGTAGGCCATTATCCAGAAAGTCTCCCATGGACGCCATTTTATCCAAAAATAATTTCCTTTTTCTCTGTAATAATATACCTTGTACATGATGCAAACTAATATATAAATAATCCTTATTGGACGTAGAATCAGCCTATCGGGTTTATTTAAAGGGCAAGGAAAGTCTAAAATAGAATAGGGCTAGAAATGCTGTATTTTGTATACTAAACATAAACATGACCTTACTGCACCACAAGCCAAATCAAACAAATGATTTATGCTTTCAAAGTTGGCCACAGGGGGCTGTCATCTTGTAACTTTGTTATACATCTTTGCAAGACTAGACTACATGCACATGCTCAGTGTGGTCTGGGCTTCATAGGGATCGTCATAAATGATCAAAAAACAAAGCTGTTTTGAGTTCTGCATAGCTGGTAAGTAAGGCAGGGGCTCCCCCTGCTGTTCATAAGTATGATTGTTTCCCTGCCAGAAGTTAGGGACCGTCTGCAAATTCCTATCCACAGCACTGAAGGAAGGATTTCACTGCATACAGTCAGGTTTCTTATAAAAACGGGTACACATTTTTTAATTAAAGTATATTTGAGATAGATTTATTTTTCATTAAAGAAAGTATAAATGGGATTTTATTTCTTTGCCTTTCCTTGCCCTTTAATGTTTACCAGATTTTCTAGTAGACTTAAGATATGAAATATCTATGAAATATGGAAACAATTCCTTATAAGGAAAACCCCAGGTCCTGAGCATTCTCAGGTCCCATACCTGTATGTCTACAATCCCATTACAAGTGTACCTCATTGTTTTGTTGAAGTTCTATATAGTCCTTTCACACATTGGCTGATTGAAACATGGTGGCTTATAGCACAGATAGGGAGAAAGTAGTCTCATTCTGGACTTAAGATTCTCTATGGTGTGATCGTTTTGTCAAAGTCTGCTGCACATGTGGACTTGTGCACCATGGACTGAAGCTTTAAACAATATTGTTTTGGGGTATTCATGAAGTATTCAATGTTAATGAGTGGCAGGTAGGTTGCCACCTTTTCTTAAAAAAAAATACCAGCCTTCCTATATTGTTACGAATTTCCACTATTAATAACAATTAAATCAAGCTGAATTTTTACCGGCCAGGCCGGTAAAATACCGGGCCGGTGGCAACCCTAATGACAGGGCAAAATAATTGTTTCATATTTTATTGTGGTAATGCTGAAAAATTGAACTTAATATACAACGTTGTATAATGCATTATATACAATATTTATCCCTCCAAATATTTTTATTTTATGTGTGCATTATATAGTCAGCGCTAATGAAGTATTGCCTGCTGGATGCTGGCACAGTGCTGCAGACAGTGGAATTACGAGCAGGAAATTGTCTTCAGTGCAAAGTTTTTCTTTTTTGTTCTTTTTTCTATTTGAAATGGAACATTTTCATTGATGAATCCTGACGGCCCTTGTGCCAGAGTTTAAGCCTAAAGTAAAATTGTGTGTCGCTCCTCAAAAAGTCAAAAAAGTGCTGATTTAGTAAGGGAGTCAGTGTTTCTCTTGGCTTTGCCGAGTTGGAAGGAAACAGAAGGACTCGTAGATAGAGGTGTATTCACTGCTGATGTGTTTAGCTGGGGAGGGAAGGAAGGGAAGTGCTAGGAGGATGTGCAGTTTACATCCAGCACAGTAGCAAATATGGAGAGAGACCATGGGTCTATGCCATTGGCAGACAGCTTTCAGTACAGACACTGACAATCAGACATCTTGTTTCATTCTAAAAGCTTTATCTAGTCTGGTTGTAGATGTCCATCAGCACAGAAATACAAGCAAGCTTTTTTTTGTTTTCCAATACATAACAGTACAGTCACATCATGTTTGTTAAGTTCAGATGTTCAAAGCAAAATCTAGGTCAGGGATCCCCAACCTTTTGAACCCATGAGCAACATTCAGGAGTACAAGGAGTTGGGGAGCAACACTAGCATGAAAAATGTTCTTGTGGTGCCAAATAAGTGCTGCGATTGACCATTTGGTAGCCCCTATGTGGATTGTCAACCTACACTGAGACTTGTTTGGCAGTACATCTGGTTTTTATACAACCAAAACTTGCCTCCAAGCCAGGAATTAAAAAATAAGCTCCTGCTTTGAAGCCACTGGGAGCAACATCCAAGGGGTTGGAGAGCAACATGTTGCTCACAAGTTACTGGTTGGGGATCACTGGTCTAGGTCATACAACTGTAGGCCCTCAGGCCATTTGTGGACCTCTAAGAGATTTCTGTGGCCCCTAGACAGCTCAATCACTGACCTCTTTTGGAGACTTTTATAGTAAATGATTGGCAGTTTATTTAGGAACAGAATAACATATTCAAATGTCTGAAACACTTTATTATTTTGAATGGCCCAGTGTAAGGTGTAGAACTTCAATCTTCCTTTTTTGTTTAAAAGAACAGAAATGATTATCACCCCCACAGAATGAATCTCACCCCATGTAAAATAATGAATAATACAAAATGCTGACCCAGGGCCAAATATATTTCCACTTTACTGGTACAAATAAAGCTGAAAGTAAGTTTGCAGCACCCAGCCCAAGCAAAGCCCATTTCAAAGCTCCTATGTGGACTGGCAGCCTACATGAGACTCTGTTTGGCAGTACACCTGGTTTTTAATGCAAACCAAAATTGCCTCACAAACTGAAAAATAAGCAAACGCTTTGAGGCCACTGGCAGCAACATCAAAGGGGTTGCGCCTGAGCCACTGGTTGAGCATCACTGGTCTAGAGAGAAAGTGGCACATACCTCTTGCTCCTCTTTAACGGATATTTAGAGTGAGCTGTCACAGGGTGCAAGGTATTGGTGTGTACAGTTTTTAACACCCTCAAGGAGCACTATACAAATAAAAATAAACATGCATACATTCATATGCGTCAGGTAATCTACACCGTGGAAATCCACTGCATCTCTATCATGTAACCAGACATTTATCACTACCATTATTCACTTTTTTATGAATGCATATAAAGTGCAGCACTAGTACCTATCAGTGGTGGCACACGTGGTCCAGTGGTATAATAAGAACCAGATCTGTGGTTGACTGAGCCACTAACATAACTGGCCAGTTTTGATAGAATTATCTATTAATTTGGCCTTTAGACTGATTGCACTATAGAAGGCTCAAGAGCTCATGAGAACGGAGCAGCCATCCAAGAATGCACCATAACCCTACAAGCTAAAGGCAGGTACATTCATAAGGTAAATCAAAGGAGTGGAAATAGAGCACAGACAAAGGGAAAGCCTGGGAATTGCACAAACAATTATGAGAAGTTTGTAAGGAAATTGAAACTAGAGAATTAAATTGACCTTGGAAAGGGAGAGTGTGTGCTCCTATCACAAGGTGCCTACCCCTTGCTGTCTGCTGGTTCCCTGCTTTGTGTTTGAATTTAAAGGACCTTTCCCAGCATTGTTTGCCAAAGCTGGTCTGATCTCATGGATTGTTTGTACAGCCTTAACCCTTCACCTCTTCAAGTCTGTCATTTACAGACTGTCACTATAAAGTCAGCCATCAGCCAAAGAACAAACAATATGTCACCCCTGCTTGAGTGACATTGCTTGCTCTTCACCTCAGTCTGCAAACACTGGAAGCCCAGCAAAAACTGTGCTGTCATATTTTCATATATGAACAATGGACTGTTATCAAAATATAATATTTAGAGAATTAATTCTTTTTTATAGGTTAGAAATCCTTTGTGTGTTTTAATAGTTAACCTAACGAACATGGAACAGAGTGACAGATACACCTACTACTGCATGTTTTTATTTCAGTACATTTTTATTGAATATCAAATTGTACAGACTGTTTCTGTACATACAGTATCAGAATATATAGACATATGCCGCTGGTACACCAATGTTTCTATTTATCACTATTTAGGGTCCCAGTCTGAATTGTAGTTAGGGTGAGATTTTGGGTGAGTGCTCATCCGCTGTCCTGGTTAACCCTGTACATATATTAGATTACAACATTTTTCAATATGTATACCAGTTAGCGTGCTTATTAACTATCTTAAAACTGTTATTTTACGTATAATATTTTTGTCTTTTGACTATGTACCGGTTAATTCATAGACTGTAAGCACCTGTGTGTGTGTGTATATATATATATATATATATATATATATATATATATATATATATATATATATACAGGTATGTGATCTGTTATCCAGAATGCTTAGGACCTTGGGCTTTTCTGATAATGGAACTTTCCATAATTTGGATCTTCATACCTTAAGCCTACTAGAAAATGATTTAAACATGAAATAATTTAAATAGGCTGGTTTTATCTCCAGTAAAGATCAATTATATCCAGGTGTCCAGGGCCGCTGTACAGGGTTCCCCTCCGGTCCTACTCCTGTGACGCCAGAGCTGCACCGCTCACATGCGCAATAGGAGCCGCATTCATGCGCAATAGGGCCTTTGTAGGGACGGAAGAGACCAGACCCTGATTGTATCTTAGTAAAAGGTACTGTTCTATTATTACAGAGAAAAGTAAACCATTTTTAAATTCTGGATTATTAGTATTAAATGGAGTCTATGGGAGACAGCCTTTCTGCAATTCAGAGCTTTCTGGATAACAGGTTTCTGGTTAGGGTTGCCACCTGGCCGGTATTTTACCGGCCTGGCCGGTATTTTTGATGGGTCATCCCAATGTTATTAATAGGGAAAAAGCTAAATGTATAGGATTGCCGGTATTTTTTCAAGAAGATCAAAAGCGGTTTCCAGCAGTGGATTTTTCATGCAGGCTGTAACCCTCCTGTGATGAATAAGTCCCTTGCAGCCCACCTGTAAAGCTAGCCATAGACGTAAAGATTTTTGAAAGATCCAATAGTTATCGTGAGACCATGATTGTCTCAAAACGATCGTTTAAATGCCTGATGTGTCCATCAACTAAAAAGACTATTTCATGCGATATTGCCAGCAAAACTGAAGGATCGCAGCCTGCTTGGCCCTGCAAACATAGGTAGATTGCATGGGGACCGATAAAGATTTTCTAACCTGGCTGATCAATCATCAGACCAATGTCGGATGAAAAATCGTAAGATGAACGATCATTTGTAACCCACTAACCGCACGATAATTTGACAGATTGGTCAGACTTCCCTAAGATCGGTCGTTCGGCAGGGAAAGATCGTTGCGTCTATGGGTTAAGGCAATGCAGATTTTTACTGATCCTTACTGACATACAAACAGCATAGGATCTTGTGCAGGTTCAGCATTAATGTATCACAAATAGAGTGTGCTTCAGCTGCTTCCCTAATATTGCTCATGGCTTACCTGTTAGTCTGTGTATAGCCAACTTTATGAATCCATAAAATGTACTTAAAGGGAAAGGAACGTCAAAGAAATAAAATCCCATTTTTACTTTCTTTAATGAAAAATAAATCTGCAATATACCATAATTTTAAAATTTGTACCGTTTTATAAGAAACCTGACTGTATGCGGTGAAATTCTCCCTTCATTTAGTACTGTGGATAGAAATTGTCAGACGAGCCCTAACTTCTGGAAGGGAAACAATCATACTTATGAACAGCAGGGGAGTCCCTGCCTTACTTACCAGCCATGCAGAACTCCAGCAGCTTTGTTTTTTGATCATTTATGATGATCCCTAAGAAGCCCAGACCACACTGAGCATGTGTATGTAGTCTAGTCTTGCAAAGATGTATAACAGTTACAAGATGACAGCCCCCTGTGGCCAACTTTGAAAGCATAAATCATTTGTTTGATTAGGCTTGTGGTGAAGCAAGTTCGTGTTTATGTTTAGTATATAAAATACAGCATTTCTAGCCTTATTCTATTTTACACTTTCCTTGCCCTTTAAATGCTTGTATATGTGTACTCTCTATGCAGGCCCAGACTGTCAATCTGTGGGTTCTGGCAAATGCCAGAGGGGCTGCTATAAGGTGCCATAGAAAGTCAGTATTTAGTGGGCTGGTGGGGAATGTTTGGGCCTCTGTGTGGGTTGATTGGGCCTCTGTGTACCTGAAATGCAAGGGCCTATTTTAATTCTCGGTCCGGACCTGTCTCTATGTCATAAATGCAGTTTTAAGTGGAAATTATGCCAATCTATTTTACTGAGCAAGGGAAAGCGAAGCTTATAAGGAGTCATTTCTAGTCATTGTGCCAGAATGCATGCCATGTAGGGTAGCCACCTGGCCGTTTTTTTCCCAGCCTGGCCGGTATTTTTGATGGTTGTTCCCAATGTTATTGATAGGGAAAAAAAGATAAATATATAGCAAGGCTGTATTTTTTTCAGTAAAAGGTGGCAACCCTAATGCCATGCCATACCTGTTCTATTCCTTGTCTTGCCAAAGAACAAATCTTGTTTTAAAAAAGAAAAATAATAAAATAGTTGCTTATTTGCTGTATCTCACAGTGTTGTAGTCATAGAGCAAATAATTCACCTATATAGATGTGTACACACAGGGTATGGGCACCTTGTTTGAAGGAATTAGTGGGACCCTTTGTTTTTTACGGGATGCTTTTTCCTTAAGCCCAGCGTTATTAAAATTTCCAAGGTAATTGGCTTTTACTGTGTTTGGAATCAGGGCTAATGGAAAAGCTGTCAGTCATTAACAGCTGATTGTCCATTCATTGCTTGGCTTACCATTGCTTTTATCCGAGGTCACATAAAATGGGCGCTCCTTAGGAACTTCCTCCCTTCCCTTTCTGCCACATTCTACAACAAGGTGCAAAGAGCTCTGTCTGCTTGGCACAGGCAGCTGCGGACTAATAGTCTTGTATGTTTCATAAGTCAAAGCAGGGAATTGTATATGTGATAATAGATGAGATACGGCTTTGGACAAATTAATATTAGAATGTATGTAAAGGTATTTAAAGGAACAGTTCAGTGTTAAAAATAATAACTTGGCAAATAGGCTGTGCAAAAAAAAATATGTTTCTAATATAGTTAGTTAGCCAAAAATGTAATGTATAAAGGCTGGAGTGAGTGGATGTCTAACAGAACAGAATACAACACTACTTCCTGCTTTTCAGCTCTCTAACTCTGAGTTAGTCAGCGACTTGAAGGGGGGCCACATGGGACATAACTCTTCAGTGAGTTTGCAATTGATACTCAGCATTCAGCAATCAGTGGAAACCAAGAGAGCTGCAAAGCAGGAAGTAGTGTTCTGTTCTGTTATACATCCAGTCACTCCAGTCTTACATTTTTGCCTAACAATATTCAATTTTTTTTATTTTGCACAGGTATCTATTTACCCAGTTTTTATTTTATACTAAACAATTCTTTTCACCCTTTGAATATGGTTTTCATACTGCCATGCTAGTTAAGGCTCAGGCCAGACGGGAAGATTCACGGAGATTCGTCGCCTGGCGACTAATCGCCTAGCGACTAATCTCCCCGAACCACTTCCCCCTGCCTTCCAGCGGCTTAAATGACTAAACGCCTGCGCCTATTGATCGCTCGAAATTGCCTAAGGAGGTAACTTTGAGCGACTTCGGAAAAGCCGGTGCTGCGTGTGAATAGGTGCAGATGATTATTTATTTAAGCCGCTGGAAGGCAGGGGGAAGTGGTGCTGGGAGATTTGTGGCCCCAGGCGACAAATCTCCTCGAATCTTCCCGTCTGGCCTTACCCTAAAGCTCTCTGAGACCAGGGATATTTTAAGTGGTTTCCCCGTAGCTAAAGGGTAGGCAGTGGCGTAACTACCGGGGGTGCAGGGGGGTGCAATTGCACCAGGGTCCGCTCCCCCTCAGGCCCACTGGAGATCATGCAGCAGTGCCATAGGTAAGAAAAACGTGAATCATTCACATCTAGGAGGGGTTGGGGGCAGTGGCGTTTCTGGGGCTGCCTCCTGAGGGCTTGAAAATCAGTGTCGGAGTGGGTCAAAGGGGGTGGTATCGCTAGTGCATTGATCGCAATTGCGCTCTCTGTACTAACGGAGCCGAATTTCTAGGTTAAAACACGGAAATTTGTCTCTTAAAGTTACAAGAGGTGGCTTTTTGCTGCCAATTGTAACTGGTCGCTCCATGGCAGGAGCGGCCCTGGCCGTGGGCCCGATAGTGTTTAGTTACTTTACTGAGAGTAGGTGTCCTGGGCTCACATCCTCATGTATTAATATAGTGCTAACTTATTATATGCTATTACACAGCTCTATACAAAAGATCAGTGCATATATTGAAAATACCCATTACATACACATTTTGACCAATACAGGTGGTAACGTTTACAATTAAAATTTTGTTAGGACATATTATAAACTGGATCTGTAACTTAGAATGCAGTTTGAAGGCTACAATGAAGTATTGTGTGTGCAGTGTTATGTACCTGGAACATATTTATCTGGCTCTTAATTATACTAGCAGTAATACTAGTAACCCCAGTGGCTAAATCTACCTCTGCTCTCATTAAAATTCAAATTCAAATAATAGATGCTCACTTCACATTTCCCAAATTCTTGTTGCCTTTTCTAAAGATAGACGAAACCACACAAAAGCTTCAGACTGCTATTTCTGTGTCTGTTTCTATTCACTGCTGTATCCGAGTTCTCTTCCTTCCTCTCTTACATTTCTGTGAATGTGTCTTGCATCTCTTTTTCTTTTTTGTTCAGCAATTCCCTCCGTGTATCTCAGCGTTTAAGTGGCCCTAATGCGCCTTCATCCTGTGCATTTTTTCTTGATTGTCTTGCTTATGCATTCTTACGTAATGATGTATGACTGATGCAATGTATTTTTAACATTTCGTATTTATTCCCAACATTATTGCTGGTGCTATTTATTGTTCCTACTGTTGATATTATAACTGGAAATTAATGATTTTGTTGTCTAATCCAGATTTAAAAAGATTTACACTTTGTCTGCACCCGGCTAGTAAAAATATTATAGGAAAACTTCCTGTTTAAGTGACTAGTTCATCACCAAGAAGTTGATCCATATGCAGCTAGGCTAAGGTCACAGGTGGCAACTCATAAAGTGGTGGAGAAGCATCATGGCCTGCGTTCTCCTTATTTTTTATCTACTTATCATTGTGCACATAACATCAATGTCATCCACCTGAGAACATGACATATTTACTTATATTTCAGCCAATCTCAGCACAGCAGAGCTTTGGCAGCTGAATGTCTTGAGATCAATGTAGGCAGGTGTGGAGGTATTAGCAGTAAAACTGTAGTGGAAACACTAAGTGAGATACTGATCCAGTGGTGTATAGGCCAAATAAGGGCTAGATCAGGGATCCCCAACCTTTTGAACCCGTGAGCAACATTCAGAAGTAAAAGGAGTTGGGGAGCAACACTAACATGAAAACATGTTCATGGAGGGACAAATAAGTGCTGTGATTGGCCATTTGTTCGCCCCTATGTGGACTGTCAATCTACATTGAGGCTCTGTTTGACAGTACACCTGGGTTTTATACAACCAAAACTTGCCTCCAAGCCAAAAAAAATCAAAAATAAACACCTGCTTTGAGGCCACTGGGAGCAAAATCCAAAGGGTTGGAGAGTTGGGGATCACTGGGCTAGATCATTATTCAACGTGACCAGGTCTTAAAGTGGCCATATAAGCGTTGATAATATCATACAAAACTAAATTTTGTACGATATTCGATGTGTATATGGTGGGAGATGAGCGAACCGATATTGGCAGAAGACTTGGATAGCGGTCGGCTCGTCGATCAGGCTGGCTGGAAAATTTTGATTGGGAGAGACTTTGAAGCTACCCGAACATCAGCCATTGTTAGTGCTGAGATACAGATAGAATTCTATTGTTTCTAGCTGTATTTCAGACGATTCAGCTCTACACGTGTGAATTGAAATGAACATTCAATCTTGGAATGTAATTGTAATGTCTGTGGCCACCTTTAGAGATAGCGTATAGGAAAGATGTAGGATTAAGAAGTGTGCAGTGTAGCTGTTTACTTGACACCTCTGGATCTGTTCCTTAGAAACTGTATATCTTCAACATCTTCAACATAGCTGCTTCAGGTTTCTTGTGTATTGGTGAGTTCTAAACCTTTACCCAAAGACCCTTAAGCTGGCCATGTATGCAAAGATCTGAGGATTCGTACGATTTTCGGATCGTGTGTGGAGTTTCTTAACATTTGTCTTGCCATGTCGATGGGTCATTCAGTCGATCGAACAGGTTAGAAGATTTCTGTCGGCTACTGATAATATCCCTCCATGTATTGCCCATCTGACGATTTTCAGTGGGAAACTGTCACCAGCTTTGTCAGACACAAACTTCCATACGATTGCCGTCAGGGAAGAACATCGGCTGATCTGTTCTTTTACTGCTTTATTTGATCTGAATGGTTAGTGGCAGGTCAGGAGATGGGTTCGTCCGATATTGCCAGCTTAAGCTTTTCCCTAGCCTAATTTGATGTCAACATATCTCCTTTATTTTTCCTCAGTTCTGGATCAACTGCTGCCAGAGCTAAATGTTCTTCTGAAGCTTCTGGATCATGAGTTCCTGAGTGCTACAACTCGAGAAAAGCAAAGTGCAGTGTGCAGTATCCTGCGCCAGCTTCAGCCAGCGCCTGGTAAAAACAATGGCATAAAATAACACAGGGTTAATGCAAGTGCAAAGTTTGCATAGATCTAACCATATAAATCAGTCAGACTAATAGGTTGTACCAACTGATATCCATGGATATTGGTAGGGATCATCAGCCTGCCATACATGTACCAAAAACCATATGAATATGGCCAGCTCAAGGTCACAGGTTTATTGCTGTTTGGATGTCTTTGTTCCATGGGGAGAGCAATTAATTTACTCCACCTCAGCAAATAAGATGTTGATCCAGCCCTGATATTTAATGACTTTACATGCCTTGTTACACCCAGGATTGGATCCTTATCTTACCAACAGCAATATACTTAAACTGAAGGCCAACATTTAAGTAAACTGGTAAAGCCAAGGTAACAAATTAACTAGTTAACGACCAATAATCAAGCAGATTATTTAATCTAAATGCTAAACCCCACACAAGTCAATAAAAAGGATTATGGGGTCATTTCAAACCTCAATTCTAAACAGTTTAATGCAGTGTATGGTTTAAAAGGCACACATAAAACAATATCAACATAAAAAGACTCAAACTTATATGCAGCAGAAAGGCATTGGAGGAACCCTCCCCTTATGCACAATTGCATTTTCATATATTGACTTTGTTTCATACTGTAAGTGGGAAATAGTCTTGACTTATTTAATGGCATATAGAAAGCTTTAAACAAGATCCATAAGCCAAATATCCAGTTACAACCTCCTCACTACTGGTAAATACAACTTATATTGTATACTAACTCAAACTTCTATCCAGTAAATTAGAATTTTAAAAAAGCCATTGACTATTAAGTACCCAGAAATCTTAGTATTTTACCCTAAAACTATAAAACTAGAGTTTTGCAAAAACAGCCATCAAGGTTGTTGCCAAAAAAAAAATATCTGCCCTTTTCTGGCCCTTTTGTTAGAGTAGGTTTATAATTACACTGAGGTGTAGTTTCCATCTGATTTTTAGTATCAGAGTATTTCGATCCTGTTGAACTTACACTCCCAATTTTAATGCCTTTTCCCCGTAACTGTCTTCTCTTTGTTGCAGGAGATGAGTTGGACTTCCAGTATATGAACACTGCTGCTTATCACAATGGCACCAGCTTTGTGGAGTCTCTGTTTGAGAAATTTGGTATGTGCATTCACTGAGGAACTGAACTGCTATTGTTGTTGTATATTCCTGTTAAATACACATCTAATAAAAATCTCTAATTTGTCCTTGTTTTCACTGTGATTGACCACAGGTTCATTTTACAGCTGGACACCCTCATACCCTCTTTAGTTACCCTCTTTAGTTTAGTGCATGAGTAACATTTGCAATAGATTTGTTTATACTCTCTAAGCAGCTGTCTTTTCCAGATTTTCTGCCCAGTATAAATGTGGGCAATGATATTCTGCATGTATTTGAGATCAATATATCCATGTGTGTCATTTTGTACATATTGTATATAAGACAGACACATGTAAGACAGAATGATCGATCAAACTAAACACTTCTCTTGCAGATTGTGACTTGCATAACTTACAGGACATGCAGGATGAATACAGGGACAGCAGTGATAACTTGTCCTGCCAGGCTCCTCCACCTCCTTCTGCACCACCACCACCTCTGCCTACCACTCCACCACCAGAGGATTATTATGAGGAGGCAGTGCCCCTTGGGCCTGGCAAATTCACAGAATACATCACTTCCCAAAGTAATTAAGAGTTTTTACATAGACAGTGACAAAATGGTGCAAATTATTTTTGAGGAAAGCCACGTGGTAGGAACTACAGAATTGTTCTGGGCAATGTCCTTATCTTGCTGGACTTTCCTTTGTAACATGGCATAGACATAACGGGGAGTCTATGTTATTGCAGAACAAACAATGTTTATATTTTGCTATGCAGTGCTCTGTCAAGAACCACGATGGGCAAATGAGCTGGTTCTAGCATTTGGCCCTGTGTGTTTAGGTTACTAAAAAAACCTAGGTGATGTAGTCTTTAGATAATCATGTCAGCTTTTGGAAAGCTACAATCTCCTTCGATCTTGGATTCGGGCAATGTGGATCATAGTTAAAGTGGTACTAGAGCACTGAGGGTTTCAACACCTTAAATAAAATATTATTTTATTATATATATTATATATATTATGTCTTTTGTTCATTTTATTGTTTTCCATACTCATATGTGTGCATTATTTTCAGATAGTTCCAGTCCTCCAAACTCCATAGAAGATGGATATTATGAGGAAGCAGATAGCAATTATCCTATGACTCAGATTAATGGGGAACAGAAAAATTCCTGTAGGTACCATCAGAAATAACAGTAATATATCCTATTGGGAACTCTTTGGCTGTTTTTTATTTGTCTTAAAAGCGAGGCCTATGGTACATGGGGTTATATAGGTGCTCTCGCTGAGAAAACACCCCTAACTGCCACTGCTTCTCATAACAATGAGTTGCCTATGGTGGGCACTGTCATAATTATTTTAGCTGATGTACAGTATGTAACACCACTCTTACTGGCTGCTATTGACCTTTATGCACAGATAACGAGTCTGATGGTCTGAGCAGTTCATATGAGTCATACGATGAGGAAGACGAAGAGGGGAAGGCTCAACGCCTCATGATCCAATGGCCTTCACAGGAAGCTTCTCTTCACCTTGTTCGAGATAGCAGGATCTGTGCTTTCCTCCTTCGCAAGAAGCGCTTTGGCCAGTGGGCAAAACAGCTGACACTTATTAAAGATAACAAGCTGCTGGTAAAATATTACTTAGAGTGAATTTCTTGCTCTTTGTCACTTCTGCAAACAAACATGGCAGAAAAATAGGCACATCAGTTGCAGGGCACTGAGAACCATAAACAAACAGCAACAAAAAGCAAATGGGATTCTATATTCATGCTCCAAACAGGGAAGGAAGCTATTTTATCTTCTGATACACCACACAAAATGAAAATATTGCAGCTGCCAGAACGGATTTGCTGAATCCACACTTTTATATATGACAGAAACAGCAAAGTTCTGTGATGTGGACTTGCAGAGAGTGTCAGTATTCTTTCACAAGATGCTGAAAGAAAACTGAAACAGCAGCAGATCCTAGCCAAATGATGTTTCACTTCAACTCTCATTTGGCTACTCCTACTTTTCCTGTTAGTGGCATGGGGGGTACCACAGTGGCATGCAGTGTAACTGCACTTTGGACTCCAGTAAAAATATTTGCATTGAAAGGGGAACTATAGCATAAATGAAAATTGCATGTAAGCTTCATCACACTGAAATAAGAATCGTTCTAAATGTAGGTCTGGGAATAAAAGCTAGAGCTCTGAATCTGGAAAATGTATTGATTGCTAAAAACCCTTGCCTTACATGAGACATTTAAAGGGATCCTGTCATGGGAAAAAAAATGTTTTCAATTTCCCAGCTGCCCCAAGTCATGTGACATGTGCTCTGACAAACTTCAATCACTCTTTACTGCTGTACTGCAAGTTGGAGTGATATCACCCCCTCCCTTTAGCCCACCCAGCAGCCTAACAAAAGAACAATGGGAAGGTAACCAGATAACAGCTCCCTAACACAAGATAACAGCTGCCTGGTAGATCTAAGAACAGCACTCAATAGTAAAAACCAGGTCCCACTGCGTACTATTCAGTTACATTGAGAAGGAAAAACAACAGCCTGCCAGAAAGCAACTCCCTCCTAAAGTGTTGGCACAAGTCACATGACCAGGGCAGCTGGGAAATTGACAAAATATCTAGCCCCATGTCAGATTTCAAAACTGAATATAAAAAAATCTGATTTCTCTTTTGAGAAATGGATTTCAGTGCAGAAGCCTACAGGAGTAGCACTATTAACTGATGCGTTTTAAAAAACATGTTTTCCCATGACAGTTTCCCTTTAAGCCACGGGTGATACTAACCATTCTACTACCAGAGGTAGAGCCCATATAGCCCATGCTGTCCCACTGCCTAGCTGTCCTTACATTCAGTACCTGCCATACTGCTTGTCTGCAATGCAAGTGTACATAGTGAGAAAAATTATCTGGGTTAGAGGGTTGGTTATATTCCAAATAATTACACTTTGCTTCTTTGTGATTTCAAATATTTTTCTTTTCCATATTCTTCTTTCTTCAGTGTTACAAGAGCTCCAAGGACCGTCAACCTCACATGGAGATCCCTTTGGCCCTGTGTAACGTGGCCTATGTGCCCAAGGATGGGAGGCGCAAGAAGCACGAGCTGCGTTTCTCCCTTCCCAATGGAGAAATGTTGGTTTTGGCTGTGCAGAGTCGGGAGCAGGCCGAGGAATGGTTGAGGGTGAGCACAGAGATGTGTCACATGCAAAATAAAATTAAAAGCAGTATTTTATTTTTATGTTTATATATTTAATAATAATTTGTAACAAAATAGTGTACAGTGTTATTGTAACAATTCTAGTTTTCAATGTATTTTGTTAGAAGCCCAAACGTTTACTCTTTTTAAATCATAATCACTACATAAGCTACCCAAATGACCCTGATCAAAAGTTTACATACCCTGGTGATTTGGCCTGATAACATACAAACAACTTGACACAAAAGGGTTAGCATGGCTATTAAAGGTAACCATCTTCACCTGTGATCTGTTTGTTTGTAATTAGTGGGTGTGTATAAAAGGTCATTGACTTTCTGGACTCCTGACAGACCCTTGCATCTTTCATCTAGCGATGCACTGATGTTTTTTGGATTTTAAGTCATGGGGAAAGCAAAATAATTGTCAAAGGATCTGCGGGAAAAGGTAGTTGAACTCTATAAAACAGGAAAGGGATAAAAATATCAAAGAAATTGAGAATCAGCAGTTTTCAAACTCTAATTAGGAAACAGAAAAATTGGGGTTTTGGTTGAAACCAAACCACAGTTAGGTAGACCAACTAAAATTTCAGCTATAACTGCCAGAAAAATTGTTCATGATGCAAAGAAAAACCCACAAATAACTTCAGGTGAAATACAAAAAATACTGTAGGAAAATTTGCACTCATCAGCCTGGAAGCTGCGCATGGGACGTACTTGGACATTCCAACATGACATTGATCAGAAACACAAGGCCAAGTCAACCTGTCATTGGCTACAGCAAAATAAAGTGAAGGTTCTGAAGTGGCCGTCTCAGTCTCCTGACCTCAATATCATTGAGCCACTCTGGGGAGACCTCAAACGTGCAGTTCATACAAGACAGACACCCAAGAATTTACCCAGGGAACTGGAGGCTTTTTGGCAGGAAGAATGGGCAGCTTTACCGTCTGAGAAGATACAGCGCTACGAAACAAGTTGGCGCTATAGAAATACATTTAAAGGGGGCAATACATGGGGTATGTAAACTTTTGATCAGGGTCATTTGGGTAGTTTATGTAGTGATTATGATTTAAAAAGAGTAAATACAGTTGTTTGACAATAAATGGCTTCGGCCAACCACTAACCATGAGTGAAAGAAAAGTTTTTGTGTTATCATTCATATACAAAATGGTTAAGAAATCATAAATTCTGCCAGGATATGTAAACTTATGAGCACGACTATATACAGGTATGGGACCTGTTATCCAGAATGCTCAGGACTTGGGGTTTTCTGGGTAATGGATCTTTCCATAATTTGGCTCTTTATCCCTTAAGTCTACTAGAAAATCATGTAAACATTAAATAAAGCCAATAGGCTGGTTTTGCTTCAAAAATAGGGATTACATATATATTAGTTGTTATCAAGTACAAGCTACAGTTTGTTACAGAGAAAAAGAAATCAATTTTTAAATATTTGGATTATTTGGATAAAATGGAGTGTATGGGAGATGGCCTTTCCATAATTCAGAGCTTTCTGGAAAAATGGGTTTCCGGATAATGGAATAAAAGGGTATATTCATGTCTGCTTATGTCATATTTGTATAGACCAAACACTGCCAGTAATTAACTCATATACTCTTCATATTGTGATTGCCAATCAATAGATTTCATTAAGAAAGCAAGCCTAGAAACAACCATTATTTATAAGATTAACGCATCTAGAAATAGATTTAGTACATTTTTCTCTGTAATAATAAAACAGTAACTTGTACTTGATTCAAACTAAAACAGAATTAATCCTTATTGGAAGCAAAACCAGCCTATTGGGTTTATTTAATGTTTACATGATTTTCTAGTAGACTTAAGGTATGAAGAGCCAAATTATTGAAAGATACGTTATCTGGAAAACCCCAAGTCCCGAGCATTCTGGATAACAGGTCCCATACCTGTATTATGTTACACTTTGTTTAAAGTAGGTCCTGAGTTACAATGTGCTAAACAGTGACATCTAGTGGACTCTTAGTAAAACAACCGAGAGAACTTGCAAATTGTAAGGCTAACTATACCAATGCCATGTGCAAACATGTGCTATTAAATAGTTGTGCATCCCATTTGAGTCAGTGGACAGCAATATTTATTCAAACGGTTGTATTGCCCATACGTTTTCCTGAACGCTAAAATATTGCACTACTGTGCCTGTCATTCCATTTATTTGGAATTTGAATTGTGCATAAATGTTCTCAAATGAGACAGGTGTTTGCATGAGTGCGCCACTGTGCAAGGTTGTTTTGCGTGAAAATAGCTTTGACACGATTTGCTAAACTGTTTTGCAAATATTTTTTTCTGCCACCAAAGTGGTGGTGTAATTCAAATGCAGAGTGTGTGCATAGATATTTGCTATATTTAAATATGAAATAGTTTGCCATATTTGCAGTTCTGTTTGCACACACTTATCCAGCTTTATAAACACGGGCAAATATATTTACTGTGAAAACCAATATGCCCTGCGTAACGTTTATAAATGTGTCCTAAACAGCCCAAGGCAGGGAAGATAACTACTTTCAATGACCCAGGCATCAGCACTGGATATTAATAGTATTTTTACGTAGTTACATAGTTAAATTGGGTTGAAAAAAGACTAAGTCCATCAAGTTCAACCCCTACAAATTGAAATCCAGCATACATACACACACCCTCCATATATTCCCATAAATTACATATGCCATTATACTAACTATAGAGTTTAGTATCAAAATAGCCTTTGATATTATGTCTGTCCAAGAAATCATCCAAGCCCCTCTTAAAAGCATCAACAGAATCAGCCATCACAACATCACCCGGCAGTGGATTCCACAACCTCACTGTCCTGACTGTGAAGAACCATCTACGCTGCTTCAAATGAAAGTCCTTTTCTTCTAGTCTGAAGGTGTGGCCTCTGGTGCGGTGATCCTCTTTATGGGTAAAAAGGTCCCCTCATATTCGTCTATAATGTCCTCTAATGTATTTGTAAAGTGTAATCATGTCCCCTAGCAAGCGCCTTTTTTCCAGAGAAAACAACCCCAACCTGGACAGTCTCCCCTCATAATTTAAGTCTTCCATCCCTCTAACCAGTTTAGTTGCACTTAGTCTCTGCACTCTCTCCAGCTCATTTACATCCCTCCTAAGGACTGGAGTCCAAAACTGCACTGCATACTCCAGATGAGGCCTTACTAGGGATCTATAAAGAGGTATAATTATGTTTTCATCCCTTGAGTTTATGCCCTTTTTTATGCAAGACAGAAACCTATTTGCTTTAGTAGCTACAGAATGACACTGCCCAGAATTAGACAACTTGTTATCTATAAAAACACCAAGATCCTTCTCATTTAAGGAAACTCCCAACACACTGTCATTTAGTGTATAACTTGCATTTATATTATTCCAGATTGCTGCCCAGTTTCCCATCCATCCTGCATGGAACCTATAGTTCTGCACAATTTAGTATCATCTGCAAAAATAGAAACCGTACTTTCAATGGCCACATCCAGGTCATTAATAAACAAGTTGAAAATCAAGGGACCCAGTACAGAGCCCTGCGGTACCCCACTAACAACACTGGTCCAAGTAGAAAATGTTCCATTTACCACCACTCTTTGTAGTCTATCTTTTAGCCAGTTCTCTACCCAGGTACAAATACTATGTTATATGTATATGCATTGTTTAATATTAAGTGTGATAAATGTGCTCTACGTTTTCGCAGGTAATAAAGGGTATTATCAGCCCAAGCACAGGAAGTTCTCCAGCCTCTCCAGCTCTCAGACACAAACTGGATCTGAACAAGGTGAGATAATTGGTGCCTGGAACAGTTGCTTAGAAAGTCTACTGTTATGAAGGGGAATTAATCTATTTCTTATTGTGGGTTCTTTAATTATAGGGCTCCATACATGCTGAATCCTAGCAGGCATTACTGGCTCTCCTTAAAACCAAAACAGTCTGTAAGCAGGTCATTATTTAGGACCTTCCCCTTAAAGGGGTTGTTCTCCTTCAAACAACTAATAGTTTTTAGATAGATCACCAGAAATAAAGTATTTTTCCAATTACTTTCTATTTTCTATGTGTGACTGTTTTTCTGATATTGAAGTGTAAAAAGTCTTTTTTCACCTTTTTTGGCTGTCCTGCTCTGTTTTGCGCTTTCTTCCATTCAGCTGCAGGGGAGCGCAGGAGTAGCCGCACTGAATTATTGTCAATGTTTTTAAGCACCGAACGCAGGTTGGGATGCAGCATGTTGCATCTTACCTGCGTTTGGCACTTACATGCGTCCGTGTGAGTACAGCCCCATTGACAATAATTTAGTGCGTCTACTCTCCTGCACAGCCAAAAACGCTCATGTGTAAGGGCCCTAAAGCAGCTCTGGGGTGGGGGTGGGGGGTTACTGACCCTTTAAGCTGTTCTAAACTGATACATTTAATCAATACATTTGTTATCTTTGTCCCTACTGAGCAGAATCCCTGGTTTCATTACAGGCAGCTTTTAGAATTGATACAATAGTTGCTAATACTCCAGAGATGCTGCTGAGAAATGTATCAACTAAATGTTGCAAAATTGTATCAGTTTAGAGTCTGCACCTGAATTACTGAGCTGCCAGACTCAAACATCAGTGACACCAACATTCAATTGTAAACTTAGATTTTGGAATTTTGTTAAAAAAATAACAAAGTTAGAAAAAAGTAATAATATTGGAAAGTAAGTGAAACAAGCAAACTGGTCCTTAGACAGACGATAGAGAGAGAGAGAAATATTTATTCTGCTTGATTGGACATGCCTTGCTAATAATTATGAACAATGTCTGCTTCACAGAGGCTGTCCCATGATAAGACATCAGACTCAGACAGTGCAGCGAATGGAGAGAACAGTTCTCTCAGCAGTGGTAAGGAGAACCATGATGCAGGTGAGTTGTGCAGAACCAACATAAGGATAATGTACCACTGAACTATAGGTCAGTAAGTTCCATTTACAGTTATAACTGGGTCCCTCCATATGTTCCTTTCAGGGAAGTGTCGTAAGGGGGGTTTGGCAGAACTCAAAGGGTCCATGAGTCGAGCTGCGGGTAAGAAGATCACTAGAATTATCAGCTTCTCCAAAAAGAAGCAATCAGCGGACGAACATCACACTTCATCTGCTGAAGAAGAGGTTCCCTGCTGTGGTAAGTGTTGTTGTGGCACACCCTAAACACCTAGGGGCCCATTTACTAAATTCGTGTGAAGAATTTGATCGAATGTTCGAATTTCGAATATGCAAATTAAGTAACTTTGACCATCCAATTTTCAAAATTCGACGATTCGGATAATTAGAATAATTCAAATTTAATTGTATTCGAATATTTGATGGACTAAGTACTTCCCCTTTAAAAAAAATTCGATAGGGCAGTTCGCCAACTTGGACCTACTGAATTGGTTTAAAACCCTATGAGAAGCTCCCATAGATGTTTTAAAGCTTTTTTTGATTGAATAAAAAAAATTTGATCGAAGGGTAAATATCGTTTGAATCGTTCATTTCAAACTATTTAATCGATCGATCGTATTTTTTTTTTGTTCGATTGGTTGAATTGGTCGAATTGCGGTAAAAACATTCAAATGTTTTTGAAATTTGACCACTTCCCCTTTAAATTCGAAATTCGAATTTTAGTAAATCTGCCCTACTAGTGTAAAATAAACAGCCAGACAGAGACGTTTGGTACGTTATAGAATAGCCAATTCTAAGCAAGGTTCTGACTGGTCTTCACTATGTACTTTTTTTTTTTTTATAGTTTTTTAATTATTTGTCTTATTGTTCTGACTCTTTCCAGCTTTCAAATGGGGGTCACTGACCCCATCTAAAAAAATTCTCTTATTTATTGAGATTGCTACTTTTTATTACTCATCTTTCCTTCCAGGCCTCCCCTATTCATATTTTCAGTCTCTTATTCAAATTAATACATGGTTACTGGGTAATTTGGACCCTAGCACCCAGACGTGTGAAATTGCAAAAATTGAAAACTGGAGAGCTGCTGAATAAAAAGCTAAATAACTCAAAAACCACAAATAATAAAAAAAGAAAACCAATTGCAATGTGGCTCAGAATATCACTCTCTTCAACATACTAAAAGTTAACTCAAAGGTGAACAACCCCTTTAATCAAACTCCATTTTCCCCAGGAAATGTAATTAGTAATAGGACATAGGGCTGCTGTGCTGATTCAGCACTCTAGGCTTTAAATAACTATATATGGTTTTAATACACATGGAAAAAAGCCTTGAGATTTGAGTATGTAAACTAAAATGTATTCACATGAAGGATTTAAAATTTGATCGAACTTTAAAAAAGATTCGAATTTTCAATGTTTTTTTAAAAAACAGCTTTAACCATCCAATTTTCAAAATTCGATTGAATCAAATGATTAGAATAATTCAAATAAAAATCTATTCGAATATTGCCCTTTAAATTTTTATTCGACTGCCTAGTTCGCCAGATTCAACCTAGCTACTTGGATTTAACTATTTTTGATCGAATAAAAAAATTCAATCGAATGGTTAAAATTTTTATTGGTCGAATTATTTCTGTTCGATCGATGGAATTGCGGTAAAATCCTTAGAATTAGATGGATTTCAATTCGACCACAATTTGGTAAATTCACCCTCGAATTCGACCAATAGTAAATCTGCCCCTATGTGTCATATATATATGTGTGTTGTTATGGCAACTTTTCAGTTATTAACAGGAATATATAATAAAGCAGGGATTCACTATCATCTGTTGCTTCTTAACCTTACAAAATATGAAGGCATAAATTATTATGTGTACAAATCATTAATTGTTTGCATGTTTGCTTTAAGTAGTTGTTGTTATATTGCTGGCTTTCAAAAATCAAACAAAGTTTAACCGATCAGCACACCTATTGTATATATCAATCAATGCGTAAGTGACCTCTAGTGACCAAAAGAGGTAAATATACGAATACAAAATTTAATGCATTTAAATTAAAAAACTGAATTTATTGGGACATATTAATATCTGTTAGAACCTGCAAAAAACTTTAATATTTCCCAGTAAATTCTTTTTTTTTTTTTTTATTTTTTAAAT
>CM044436.1:98755740-98775138 GCA_024363595.1 Xenopus borealis
TTTTTTTTTTTTTTTTTATTTTTTAAATGCATGAGTATATACATTTTGTATTTCTATATTGCTGATGTTGACTGAGATTTTCCTTAGAATAAGAGCATTCCTAGTAAATACAAATATAACTGTATAATTTCATTCCACATCTGTGTCCCTGTATTATGACAACATGTATAAACCCTCTTTCCTTTCAATTTGCTGCAGGCTATCTCAATGTGCTAGTAAACCAGTGCTGGAGGGAACGCTGGTGTCGCTTAAAGGGCCACACACTCTATTTTCACAAGGACCGAAATGACCTGCACACACACAGTAATGCCATTGCTCTACGTGGCTGTGAGGTATCGCCAGGGCTTGGTCCTCAGCATCCCTTTGCCTTCCGTGTCCTAAGACAGGGTCAGGAAGTTACTGCTCTAGAGGCAGGTATCTTTGTATTGTATTTATTTATAGAACATCACAAATGTATGCAGCGCTTTACATTGTATAAACACAAACATATAAACTTAGAGTGCTTAAGTTCTAGGAGTTACATTACACATCTTAAATTAGGTCCATGCCCCAAAGAGCTTACAATCTATTAGGAAGAGGAGACAGAAAGAAACAAAATGGGGAAAAAGGGAGTAAGTGCATAGGCGAAGGGTCTTGCAGAGAAAGACTAGTAAAGTATTTCAGCTGGAATGTGATTTTTAAGGAGGTTTGAGAAAAGTGCAGTAGCACTGTTATTTTAAAGTGGATGTTAAGGCAAAAAAAATAAAATCTAATTTTTAATGAAAAAGAAATCTATTTATATTCAATTAAAAAATGTCTACAGTTTTTATAATAAACCTGACTGTATGCAGTGAAATTCCCCCTTCGTTTTAAGTGCTCTGACAGCTTCAGATAGGGTTGCCACCTTTACTTGAAAAAAAAATGCCGCCTAAATATTTCTTATTTGCCTATTAATAACATTGGGATCAACCATCAAAAATACCGGCCATGCCAGTAAAATACTGGCCAGGTGGCAACCCTAGCTGCAGATAGGAAACGTTAGCCGATCCCTTACTGCTCTGCAGGGAAACAATCATACTTTCAAATGTTAGGGGGGAGCTCTCCCACCTTACTTCCCAGAACTTGAGCAGATTTGTTTGTTTCCCTGTAGAGCAGCCGGTGACTGTGTAGATTGGTATCCACAAACCCAGTGCAGTCTGTATATTTTGATTATTAATCAAATCTTGCTGTATCGGATTCTATGACAGATATTATTTGACTTGTGCTGTTTTGATCATTTATGACGATCCCTAAGCTTAACCTCTCAACTGAAGCCCAGACCAGAGCATGTGATTAGTGTTGGTATTGTAAAAATGTTTAATAAATTTACAAGATGACAGCCCCCTGCGCTAACTTTGAAAGCATAAATCAATTTTTTAATTGGGCTTCTGGTGCAGTCAGTTCGTATTTATATTTAGTATACAATATACAAAATTTCTAACATTATTCTATTTTACACTTTAGTTGCCCTTCAATGAGACCCCATGACTTGACCAGGGGCGCTCCACCAATGAGGCGAGTTGAGACGCTCACATCAGGCGGCAGCACCCCCTGCCAGGGGCGGCAAAAATGCAGCTCCTGGTAAATTTAAGAATTTAGTATTCACACTGAAATTTGGCTCTTCTTGTGCAGAGAGCTCAATTGTGCTCTTTGCACTAGCGATGTGGAACCCTCTGACCCCCCGTCCGGCCTTGAAAAGGTGGGGATGGGGGATGGCAAAACGAAGGCCACCTAGGGCGGCAAAATGGTTAGGATGAGCCCTGGACTTGACGGTTCATTCATCACAGGGATAGTGCTGCAAGACTCATGTCCTATTTTATAATTATTTGTTTATGTTTAGCTCTACAACTTCTACTACAAGTTCTTGTTGTTTTCTAGCATAAACATTGCAACAGTCATATTTTTATACATAAAAGCACGTGTGAATGTTACCAATAAAAGCCATTAGAAATGATATTGGTGGAACACCCGGCTACATCTTGCTATACATATAAAATCTATTGTTAAATCTGATGAATAAGAGTACCCTTTAGTAATATGCTTTCTACACAATGCTGCTTCCATGTCTGCTCTTTAGACTCATTATTCATGTTCTTCATGTCATGCCAGGCGAGCTGTTCAGAAGAAATGGGACGTTGGCTGGGGCTCCTTTTGGCTCAGACCGGCTCTAAAGCCAAGCCAGAGGCCTTGCACTATGATTATGTGGATGTGGAAACCATAGCCAACATTGTCACTGCTGTGCGTCACTCCTTCCTGTAAGTGTCCTGTAGGGGGCAGAACTAACAGTAAGCTATTAAGTGGTATAATAACCAATGTATTCTTAGCGTTATTCTACCAGCAATTGTTTGATGTCTTTGTTGCCAGAAAATTCATAACATGTTTATTTATTTTTTATTTCTTGCTATCAAGGTGGGCAACGTCAGCACACAGCAGCAGCAGCGACTCACGGCATTATGACGACGTATCATATGAGAAGGTACTGCCATAGGGTACTTGCCAGGGGGTTTTCAGTGAGATAATATTCATTTTGTGGAAAGGAAACCAAACATTGTTTTCCCAGATTTAGCCGGGAAGTGTTCAGCTCATGCAGGGGAGACCCCCCTCCTCCAGAATATAGCAGTTACCATATGAGCCCCCAAGGCCACCAGGAACGGACCCTCAAGTGTACAGGCAGCTTTGCAATATCTCATGGCAACCAGTCAAATTTTTTTTTACTTGATGCTGACTGACCAAAGCTTATAACTGATTGCTTGTTGTAGATTTGGATGAGGGCAAACAGAGCGTTGTCCAATACCCCATGTCCCCTTGGAAATGCCAAGGTGCCAATTTTCCTGAAGCAATTAAAGTTAGGGTTTTGTCATAGGTACAGGATTTTCCAAAAGAGCTAAACATCAGCTAGGTGTGAGTCCTTACCAACCTAACGCTGCCTAAGTTCTCTGTATATTACATGTAATACGAGTAAAATTAAAGTATTTTAGGAAACGCAGTAGTATTCTTTTTCTTGCATGTTGCGCATCTATTTTCAGCCAGCTGCATTCTACGTTCTCTCTTCCCAAACTCCTCAGTGGTAGCAGAGATTTCTCAGCATGCTAGAATAGTGTATAGCAATAAGCAGAAATTATTTTATTTTGTGGAGCACAATGGCCTTCAAGTGATAAAGCAATGCAGCTGTGGCTTTAGTAGTGAGGTGTATTGTACACCTTACACTGTTCAGTGTATGAGCCTTGAACTAACTAGGTAAAGAAGATATAGCTCCGCACTCACCTAACCAGACATTCATGGAATGGCCCGGTGCTCAGTATGGAGGATACGGTAAACCTCAGAAGCTTGAAAACATTCAAAGATACTGACACTCAAGGCAAATTCAATGCAGGGTTACCCCTTGCAGTTTATTTGTGAGCGAACGTGCAACGTTTCGGGGCGTACATATGCCCCAAAACTTTGCACGTTCGCTCACAAATAAACTGCAAGGGGTAACCCTGCATTGAATTTGCCTTGAGTGCCAGTATCTTTGAATGCCTTGAACTAACTAGACATCCAGAATTAGAAATATACACCCATAGTTTCACGTTTAAGATTATACACCATCCTCACTACACTAATCATTAGTACAGATTTGGTGCTGTATCTATTAGCCAACATTTAGCAATTACTTGCAATTAGTCTAGTGCATTTAGAACAATAAAGCAGACCACATTCGTTTATTTGGCTTTCTGCATTGGAATACATTTTCACCATATTAATAAAATGCCCTAATAGTTTTCAAATCCTAATCGGTGATATTTTGTAGGTGGACGACCCCAAGCGGGCCCCTGGAGTTGCACAGGTTAAACGGCACGCCTCGTCCTGCAGTGAGAAATCCCGACGGGTAGAGTCTGAGGTTAAAGTGAAACGCCATGCATCCAGTAAGTGATTCCTTGGAGGTTACTTTAACCGATACATTTGTCACAGGACATAGAACTTATTTCAATTCTCCTATGTGGTGATTTCTTGGTAATAATTATATCATGACAATTCATAATCTGTGAACTGTGCCAGCCACACAGTTTGGAAGTGCCGCATAAAGCTTAAGCACGGAAAGGGGTGCCAAACATTCAGCTCACCACAATGATTTAGATCTGTGATAACCTGGACCAGTGCTCCTGTTAGCAGAAAACTGCACAGGCCCGGGGTACTTGTGTGCACTCCACTTAGCAATCCGCTTTTTACACTTTTTCTTTCTTCAAAATGATGGTGCCAACAAATGCATAGTAGAATAAAAACCCCAGCTTTATCCACTGCACATGCACACTCACGTGAAGGAAAAAGGAGGATGGCTCATTTGTGCACAGAAATACCCTGGGCCAGTGCAGTGTTCTGCTAACAGGAGCAACGGCCCAGGGTTTCAAATAAGTGACTGCTATCACTGGGGGGATGCTTAATTTTTGCATCCTCCAGTGATTTAATCTTTCCTTTCATTAAAGAGATTACATTTAGTCTGTCTTGATGCTAAAAATGTGGTTGAAGTGCTTGGATTAGATGGTGCCCAAGCACTTTGGCAAAAGAAGTAAGTGCCCTCAGCACACCTCATTCACACAAAATCACACAATTCCTGCTGTCCTTTCAAATGTTGCCTTTAAACTCTCTTCAGGCCCAGACTGGCAATCTGTGGGTTCTGGCAAATGCCAGAGAGGCTGCTGTGAGGTGTCATAGAAAGTCACACCTTAGTGGGTTGGTGGTGGCTCTTTGGGCCTCTTTGTGGGCTGTATGGGCCTCTGTGAACCTGAAGTGGCAGGGTCTATTTTGATTCTCAGTGCAGACCCTGAGCCTAACTTTGTTCAAATAACACTTTTATTTCTTATGCTGGCCAAGTTCTTTCCAGTTTAATAGATTTGATTATGTTTTGTCCTACTTGCATCTGCTTAATAAGTTTTTAGCCACTGCAGCATTAGCAGACGCTGAAGTAGCAATAGCAGAAGCAGCAGAGTAATATTTAAATGAATGATAAGAAAATAAGTCAAACAACCAAGCAGAATTGCAGCATCTTGCTTGTGCTTTATATTTGGAATTCTATATTCTATTTTCTATTGCACTGCAGTATTATGGCAGGAATGGTCATATTCTTGTGGCAGTGACAAACCATTATGGCTGCTATAAACGAAAATACTAATGTTTAAACTCTTTAAATAAGGGGTTTAAATATTAACAAATAATGGAAAACTTACTTTTTTTTAGTTGTCTTTTTTGACTTCACAGGTGCAAGAATAGTTTTAAAAAGCGTACATCATAATATGTTGTTTCCTAGATGCTAACCAGTACAAGTATGGCAAAACAAGGGCTGAGGAAGATGCCCGGAAATTCATTGATGAAAAAGAGAAGCTTGAAAAAGAAAAGGAAGCCATCCGGAGCAAGCTGTTTGCCTTGAAAAAAGAAAGGAGGGAACTGAAGGAGATGCTGAAGAACAGCTCAGGTAGGACCAGAAATTACCAGTCCCTTGGACAATCAGTGCTGTCATTCCATATAAAGTTATTTTTATTTGGGTTGTGGGTAGGTTTATAGATCTAAAGTCATTGCCAATGAATACAGACACACACATAGGCTGAAATTCGCTAAAGCGCGAAGCGTCTAACGCTAGCGCTAATTCGCCGGCGTGACATCATTTTGCAACTTAGCAAATTCACTAACATCGACTCTGGCGAATTTTCGCTAGCGATGTAGATAGACTTCGCACCCTTACGCGAAGTTGTGCACTGATGAAGGATCATAATTACGCAAATTCACTAAGATCAACTTTTTCTTGAACGTTACCACTTACGCTAGACTTTACTTCGCCTGGTCTGATCAATACAATAGATAGAAGTTTGAAAAAAAAATGGAACATTTTTCTAAATCCCAAAAAAATGCTGGCGTGTTTTACCATTGTAGGGTGATAGTCTGAAAAAGATTTTTTGGGGGGGGTTACCCTCCTTCCCCCCTACATTTCCTTAAATATGGCAACACAACTATACAGGGGGCACATGTAGGGCAATAGGACAACTTTATTTAATTTATTAACGGTTTCCTGGGCTTGTGTAGTGGAATGTAGTGGCTGTAACATATACTTCTATTAAACGCTTAAGTTCCCGCCGTATGCAAATTAGGCATCGCTAGCGTAACTGCGCTTTGCCTGGCGAAGTAACACTAGCACAACTACGCTACCCTTCGCCGACCTGAGCGTACCTTAGCACTTTAGTGAATTTGCGTAGTGCTGGCGATGTGCGGCAAACGCTAGCGGAGCCAATGCTAGCGAATTTTCGGATCTTAGTGAATTTGTGGGACTTTGGTCAAGTAGAATCAGAAGTTAGGCTGGCAACTCATTGGGAACATTTCTGGCAAGTTAAATACTTCTCTCAGTTCTCGTTGCAAATTCAAATAAGAAATGTTATTGCCCCCGGGAAATTTACCAGAGGGAAGGCAAAGTTATTTAACAAAGCAACTTGTATACAGTACTTAGGAGTCTAGTTTATGCTGGATGTGAGAAATTATTTGTAGGAATTGAGTTTATTTCATTGATATCAACACGAGTGGTGACGTTAATATCAGTTACTTGTATGGATGGGAGTGAATATTGAAGAACCACTAGTTAGCCAATGTTCTAGAGACTCCAGAGACCTTCTGTCTAGAAATCTGTATTTTGTGTTCAGGAAAGCAGCAGCAGGAGATAGAGGCAAGGCTGACTATGCTGGAGGAACAGTGCAAGAGCAATGAGAAAGCTCGTGTAGACTTGGAGATACAACTCACAGAGGTGAAGGAAAATCTAAAGAAATCCCTGGCTGGAGGGCCCACACTTGGCTTGGCAGTAACTGGCAAGCCTGAAAACCAAGTGAGTACCCTTCTAATGTCTTTCTTTGTGAAAGGGCTGGTCTGCCATTGGCCGAAGAGACAATACTCTGGCTTTAAACCTAACATTTTGATTCTATATTTGGAAAAGTATTCAGTTTGCTTACTAAGGGTAGAGAGTTGCCAGGTAATTTGGCCTCAGCCAATCTGAGCCAACCTAAATGGGAAAAAATGGTTCCTCTTTATGGGTTTTACCAGTCTAACTACAGGACACCCCCCATCAACAAAAGAATGGATGGGCCCAGAGTGAACCTCTATGCCTACCTGCCTGCTCCCTGCTTGCGTGCTCGCTTTTCCTTACTTCCAGCCCACCAGCTTGAGAGGAGGAATGGATGGGTTTTTTTTACCGGTATAGAGGAAGCAAACCCCATGCTCCTGACCCCCTTTCCTCTGGACCCCCCATGACCACATGCTTTTTTATGGTTATGTCACTGATCGTACCATTAAATTTGCTCTGCAGTCAAATCATAGTAATATGACAGCAATCATCAACTCTATTAACTTTCAATCTAAAGGCTTACTGCTGCATCTATGGTACAGGCCCCATTACAATTTAGGCTTAAGCCACATGAGATACAGTCACCATATACATTTTTTAGGTGGTGAGGAAATGACCAAACTTAGCTGTTCCGCCTCTCCTTTAATTCTGTAGAGTTTATTCAATTTCCTACTTCTTTTGTCAGCCTCAAAAAAGCCAGAAAACAAGAAGCCCAGCAGAACACCTTGTGCCTGTTAACAGTGCAGCTGAGATGAAGCACAGAGCTCCATCCAACGAGGCATCAAACAAAGGGAAAGTGCTGCAAAAGGCCAAGGTAAGTACAACCACCTCAGATTAAAGAAGTTGTCAAGCACCCTTGACATTAGGCACAATATTAGTAGACATCACACACACACAAGTCACATGACTTGGGGCAGCTGGGAAATTGACAATATGTCTAGCCCCATGACAGATTTCAAAATGAAATATAAAAAAATCTGTTTGCCCTTTTGAGAAATGGATTTCAATGCAGAATTATTTTGGAACAGCACTATTAACTGATGCATTTTGGAAAAAAAATGTTTTCCCATGACAGGATCCCTTTAAGTTATGAGAATAAAGCTTGTTGTCTTGATGTAAAATGTTATTGCTTTGAGCCAATAAACATCATTGTTCTCACAATTCTCAGTGTTCTAAAATGCTTCATGTTGACTGTATATTTTTGTATGAGCAGGTTAGAGTACTGTTTTTGTAGGCGCCTGAAACAAGAATATGTGGCTGAACACTCCACTATTGAGCTGGAACTTCATTGTATTTTTTATTCTTGTCCTTATTATTTCAGGAATGGGAAAATAAGAAACCCTAAAGAAATGTTCCCTCATTCGTCTGGTGATGAGAAAAGGCACAAAATGATTTCTGTAATATCAGACATGGAGGACATTTTAGTGATGGAGCCCGGATTCAGACTTCAGACTATACAGAGGAAGCATCAAACTTTAGCACAACAAACATTAATGTGGAACACTGGAAGCCAAATGTTCTGTATAGGAACTCCCAAACAGTTCTGTATTATAAATTGCAATGTGCAAGTTAATCTCCTACAGAAATGGGGAAACTTTGTTCTGAATGACACTGTGAGGAGTTGATCATTGGGAATTTTGGGTATCCCAGCAGGAAATCTTACAGGATGAACCGTTTTTGGCTCAGGTTGGAACTAAACTTTGAATGCAATAATTACTGGTCAGGTTATCGACAGAGAAGTGCAATTGGGATGTATTTGTTTAATAGAAGACTTGGTGCCAAACATATTAGTGTATTAGTTTCACCCCTGGGGGGTATGGATCCTAGAATGAAACTGACACAGAATGGGACGGAAGGTCAAATAAAAATAATGTGAATAATTGCAAAGTGTGAGCAGATGCTGGTGGATCAGAGGATGCTAGTCTGCATGTTGGGACCAACCAGTAGAGATGCACTACCATTATTTTTAGTTCTGGACAAATACTGAATTCTCCAGTAAGGATCTGGGCATATAGTGAAATAAATCTAAACCCTACATTGCATAGTTAGTCGCCTTGCTGTTTACAGTCACACGACTGTAAGATCTGGCTAAGCAAAAAGGATTCAGCCAATAAGGAATCTTGTCAAAAAATAATGGGATTTAGGTGAATGTCAAAATAAATGTTGTATTTAGTGCATCTCTGCTAACTAGATTATGAATCCATAGGTTTGTAACATAAAAAAAAAGCAGCAGTAAGTGTGTGTGAGGTGGGAAACGGTAGAATAAAAATGGTGATCCTATCTAAGTCATTCTAGTTGGCTCACTCAGGAATATTGAAAGACGTCTAGGGCACACTGTGAGCATAAAGCCTGTGGTCCCCTTATAAAGGATTCCGATAACTCATTAACATTCATTTGGAAAGACTCCAGGAAACCGTTTGTGGAAAGTAATTTGGGACCTTGCTGGCTTTACACTTCTAAATGTGCATTTTTTTGTACAGAGACTTTTTTGCACTTTAACGATCTCCAATCATTTTTTTCGAATAAAATAAAGATTTAAAGAGTTTCTCGAGTTTTATTACTGTAAAAATCTTTATTGCTACAGGTGTGGGATCCATTATCCGGAAACCCATTATCCAGAAGGCTCCGAAATGACCCTTTTAAAGATGTTAATAGCCTACCCGACATTCAAGTTTTTTTGGAGAAAAAACTCAATTCGAGTTTGTCGAATTCAAATTTTGAGTCGGTAATATTCGTTCGAGTTTCAGTTTTTTTCTTAAATAACCTCCCATTCAAATATCAAGTATATTGGAATATATTCGAGTAAAAAAAAAAACTAACATGAATTCAAAATTCGACCTTTGATAAATGGGCCACTTTGATAAGTGTTTGCATGTAGAACAGCTCAGTCCATAGAGAGGCACACCTCCACTCCTGCAAAGACTCCTCAATGCAGAAGAGCTCCATAAGAGGTTGGTACATGCAAGCCTCAAGACACCTATAAGAACTCATAAGGACAACACAGTATACTGTAGGTATTGTATTCAAGCTCAGATAGGTAGATCAAGTGGTAAGCAGCTACAGTAGCAGTCAAAAAATAATGTTGTGTGAAAGTAGATGTATGAGTTTGCACTGGAAAACCAGCCTCAGGAGACCTGAGTAGGAGACTGAGATGGACAGTCTGGACCTTAGTGGGCCCCGTGCACGGTTTCTCCGATTAGGTTTAATAAATATTTTAAAATGCACTCACAAACATATTCCCTTTGAGTCCCGTTAAAAAATCTTTCCGTGCGTCCCCTGATCTTGCTGTGGCTCCTCGGCGTCCCTCAGAGTTCCGGTAGCTTTTCAATTTCCAATGGACGCGTGAATAAGATGCATAAGCTTAAGCATAGGAAGAGGGATCTGTGAATACAACGGCTCAATTAACCCCCGCCTTTCTTGACTCACATCTGGTGAGTGTAATGTGCTTCTGGTGACACTAGGAATCCAGTTGGTACTCCGTGAATTCCCCTTTTTTGGGATCTTATATCACTGGTGTTTGATTTTTGGTGAAAATAAGGAACATTAATATTGTGTCCAAGAAAGGAGTTATAGGAGTTGTAATACTTGTAAAATATCACAAAAATGTGTGAAGGTGAATGTGGTGAATGATAAATAAGAACCACAGGGTACAGTGCTAAATCACCATTTATTGTTTGTAATAAACTTACTTCAATGTGAAAACATTACAAGTTTAAAAATACTACACTATTAGGAAACTGTTCTCTGTTACTTCTTTCCCTCTCAAAACTTCCTTTCGAGGTACCCAGCAACTTGATTGTTTCTTTGGAGAATTTGGAAACAGGTGGAGGAGAACCCGAGTGCTGCTGGATTGTTTTTTTGAGGGAAGCCACTCTAAGAATTTTTCTGAGACGTCCTGTGCAGGGTCAGACTGGGGGGCCTGTGGCCCACCGGGGCTGCAAACACGGATCTGGGCCAACAGGGAACACAGGTTTTTTCCAGTCGTCCCGCTGGTCCAGTCTGACACTGCCCCTGTGATTGAGGGACAGAGTAGAAACTGCTGTATGAGATATAAGCAGGCTAGCTGGGCTCTGCATGGGTGATGAAATGTGAGATTTTGTGCTAAAATTCATGTTTTCCTGACCATGGGCAGAGTGTGTTGCACTCATATGACCAAGGCCGCCATTAGAAATCACGGGGCCCCGCACAATAAAATTTTTGGGCCCCCTTTGCCCCGCCCGCCCTAGCACCCAAGCCCCGCCCCTAATCCCTGCCCACTCCACATCAAAGTTAAAAGACCACACAGACATCAGTGCTAAAAACATAACCCCCCTGAGGCTCCCTTATAAGTTACAAAAAAATTTGCTGCCAGGCCCCCCCATTAAAAAGCATTGGTGCCAGGGCCCCTCATACAAGTTAAAAAAAATTGGGGTTCAAAAAAATATTTTTTTAAAAAAATTGGTGGTCAGGCCCCCCTGACAAGTTAAAAAAAAATTGGGGCCCCATAAAATATATATTTTTTTAAATTGGTGGTCAGGCCCCCCCGACAAGTTAAAAAAAAATTGGGGCCCCAAAAAAATATTTTTTTTTAAAATTGGTGGTCAGGCCCCCCCGACAAGTTAAAAAAAAAATTGGGCCCCAAAAAATATTTTTTTTAAAAAAAATTGGTAGAGTATTAAAATAAAATATTGGTGGCCAGAGGATTAAAAAAAAACCAAAAACCACATTGGTGTCAGTAGAATTGAACTCGTGGCTTCAGGACTTCAGTGTTGGCTCCTTTCGGGACTTCGGGTCTTTCCGCCTCTTCAGGACTTCGTAATTGTTCGGCACTTCCGCATTCTGCGCAGGACTTCGCATAGAGCGCACGCTCCTGCGCTCAAAAGGGGGGCCCGGCTCTTTTTGAGCAACAGATAGTTTATATCAAATCAAGTTACATATTAAAGAATCTTATCAAACTGGAATATATATTTAAGTAAATATTTCCCTCCTCTTGCCTTGAACCACCATGTTGTGATGGTCTGTGTGCTGCCTCAGAGATCACCTGACCAGAAATATTTCAACTCTAACTGTAACAGGAAGAAGTGTGGAAGCAAAAGACACAACTCTGTCTGTTAATTGGCTCATGTGACCTAACTTTATAGTTTGTTTGGTATGTTTGTGTGCACCGTTGGATCCCAGGAGGCTGTCCTTATTTTTATTTGGCAATTTTCTATTTGTGATTACCCAATGGCACATGCTAATAAAAAAAGTGTACTATTATGAAAATGGTTTATTTACATGAAGCAGGGTTTTACATATGAGTTGTTTTATGCAATATCTGTTTATAGAGACCTACATTGCTTGGGGGGTATAGTTTTCCTTTAATATTGCAGCGCTGCCGGGCCCCCCTTCAGGCCCGGGACACTTGTCCCCCCTGTCCCCCCCTGATGGCGGCCTGCATATGCCTGTAAAGTAGGGTGATTCTCTGACACCCGTCAAGACTGTAAGGACTCCAGTGGTTATAGCCCAGAGGAATTTCCTCCTCATTTAACTTCACAGGGAAGAAACAATTGTGGTTGGTGGACAGAGCTCACAAAACATTCGTGACAACTGAGATGTCAGGAAGGTTTTCATCAATTCACCCAGATTGCCCCATTATTCCCTGACCACTAGAAAGTTTTTTAGTCAGCACTCACCCACTATCCACCTGTTTTTTCTCAAGTGGTGCTCGTGTCCAGTGGCCCACACACTCATTGATTTTGTAGACTATGTGAAGTATGACACAGCTCCAAACAGGATTTTCAATTTAAAAAGCCTTTATTGCATGTGGCTTTAAGGATCTGCAACAATATGATGTTTCGGGCTTGAGCCCTTTTTCAAATTATTGACATGCTCAAACAGCTACAATTTATACTTTTGCCAGAGCGCCATCCTCTGGCTACAATGTATAATTTTTTCAACAGAACAATAAAAATAAATGGTATCACTTATCTCTTTCCTGCTATATTTAGGTTTACAATTCTGTCTCACTCTTATAATCTTTATGTATCAGATATATTATGAAAATCCTTACAGATCAGTCCATAATCTGAAAAATATAAAATATACAAAGAATTAAAATCAACCTAAGTTAAAAACAATAATATACTTTCTTTCTTTAATCATTTTCCTATACTTCAATAGTATAGCGTTTATTCCCTGACCACTCCCAGCTCTGTTTATAAATCTAGGTCATAAATCTGAAATGAAATTCTTTTTATGGGTGTCTGAGACTGATTTTTACTGTTATTATTTTTGTATTATTTATCTTTTTTTATGCAGGCTCGTTCTTTTTCAAGCAATGGGGCAGGTTTATTAAAGTGCAAAGTTGCTGACGCTAGTGACGTTTTTCCAGCAACTTCATCCGTAGGGAAATCTCAAATTCACTAACAAGTAGAGGACAATTCCCTAGCGAACAAGACCATCACAATCGTTCGTTCACACCCTATCCCCAGGCCACTTTTCACTCTGGCGAACATTTATTACTCTGCAAATTCACTAAGACGATCATGCAAATTTTACAGAACGTTACCTCTTTTGCCAGAGTTTACTTCACCACCTCAAATCAGGCAAACTGAAGCTACATCTTCCTCAATCTTATTTCATATGCTGTATGCTGGAAATTCATAAAACTTTTTAAAGTGGGATTGCCTTCAAAACTCCTAACTATCAAAGTTTTTTTGTGTTAACATTTTTTTTTCCAGACACAGGAGCATGCCACATTTGTTTTTTGGGTGGACTCATGTGTAGGACATTAAAGGATCTCTTTTGTCTTTATTTTGCTTCCTTGGATATTTGTAATAAAAAGTGGCTTCTTCAAGCATCTATCATCCCTATTCAAAATGACCTAAGCACAATTTATTGTACCTAAGTACAATACCCTTTATCAAGTGCTTGATCACTTGATAAAGGGTATTGTACCTGAAACAAAGTGTATTTACAGTAATTCTGCTGGCGTTCCTTTTCCTTCTTCAATTTTGGATCACATGTATGTCTATGGTGTGAAAAGCTAGAGCTTTGTGGTCTTGAGAAAGGACCTGGAGGTCCGAAACATTGCTGTGCCATAAATTATGCTGCAATAAAGGTGGTTTTACTATTACAAGGGAGTGCTGCAGATCATTTTGGATTTCATGTAAAGGTGAAAACATTGTGTGACGTGCACCCCGAAAGTAAGTTCCTGCCAATTGAAGTGCTGGATACTCTTTTGTATATTAAAGTGAGATCTGGTCACAATAGTAATATAATGGCTGCATCACACCTTTATACTTTTCCAGTTTCAGATAACACCTACCTAGAACTACCATTGACCATTGATGGTATTTTTTTTTGTGTAATGTAAGTATGAAACAATCCCCACATACCAAACAAGCAGATGGAGGATTAGCAGCTGCTTTGTCTCTTCGCCCTGACCCCAGCAGCACCCCTAGCCCCTCCCCCAGACAAACTCAAATAGACACATTGGTCAGTCAGAGGCTTTTTTTTCCCTTTGAAATTTTCTTAATATTTTTTATGAAAATAGTTTTAGGAAGGCTAAGCCTCCCCAAGCCTTAATGAAAATTAGCCTGTTTGCACTCATCAGCCCAGAAGCTGCGCATGGGAACATTCCAACATGACAATGATACAAAACACAAGGCCAAGTCGACCTGTCATTGGCTACAGCAAAATAAAGTGAAGGTTCTGAAGTGGCCGTCTCAGTCTCCTGACCTCAATATCATTGAGCCACTCTTTGGAGACCTCAACGTGCAGTTCATGCAAGACAGCCCAAGAATTTACGGGAACTAGAGGCTTTTTTCCAGGAAGAATGGGCAGCTTTACCTTTGTCTGAGAAGATAAAGAGCCTCATCCACAACTACCACAAAAGACTTCAAGCTGACATTGATGTTAAAGGGGGCAATACATGGTTTTCAGAACTGGGGTATGTAAACTTTTGATCAGGGTCATTTGGGTAGTTTGTGTAGTGATTATGATTTAAAAAGAATAAACACAGTTGTTTGACAATAAATGGCTTCAGCCAACCACTAACCATGAGTGAAAGAAAAGTTTTTGTGTTATCATTCATATTCTCTAAAAAATGGTTAAGAAATCATGAATTCTGCCAGGGTATGTAAACTAATGAGCACAACTGTAAATATATATCGCTCCTTTATACGATATGAACCCCTGACCAGATCATACATCATTACTCAAATATATTACTAGTAACAGTGTGTGTTTAGACAGAGTTAATATGTATCAATGGTTAATCCTTAAGGAAACGATAACACTTGTTACACAGTATGTGTTTTTAACATGTTTTTAGTTGTTACTTTAGGGGTGGTATTCTATTGGAATTCTCACACCTTTATGTAAATGTTTTGGTGTTAATAGATATGTGTTTATGTATTTATTTGTTTATTATAGTATTGCTTTGGTTGCACTATGATGATGTAACTGCTATGTCAGGTGATTTACTTTCCCGCCATTGTAAGTATTTAATGCATCGTTTGTGTACTATTCAGTACTTTGAGGAAGGCCTCGGAGGAGGCCGAAACGTTAGTCGCTTACAATAAATACATTTTTATTTTACATAAGACCTGAGAGTGCGGACCTTTTCTCTTGGATATATATATATATATATATATATATATATATATATAGCATTCAAAAAGACCAGCAACACCGGGATTTTAGTGAAACAGTTGAAAAATTGTATTCAAATGTGCATAAACAGCCGACGTAACGTTTCGGTCCCCTCTGGGACCTTTCTCAAGGCAGCCACACCTCATACTGAGACAAAGTTAAATAGCCAATGGTCTCCAATCAATTAAGGCCATGACATCACCAATTTAAAGTGACAAGTGCATAATTAATCATGTGTACATATACATATTCCATCAATTGATGTGCAAATAGTTTATAAATCTGTATCGCCACTAGTAGTTTAAAAATTTTAAAATATTTTTAAATACTTTTCAAATTTATAATTTAAGGTGATTAATATAAGTGTAACAATATATCATTACTTGTGAATCAAAGTTATAAAAAGTGCAAAGTATATTATGCATTAAAATCCATATGAGAAAAGATTCTTTGTTACATCTATATCCATTTTGTCTAGCAATGTCTACAAGGGAAATTACTGCAATTATGTTGCTAAAAGACTGTTACTTATAGGAATAGTTACTTAATATAGTATCTAATATAGTTTTTGAGACAAAGTTTCCACCTAAATTCTATCATAGTCTCAATTTATACATTTCAACAATCATGTCAGTCCTAGCAATATGCCTATAGGTACATAAACCATACTACTGAATTTATTAATTAATGCATCACCTATCCTTCAAAAAGCAATTTAATTGTAGTGCCCCATTTAGTCCTCTGGGAGCCACACAATCCAACTCAAAAGTCCAGAAGGCCTCCCTTTGGAGCAGCATACGATCAGTGTTCCCTCCTCTTGGGTTTTCCGGAATGTGGTCTATAGGCATGCATTTAAAGGATGAGGCTGGGTGTTTAGCCTGTAGCAAATGTTGCGCTACAGGTTGCTTGGATATGTCCTGTTTGGTGTTTTTTTTAGGCTTAGGGTCTAATCGATGCATACTGATTCGCTCCCGTAATTGTCTATTTGTCTTCCCACAATAAAGGAGTCCACACGGGCATTTGATTATGTAGACCACATTTTGGGATGTACATGTAAGTCTATGTTTTATATAGTATGTTTTGCCAGTGTGTGGATGGAAGAATTTTTCACCGGGAATCAATGTGTTACACATTACACAATTACCACATTTGAAGGCACCATTTTTTTGGAACACCTGTTTTGTTTTATTATATTTGCTTACCGGATCAGCTGCAGATAGCAGTTACATAGTAACATAGTAAGTTGGCTGAAAAAAGACTCGCGTCCATCAAGTTCAACCTTTTTTTTTTTTTTTTTAATTTTAACTGCCTGTAGAGGACAGGAAGTCAAGTTTCTGTAAGTTATTTCTTAATAAAGGCTTTGCTATTTTAAATATTAATTTGTGTTGGTGTTTTTTTTTTTCGTTCTATTCTAATGAATTTATTTGTAAAAATTTTTGATGTTACTGTTCCTTTAACACAAAAAAACTTTGATAGTTAGGAATTTTGAAGGCAATCCCGCTTTAAAATTTTTTATGAATTTCCAGCATACAGGATATGATGTCACTGAAATAAGATTGAGGAAGATGTAGCTAAGTTTTATCAGTTTGCATGATCTGAGGTGGTGAAGTAAACTCTGGAAAAAGAGGTAACGTTCTGTAAAATTTGCATGATCGTTTTAGTGAATTTGCAGAGTTACAAATGTTCACCAGAGCGAAAAGTTGCCTGCGGATAGTGTGTGAACGAACGATTGTGACGGTATTGTTCGCTAAGGGAATTGTCCACTAATGCAGATTTTACCTAGGAAAACAATTTTTTTTAAAGGATAACATTAGCTTTATAAACCATGTAAACAGGCCAGGATTTGTGGAGAGGCCACCTAGGCCCGGGTCTAGGGCGGCAGGATTTTAGGGGGCGGCATGCGGCCCAGCCACACCCACATTGGTTCAGAAATCAAATTTCTTGTGTGCCAATTCCTATTGCTCTGTCCTGATGTTGAAAATTTGAGCATATAAAAGGGAGGGGACTAGGGTTGCCACATGGCCGTTTTTTTACCGGCCTGACCGGTATTTTTGACGGCTGATCCCAATGTTATTAATAGGAAAAAAAGCTAAATATATAGGAAGGCCGGTATTTTTTTTTAATAAAAGGTGGCAACTAGGGTTGCCACCTGTCCGGTTTTGAACCGGACAGCCCGGTATTTTGAAGGGCTGCCCGGTTCAATTCCTCCTGCCCGGTTTTCCATATAAGGAAAACTGGGCGGGATTAGCTTGATTGACGCCGCGATCGGCCAATCGGCGATCGCGGTGTCATAGCTCCGCCCCGTGACGTCATGGGACCGCCCACGGACGTCACGGGACCGCCCACTGACGTCACGGGACCGCCCCCGTGACGTCACGGGACCACCCCCTGCCCGGCTTCAGCAGCAGGGAAAGGTGGCAACCCTAGTGGCAACCCTAGAGGGGACAGGGGTGATAAACAACAGCGGGCTTAGGGGCGGCCACTAGGTAAATCCGGCCCTGCATGTAAACATGAAGTAAACCCAATAGGCTGGTTTTGCTTCTAATAAGGATTAATCATACGTTAGTTGGGATCAAGTACAAGCTACTGTTTTATTATTACACAGAAAAAGGAAACTATTTTTAAACATTTGGATAAAAGGGAGCCTATGAGAGACAACAGAGACTCTGCAGCTTATGGAGGTGTTCACTGTTTGCCCAATATTACCACAGCACCTATTACATTACGTACTGTACGTATTATTACTGTATTGCCTAGCGTGGTGCATTATGGGCGAGATGCTTTGCGCCTGCTTATTTTCTGCCCGTTGTCTTACGTCATTAAACATGCCTCATTACTATCTCTCTTTCGGTGTAGTGTTTGTGTTTTTTTTTTTAACGAAAGATAACCTAATGAAAGCAAGGAAGAGCGTTTATACGTATACATGCTACGGCGCCCCGTTCTGATTTTCTGACCCACAGAACGCAGCCAATCAAACACAAGCATAGCTTCAGGATGTGCCTTGTCGGCACCGTGACACTCCCCCTCTTCCTATTGGCTGTCCGAACAACGCTGTAAGCGGCATGTCCCGCCCAACAGTTGTAGAGTCAGCACGCATGTGCGTGTAGTGGTGTCTATGTGAGTGAGGAGCGAAGAGGCGATGAATATGGCTGGGTGTAGGTTGAGAGCTGTAGCGGAAAAACTGGGAGCTTTATGGACACGGAGCAGCAAACGCGGCGGGTGAGTGGCAACGGGATAGTGTTGTGCTACATGATGTCCCCATGCGAAGTTTGTGTGTAGAACACTTTCATTTCTATGGTAACTCCTAACAGGCATCATGTAAGCTATCCTTATAAGCGCGCCTCTCTGTGTGATCGTCCCACAGCTGCCTTTGGTTCCTGGGGGCTGTTGGGAGTTGTAGTTTACCACAGCTGGGGAGCCGTACTATTTCCTTATAAAGGAAAAGACTGGCGGGACGTTGTGCTGGTTTGGTGACAATAGACGTGGTGGTGTGGCGTTTCTGGCTGAATAGGGAGGGCTATAGTTCTGCTGCCATTTGTTAGAAAAGCCAAGGTCAGAGGTTGCTCTGACATGGCTGCAAGTCACTGGGCCCCACAGTAATGCAGTTTAGTGAGCCTTTTACAAAACAACTTTGGGAAGAACACATTCGTCTTACAAAACTTTTCCACTTGCTTCTCCGTCCCTACCAAAGTCAAACATAAGGATTGCACAATCCATTATAAAACAATAAAATCAATTTGTATTTATATCAAAAGGGCAATTTTTATCCTTTCTTGTACTTTATGGATTTTGCCCCGATGAAGACCACCCTTGTGATTAAAAACACGTAGGGCCAATTGCTCATATGTAAGTGCTTTTGATATAAAGTAATTTATATATATATATATATATATATATATATATATATA